>CM060611.1:902375-907375 GCA_030578255.1 Tiaroga cobitis | reverse complement strand
ATCAAAGAATCCTGAGAATCAAAATGCATCCCGTTTTTGCACAACTTTTGTTTCCCAAAATCCCAGTTTTTGGTTTTAAATCAAATGTTGATTGAATATGCATATAATTAAATCCTCCCTCACTCAACGAGCCCGTCCCGTCCGACGAGTGTCACAACCGTCTCCTGCTCACTCACACGCATGTCAATACCTCAAACCTCAGGACATTTTCCATGATGCGTTTTGTGTTCTACTTCACACACACACACACACACACACACACACACACGCACACACACACACACACACACACACACACACACACACACACACACACACACATGACCTCTGACCTCGTTATGAATTCAGACTGACACACACTCCTCACAACTTCAGCGGATCATGTGACCCTTCCTGAAGACATCAGAGATCCGTGATACGAGTACAGAAGATCATTAACAATCAGACCAAACAAAACTATCATTTACTGTGTTTTTCAACTGCTCACACACACACACACACACACACACACACACACACACAACATCCTCACTTGTCACACGATTTATGAAACCTGACACTCAAACACCAGAAACACACACCAAATCTGCAACACCATACACTCATTCTCAGCCTTCGACTCAGTTTTCAATTTCATAAAACACTTTTTGCAAACCACACACACACACACACACACACACACACTCACAACACACAATTCTCTATGAAACACACAAATCTACAGGAAGTCTCTTGATTTCCTTTCTCAAACACAAAAGATCAAAACACCACAGTAATTAATCAGAGCCTCACACACACTCCTCTCACACACACACTCACACACACACACACACACAAACGCGAGATGGATCACAGATCTTCTGAAGAGTGTGAGTCTGTAAACTCTCTGTCTGCTGATTAAAGCCTTCACAAAACACGCCGTAATTGAAGAATCCTCGAGTTATTCTGAGAAGTGTGTGTGTGTGTGTGTGTGTGTGTTGTGGTAAACTGCCTCACTGCATCTTATTGGAAGCCGTTCAGGACATAATACATGTGTGTTGTGTGAATATGGATTGGTTCACTGGTTGAATGTCTGGTTTAATGACAAACGCATTGGTTTATAATACATTGGTATATTCAGACATATACTGGTTTACATCGGCCTGATCAAGAGCTCTGGGTTTGCTCCTTTATACACTGGTTTGTTCAAGTAAACCTTGGCCTCCTCAAATATGCAATGGTTTCTCCAACTATATATTGGTTTCGATGCATCGGTTGGCTCGAGTATATATTTATTTGTATATATTGGTTTCCTCAACTATATATTGGTTTAGATACATTAAAGTTTGGTAATTTATACATTGGTTTGTCGAAATACATGTTGTTGGCTCAAATGTGTATTGGTAAGGACACATTGGTTTGCTGGCGAGTTGATGGGGTTGTCACAGCTGTTTTCTACATGTCAAAATATTATTTTATTACTTTAAACAAGAGGTATAACTAAAAGAGTGTATACACTCTAAAAAATGCTGGGTTGTTTCAACCCAAATTTGGGTCAAATATGGACAAACCCAAATGTTGGGTTAAAATGTAATAAAAAAATTTACAGTTGAAAGTTAAAGTTGAAATTGGGTTAAAAATTTAAACTACATTTTGAACCCAACATTTGGGTTTGTCCATATTTGACCCAAATTTGGGTTAAAACAACCCAGCATTGTTTAGGGTGTAGAGTGCACATCCCTTGCTTAAGTATTTAAATTAATATGCACTGCTTAAAATATTGATTCATCCAAAGTGTATTTCTTTGTTACTCATGTGAAATTGTGTGGGTATTTCATACTGAGTTAGTCGTACACAGTAATAAATCAACAACACAGACTCAGAGAAGACGTAGGAGTTTAATAAAAACATTTTTGATCAGGCCTGTTGATTTTTATTATAATTAAAGCATTTCTGACAGTTTTAAAGAAATGCACATAGTGTGCTGGTTTTATGCATTCATGACCACAAAAAAAGAGATAATTTAATTATATCTGTTAAAAATTTCTTTAGAGGATCTTTTATGAGTATTTGAGATGTTTCTTCCTATGAGCATTGGAGGAAGATTGCACAACTGGATAATTTGAGCTAACAATTATGGCGGATGCGGTAAAATGTGGTATATCCGAAATATACACTGAACAAAATTATAAACGCTTTTGTTTTTGCCCCCATTTTTCATGAGCTGAACTCAAAGTTTCTATGTACACTAAAGGCCTATTACTCTCTTAATATTGTTCACACATGCTGTGTTAGTGAGCACTTCTCCTTATTGCACAGGTGTGTCTTAGGGCTGTCCACAATAAAAGGCCACTCTAAACTGTGCAGTTTTATCACACAGCACAACGCCACAGATGTCGAGGTTTTGAGGGAGCGTGCGATCGGCGTGCTGACTGCAGGAGTGTCCACCAGAGCTGTTGCCCGAGAATTTAATGCTCATTTCTCTACCGTAAGCCGTCTCCACACCAGCCCAGGACCGTGTAGATGTAGATATTGTTTGTGAACAATATTTGAGAGAAATAGGGCTTTAGTGTACATAGAAAAAGTCTTAGATCTTTGAGTTCACACACAAACACACACACACAAAAGCAAAAGCGATCACAGATCTTCTGAAGAGTGTGAGTCTGTAAACTCTCTGTCTGCTGATTAAAGCCTTCACAAAACACGCCGTAATTAAAGAATCCTCGAGTTATTCTGAGACGTGTGTGTGTGTGTGTGTGTGTGTGTGAGAGAGAGAGAGTGAGAGTGAGAGTGAGAGTGTGTGTGTTGTGGTGAACTGTCTCACTGCTTCTGTGTGTCTCTCATGAGACGTGGCCGTCTGTGAGATTAGTGACACATAAACACACACACACACACACACACACGATTATTACTAGAACAAGAACAAGACGCTGACTTGATAAATTCCTGTTTGCTTAAAGAATTTAATGAAGAGAAGAAGAGAGAGTGGTTCTGCATGTCTCCATCTATTATCCTCACGCACGCACACACACACACACACACACACACACACAGTTTGGGGTCAGTAAGATTAAAAAATCATCCTCTTATTCAGCAATGAAGCATTAAATTAATCAAAAGTGACAGTTAAGACTTTTATAATGTTATAAAACATTCTATTTCAAATAAATAACTTTTAATAATATTATCATCTTATTTCATAATATAATAATATTCATATCTTTGCTGTATTTTTAGTGAGCAGAAAAAACTTTCAAAAACATTTAAAAATGCTAAGTATTCCAAACGTTTGACTTGTAAAGACATCAAACGCATCATTTACAGTTTTACTCTGGAATATCAATGTTTTATATCAGTCTCAGAACAGTTTCATAACAAACGAGTGTTTTATATGATATGACTTTCATCATATTTCATCACTACAGCTCATTTACAGTCCTTCATTAGACACAAATAGATTTTTTTTATTGTGTCATATTAGCAATAGCATATAAAAGCGGTGTGTGTGTGTGTGTGTGTGTGTGTGTGTGTGTTTTATGGCGGTGTTTGAGTGGATTCTGGTGTCGAATCTCTGGACTTTCCCCTGGAATCAGCAAACGTGTAAAAAGCGAGTGTTTTTCTGCAGCCTCACATAAAATAAAGCCTGGCGGTTAATATGACTCGTCTAGACCATATTCTCAGCATTAATGCGAGCGGCTAATTACTGCTTTATTGTCCGGGTCTTTTCCCTCGCTTTTTCCTCCAGTCTCTTTGTTTTTCCAAATGTTGTTTTTCAGTCTGAGTGTGTGAGGTTTGAGTTCATATACTCCGGCTTATTCCCAACTTAAGCATGCATTTCTACACAATTCCAAGTTTTATATTTCGCAATTCAGAATTTTTTCACAATTGTGATTTTGTATTTCGGAATTTCGACATTTTTCTCGCAATTCCAAGTATTATATTTCGCAATTCAGAATTTTTTCTTGTAATTCCAAGTATTATATTTAGCAATTCTGACATTTTTCTTGTAATTGTGAGTTTATATTTCGCAATTTTTATATTTTTCTTACAATTATGAGTTTATATTTTGCAATTCTGAAATTTTTCTCGCAATTCAAAGTTTATATTTCGTAATTCTGACATTGTTTCACAATTCAAAGTTTATATTTCGCAATTTTTATATTTTTCTCACAATTATGAGTTTATATTTCACAATTCTGACATTTTTCTTATAATTGTGATCCTATATTTCGCAATTCTGACAATTTTCTTGCAATTCCAAGTTTAAATTTTGCCATTCTGACTTTAAACTTCACAGTTGTTAGTTTATATCTCGCAATTTGAACGTTTTTGTTTTTTTGCAATTCCAAGTGTATTTTATTGCAATTTTGACTTTTCTCGCACTTGCAAGTTAATATCTCACAAATCTGACTTTTTCACAATTCTGAGTTTATATTTAAAAATTCTTACATTTTTGCAAATTACAAGTTTATATGTTACAACTCAGACATTTTTCACGCAATTGCAAGTTTATAGACTTTTTTTCTCAGAATTGTGAGATATAAACATGCAATTGCAAGAAAAATGTCAGAATTGTGAGATAAAAAAAATCACAATGACCTTTTTTTATTACATGGCGAAAACAAGCTTCCATAGAAGTGATTTTCTGTAGAGTGAGGTTGAGAACAGTTGCGTTACAGAGAAATACTACAGTAAAGTACCAGTACATTTCTGTGTGTGTGAGTGTGTGAGTGAGTGTGTGTGAGTGAGTGTGTGTGTGTGTGTGTGTGTGTGTGTGTGTGAGCATGTGTGCTTGTGCATGTGAGTGTGTGTGTGTGTTTTCTGTGTGTCTTGTTTGCTGATCTGATTGTACTAACATGATATTTTCTCAAGGGAACACACTGCTGATAATCACACGAGAGATGTTTTGCAGGCTTGTAAGCGGCAGGGCTGGACTGGTAATCTGGCATACCGGGCAAATGCCCGGTGGGCCGACGTGCTTTTTGGGCCGATACATCTCATACTTTTTTTTTTTTTTTTAG
>CM060611.1:890000-902275 GCA_030578255.1 Tiaroga cobitis | reverse complement strand
GATACAACAACAACAAATAACAACACATACTCTCGAAGAGGTACTTATTTTAAATAAGTAATTACTTCCCGACTGTTAAAAAATTACATCAACATCTGTGTGTTTCTACTGTCACGAGATAACTCAGGCAGGAGCAGTGGAGCGACGAGAGTCCTCGACCACATCAACATCCGTGTGTTTCTACTGTCACGAGATAACTCAGACAGGAGCAGTGGAGCGACGAGAGTCCTCGACCTACATCAACATCCTGTGTGTTTCTACTGTCACGAGATAACTCAGGCAGGAGCAGTGAGCGACGAGAGTCCTCGACCACATCAACATCCGTGTGTTTCTACTGTCACGAGATAACTCAGGCAGGAGCAGTGGAGCGACGAGAGTCCTCGACCACATCAACATCCGTGTGTTTCTACTGTCACGAGATAACTCAGGCAGGAGCAGTGGAGCGACGAGAGTCCTCGACCACATCAACATCCGTGTGTTTCTACTGTCACGAGATAACTCAGGACAGGAGCAGTGGAGCGACGAGAGTCCTCGACCACATCAACATCCGTGTGTTTCTACTGTCACGAGATAACTCAGGCAGGAGCAGTGGAGCGACGAGAGTCCTCGACCACATCAACATCCGTGTGTTTCTACTGTCACGAGATAACTCAGGCAGGAGCAGTGGAGCGACGAGAGTTCTCGACCACATCAACATCCGTGTGTTTCTACTGTCACGAGATAACTCAGGCAGGAGCAGTGGAGCGACGAGAGTCCTCGACCAAATCAACATCCCGTGTGTTTCTACTGTCACGAGATAACTCAGACAGGAGCAGTGGAGCGACGAGAGTCCTCGACCACATCAACATCCGTGTGTTTCTACTGTCACGAGATAACTCAGGCAGGAGCAGTGGAGCGACGAGAGTCCTCGACCACATCAACATCCTGTGTTTCTACTGTCACGAGATAACTCAGACAGGAGCAGTTGAGCGACGAGAGTCCTCGACCACATCAACATCCGTGTGTTTCTACTGTCACGAGATAACTCAGGCAGGAGCAGTGGAGCGACGAGAGTCTCGACCACATCAACATCTGTGTGTTTCTACTGTCACGAGATAACTCAGGCAGGAGCAGTGGAGCGACGAGAGTCCTCGACCACATCAACATCTGTGTGTTTCTACTGTCACGAGATAACTCAGGCAGGAGCAGTGGAGCGACGAGAGTCCTCGACCACATCAACATCTGTGTGTTTCTACTGTCACGAGATAACTCAGGCAGGAGCAGTGGAGCGACGAGAGTCCTCGACCACATCAACATCCGTGTGTTTCTACTGTCACGAGATAACTCAGGCAGGAGCAGTGGAGCGACGAGAGTCCTCGACCACATCAACATCCGTGTGTTTCTACTGTCACGAGATAACTCAGGCAGGAGCAGTGGAGCCACGAGAGTCCTCGACCACATCAACATCCGTGTGTTTCTACTGTCACGAGATAACTCAGGCAGGAGCAGTGGAGCGACGAGAGTCCTCGACCACATCAACATCCGTGTGTTTCTACTGTCACGAGATAACTCAGGCAGGAGCAGTGGAGCGACGAGAGTCCTCGACCACATCAACATCCGTGTGTTTCTACTGTCACGTGATAACGCAGGCAGGAGCAGTGGAGCGACGAGAGTCCTCGACCACATCAACATCCGTGTGTTTCTACTGTCACGAGATAACTCAGGCAGGAGCAGTGGACCGACGAGAGTCCTCGACCACATCAACATCCGTGTGTTTCTACTGTCACGAGATAACTCAGACAGGAGCAGTGGAGCGACGAGAGTCCTCGACCACATCAACATCCGTGTGTTTCTACTGTCACGAGATAACTCAGGCAGGAGCAGTGGAGCGACGAGAGTCCTCGACCACATCAACATCCGTGTGTTTCTACTGTCACGAGATAACTCAGGCAGGAGCAGTGGAGCGACGAGAGTCCTCGACCACATCAACATCCGTGTGTTTCTACTGTCACGAGATAACTCAGGCAGGAGCAGTGGAGCGACGAGAGTCCTCGACCACATCAACATCCGTGTGTTTCTACTGTCACGAGATAACTCAGGCAGGAGCAGTGGAGCGACGAGAGTCCTCGACCACATCAACATCCGTGTGTTTCTACTGTCACGAGATAACTCAGGCAGGAGCAGTGGAGCGACGAGAGTCCTCGACCACATCAACATCCGTGTGTTTCTACTGTCACGAGATAACTCAGACAGGAGCAGTGGAGCGACGAGAGTCCTCGACCACATCAACATCCGTGTGTTTCTACTGTCACGAGATAACTCAGGCAGGAGCAGTGGAGCGACGAGAGTCCTCGACCACATCAACATCCGTGTGTTTCTACTGTCACGAGATAACTCAGGCAGGAGCAGTGGAGCGACGAGAGTCCTCGACCACATCAACATCCGTGTGTTTCTACTGTCACGAGATAACTCAGACAGGAGCAGTGGAGCGACGAGAGTTCTGAACCACATCAACATCTATGTGTTTCTACTGTCACGAGATAACTCAGGCAGGAGCAGTGGAGCGACGAGAGTCCTCGACCACATCAACATCCGTGTGTTTCTACTGTCACGAGATAACTCAGGCAGGAGCAGTGGAGCGACGAGAGTCCTCGACCACATCAACATCCGTGTGTTTCTACTGTCACGAGATAACTCAGGCAGGAGCAGTGGAGCGACGAGAGTCCTCGACCACATCAACATCCGTGTGTTTCTACTGTCACGAGATAACTCAGACAGGAGCAGTGGAGCGACGAGAGTTCTGGACCACATCAACATCTATGTGTTTCTACTGTCACGAGATAACTCAGGCAGGAGCAGTGGAGCGACGAGAGTTCTCGACCACATCAACATCCGTGTGTTTCTACTGTCACGAGATAACTCAGGCAGGAGCAGTGGAGCGACGAGAGTCCTCGACCACATCAACATCCGTGTGTTTCTACTGGCACGAGATAACTCAGGCAGGAGCAGTGGAGCGACGAGAGTTCTCGACCACATCAACATCCGTGTGTTTCTACTGTCACGAGATAACTCAGGCAGGAGCAGTGGAGCGACGAGAGTCCTCGACCACATCAACATCCGTGTGTTTCTACTGGCACGAGATAACTCAGGCAGGAGCAGTGGAGCGACGAGAGTTCTCGACCACATCAACATCCGTGTGTTTCTACTGTCACGAGATAACTCAGGCAGGAGCAGTGGAGCGACGAGAGTCCTCGACCACATCAACATTCGTGTGTTTCTACTGTCACGAGATAACTCAGACAGGAGCAGTGGAGCGACGAGAGTCCTCGACCACATCAACATCCGTGTGTTTCTACTGTCACGAGATAACTCAGACAGGAGCAGTGGAGCGACGAGAGTTCTCCACCACATCAACATCTATGTGTTTCTACTGTCACGAGATAACTCAGACAGGAGCAGTGGAGCGACGAGAGTCCTCGACCACATCAACATCCGTGTGTTTCTACTGTCACGAGATAACTCAGACAGGAGCAGTGGAGCGACGAGAGTCCTCGACCACATCAACATCCGTGTGTTTCTACTGTCACGAGATAACTCAGACAGGAGCAGTGGAGCGACGAGAGTTCTCGACCACATCAACATCTATGTGTTTCTACTGTCACGAGATAACTCAGGCAGGAGCAGTGGAGCGACGAGAGTCCTCGACCACATCAACATCCGTGTGTTTCTACTGTCACGAGATAACTCAGACAGGAGCAGTGGAGCGACGAGAGTCCTCGACCACATCAACATCCGTGTGTTTCTACTGTCACGAGATAACTCAGACAGGAGCAGTGGAGCTACGAGAGTCCACAACCACATCAACATCCCTGTGGTTCTACTGTCACGAGATAACTCAGACAGGAGCAGTGGAGCTACGAGAGTCCACAACCACATCAACATCCCTGTGGTTCTACTGTCCCGTCTGACCTGAGGCTTCTGGGAACAGCCCTGGCTTTTGCTGAACTTATTTATTATTTATTAACCTGCAAACATCATCATGATTACTCATTATTATAATAGTATATGGAACCCACAACAGTTTAAAAAAATATTGTAGAAACACACGGATGTTGATGTGGTCGAGAACTCTCGTCGCTCCACTGCTCCTGCCTGAGTTATCTCGTGACAGTAGAAACACATAGATGTTGATGTGGTCGAGAACTCTCGCCGCTCCACTGCTCCTGTCTGAGTTATCTCGTGACAGTAGAAACACACGGATGTTGATGTGGTCGAGAGCTCTCGTCGCTCCACTGCTCCTGCCTGAGTTATCTCGTGACAGTAGAAACACATAGATGTTGATGTGGTCGAGAACTCTCGACTATCGAACTAAATTAATAACTTTTTTACAGCAGAAATGAAGCATCACTGAACTGACTTAAGCTGGACTGTGACGCTATTCTCTTCTGAAAACACACTCTGTTGCATTATTGTCCTGTTATCTCTGTAAAGCTGCTCTGTGTTGTAAAAAGCCCTGTATAAATAAAGGAGGCTTGAGTTGAACACACGAGACCAAACACTACACACACAGCTTCCTCCAGCGAGAGCTAAACTAACACCAGATCCTCTTAATCACAAATGAGATCTCTTTAATATCAGCACGAGAATCTGTAAAGTCTCAAACTGTGTGTGCAATCCAAAGACGAAATCTCCTACTGCTTTGACAACCTATAGCAGAAACATTCAGCTAATACCCGAACGAAACGCCATCAAGCCTTTGAGCAACACTGGGAACATCACTGGTGTTTGTGTCCTCAACTCACCAGTAACTCAATCACACAGACTGGTTTCACTCAGGAACTGCGGTAACACTTTACAGTAAGGGTCATTAGTTAACATGAA
This sequence comes from Tiaroga cobitis, assembly GCA_030578255.1. NCBI lineage: Eukaryota > Metazoa > Chordata > Actinopteri > Cypriniformes > Leuciscidae > Tiaroga > Tiaroga cobitis. Next base: position 897,415 of record CM060611.1, on the reverse strand, counting down.
CTAAGAGTGATCAATACTACAGCATTCAATAATCTTAGTTAATATTCATCTCAACATTTACTAATACGTTATTAAAATCAAAGGTTGTATTAGTTAACATTAGTTAATGCACTGTGAACTAACATGAACATCTGTATTTTTATCAACTAACATTAACAAATATTATAAATACGGTAAATGTGCTGCTCATAGTTAGTTCATGTTAGTTAATACATTAACTAATCTAAACTAATGAACATTATTGTAAAGTGTTACAGAAATGGCTAGTAAATATCACAAATATGTACAGTGAAATCACATAAATCACAGGAAATTGAACTTAAAATGTAGAATGTATTCCAATAACTCAAAAAATAATAATTTTCACTGTGTATTTGATCAGATTTGTATGTAAAACCCATAATGCGAGTCTGATATCTGATCAGATAAACGTCTTGCGATTAAAAATGCTACTTTACACGTATAAGCCGAGTCTCAGACACAATCTCAGCTCTGCATTATTCAAAGACACATTTTTCATCTTCTGAGCGCCACTAATCGCCAGCCTCAGGCGTGGGAACGCTTTAGCTAACGATGACGGATGAACCTCTCGGAGATCCTTCACTCAACAAGGTCACGCTTTCCTCAACACTTTAACCTGATCGCAGAAACATATCTTATACATGTGCTGGATTACAGTAAACACAGAAACATATCTCATACATGTGCTGGATTACAGTAAACGCAGAAACATATCTCATACATGTGCTGGATTACAGTAAACGCAGAAACATATCTCATACATGTGCTGGATTACAGTAAACGCAGAACGATATCTCATACATGTGCTGGATTACAGTAAACGCAGAAACATATCTCATACATGTGCTGGATTACAGTAAACGCAGAACAATATCTCATACAAGTGCTGGATTACAGTAAACGCAGAGCGATATCTCATACATGTGCTGGATTACAGTAAACGCAGAACAATATCTCATACAAGTGCTGGATTACAGTAAACGCAGAACAATATCTCATACAAGTGCTGGATTACAGTAAACGCAGAACAATATCTCATACATGTGCTGGATTACAGTAAACGCAGAACAATATCTCATACAAGTGCTGGATTACAGTAAACGCAGAACAATATCTCATACATGTGCTGGATTACAGTAAACGCAGAACAATATCTCATACAAGTGCTGGATTACAGTAAACGCAGAACAATATCTCATACATGTGCTGGATTACAGTAAACGCAGAACGATATCTCATACATGTGCTGGATTACATTAAACGCAGAGCGATATCTCATACATGTGCTGGATTACAGTAAACGCAGAACAATATCTCATACAAGTGCTGGATTACAGTAAATGCAGAACAATATCTCATACATGTGCTGGATTACAGTAAACGCAGAGCGATATCTCATACATGTGCTGGATTACAGTAAACGCAGAACAATATCTCATACATGTGCTGGATTACAGTAAACGCAGAACGATATCTCATACAAGTGCTGGATTACAGTAAACGCAGAAACATATCTCATACATGTGCTGGATTACAGTAAACGCAGAACAATATCTCATACATGTGCTGGATTACAGTAAACGCAGAACAATATCTCATACATGTGCTGGATTACAGTAAACGCAGAAACATATCTCATACATGTGCTGGATTACAGTAAACGCAGAAACATATCTCATACATGTGCTGGATTACAGTAAACGCAGAACAATATCTCATACATGTGCTGGATTACAGTAAACGCAGAAACATATCTCATACATGTGCTGGATTACAGTAAACGCACATTCTCACAATCTCACGGACGGCCGTGATTGGCAACGAGAAACACATCTACCACTGCATGATGCAGTTTATGTCCTTTACGTTTAAAAAAAAAAAATGCATGAAAACTATTGAGATTTGAGAGCTGCCATGGAGAAAAGTATCAGTATGTTAAACTTTTATGCGTTGCTTTAGTTTGCCAAACACACTAGACGATTATTTGAACAATGTTTCAATTGTTTTTGAACAACATCTCAAAAGCAAATAGAGACTAACGGTAGGTATCAATTCAACTACTGTGCAGTGAAATTAAACTTTCACAGTTATTATGAGGATTAATGCACTAAAATACAGCCCACATTACAAAGACAGCTCGATCACGCCGGTTAGCACTGCACAACATCAGGAAGATCAGGCCTTTCCTAACTGAGCCTGCAACACAACTCCTCGTCCAGGCCCTGCTCGTCTCTAGGCTTGATTACTTACACAACGCTATACTGCACTACAATACACTACACCACACAACCGTACACTATACTGCACAACACTACACTGCACTACACCTCACCTCACTACACCACAGTACACTACACACAGTACACTATACAGTACACAACACTACACTACACTACAGTACACTATACTGCACTACACTACACAACACTATACTACACAACACAACACAACACAACACTACACTATACTGCACTACACCTCACCTCACTACACTACACTACACACAGTACACTATACAGTACACAACACTACACTACACTACAGTACACTATACTGCACTACACTACACAACACTATACTACACAACACAACACTACACTATACTGCACAACACTACATTGCACTACACCTCACCTCACTACACTACAGTACACTACACACAGTACACTATACAATACACAACACTACACTACACTACTACAGTACACAACGCTACACTACACTACAGTACACTATACTGCACTACACTACACAACACTATACTACACAACACAACACAACATTACACTATACTGCACAACACTACACTGCACTACACCTCACCTCACTACACTACAGTACACTACACACAGTACACTATACAGTACACAACGCAACACTACACTACAGTACGCTATAAAGTACACTACGCTACACTACACTACAGTACACTATACAGTACCCAATGCTACACTACACTACAGTACACTATACAGTACACTACACTACAGTACACTATACAGTACACTACACTACAGTACACTATACAGTACACAACGCTACACTACACTATACAGTACACTACACTACACTACACTATAGTACACTATACAGTACACTACACTACACTACAGTACACTATACAGTACACAACGCTACACTACACTACAGTACACAACGCTACACTACACTACACTACAGTACACTATACAGTACACAACGCTACACTACACTACAGTACGCTATACAGTACACTACACACAGTACACTATACAGTACACAACGCAACACTACACTACAGTACGCTATAAAGTACACTACGCTACACTACACTACAGTACACTATACAGTACACAACGCTACACTACACTACAGTACACAACGCTACACTACACTACAGTACACTATACAGTACACTACACTACACTACAGTCCACTATACAGTACACAACGCTACACTACACTACAGTACGCTATACAGTACACAACACTACACTACACTACAGTACACTATACAGTACACAACACTACAGTACACTATACAGTACACAACACTACACTACACTACAGTACACTATACAGTACACTACACTACACTACAGTACACTATACAGTACACAACGCTACACTACACTACAGTACACTATACAGTACACTACACTACACTACACTACAGTACACTATACAGTACACTACACTACACTACACTACACTACAGTACACTATACAGTACACAACACTACAGTACACTATACAGTACACAACACTACACTACACTACAGTACACTATACAGTACACTACACTACACTACACTACAGTACACTATACAGTACACAACACTACAGTACACTATACAGTACACTATACAGTACACTACACTACACTACAGTACACTATACAGTACACAACGCTACACTACACTACAGTACGCTATACAGTACACAACGCTACACTACACTACAGTACGCTATACAGTACACAACGCTACACTACACTACAGTACACTATACAGTACACAACACTACACTACACTACAGTACACTATACAGTACACTACACTACACTACAGTACACTATACAGTACACAACACTACAGTACACTATACAGTACACTATACAGTACACTACACTACACTACAGTACACTATACAGCACACAACGCTACACTACACTACAGTACGCTATACAGTACACAACGCTACACTACACTACACTACTACACAAACTCTGAGGGCAAGATGCTCCATATAGTGTCACTAATGCGAGGCCATCCGAGCTTCAGGAGCGACTGGAAGAGGAAGAGACGCTCAGGACCACAACACTGGGAAACAACCAGGAAGCGTTTCCCTCAGGAATCCCTCAGTTCCAGTTCCGCTGTTCTCCTTTAGTCTCTGGCCTGATTCGGGCAGCGTCTCCATCAAACCGCATAGAACATCACAGCATGAAGAGGACCAGACACGCTCGGTTCTGATGGACTCCCAGCTGAAGGACACGAGCCTTTCAGAGCCAGCACTGATCCCACCGAACATCAAGTGTTCACTGAAGAAACATCCGCACACTTTTAATCACTTCAATATCATTCTATCCAGCAAACTGTCATCAGAATCACTTCCACAAAGAACAGTTTACATGTAGTTTGTTTGAAGCTGAGGTTTACAGCAAATAAATGTCATTTCATACGAGCGTAATGAAACTTCACTACTTCAACAGTAAACGCTGCAGACTACAGAGCAAATGTGAATGTAAATTGTTTACCGTCATGTTTCGTCGTTCTGCTCTGATCTGTGATTCACTTCAGAATTAAATCATTTAGAGACAAAATTTTGTTATCAGTTTTTTCTGAAACACCAGCTTGTAACTGCCATATATATATGAGAACTGTCTTTTGAACTTTCTATTCATCAAAGAATCCTGAAAAATAAAATGTATCACGTTTCCACAAAACATAATCAACACTGATAATAATCATAAATGTTTATGAGCATCAGATCCTCATATTAGAGTGATTTGTGAAGGATCATGTGACACTGAAGACTGGAGTAATGATGCTGAACATTCAGCTTTGATCACAGGAATAAATTACACTTTACTGTATATTCACATAGAAAACAGATGATTTACATTACAATAATATTTCATAATTTTTTACTGTATTTTTGATCAAATAAACCGGCCCAAATTTATGACCAGTAGCGTATACTGATATACTGATATAATAATAATAATAAACTTTATTTTCTATAGCGCCTTTAAAAGTTACATTTAAAAGCGATTCACAAAAATAAGAAAAAATAAAAGAGAAATGCAACATTATAAAAGAAAAGCACTCATAAAAGAGAAGAACATATACAAATATAAACTACAAATATAAAATGTTATCATTAAAAACGTATGTCGGTAATGCTAGAACCAGTCGGTCACCACAGCTTAAACGTTGTCATGTGTTTGTGTTGTACATGTACAGTACAGGAACAACCAGTTATTATTATTAACCCGATCACTAACCTGAAGGACTTGAAACCATAACAGACCGTTTATGATTCTGCACATATCCTACCCTAGCTTTTCAGTCACCAATAACAATATCTACAGAGATGATGTTTCCAATCCACAAATTTTACAGTAACAGCAGCTAAGATGTAAATAAATGATATATTTCTGATATATAATTGCTTATTTCACAACAAACATGCTCAAAATACACAAAACTGACTGTCATCTGCACAATTCAACACAATTGCACAGAATTATGAAGCTTCTTCCTTTGAAACGGAGCAGAAACTGCAAGAAAACCCATAAGAGTTTAAGCATGAAGAATAACCAGCATGGGCATGAGCCGAGACCCATGAAGCTGAAGGGTTTCAAACACACACACACACACACACACACACACACACACACACACACACACACACACACACTCTCACAGCCTGTAGATGTCCCGGATCCACATCCACACGTCTCAGTTCAGATCCATCGCTTCTGTTCACCACGACTCTCTCACGACACGCCAGAAAGACGAGATCCATTAATATTAACTCCCCAACGAGAGCTTCAACGTCGTCAATATTTAATCACACTTGGACACTGGCAGCCTGCAGCTGAGCGAGAGCAACAGGCCCGGCGCCGTCGGCTGGAGGAGGCCTCGTGCTCGGCCTGTGGAGGAGCTGACCCGTTCACAGAACATCTGCAAACCCAGAACATCTGCTGACCCGCCCACAGAACATCTGCAAACCCAGAACATCTGCAAACCCAGAACACCTGCAGACCCAGAACATCTGCTGACCTGCCCACAGAACACCTGCAGACCCAGAACACCTGCAGACCCAGAACACCTGCAGACCCAGAACACCTGCAGACCCAGAACACCTGCAGACCCAGAACACCTGCAGACCCAGAACACCTGCAGACCCAGAACACCTGCAGACCCGTCCACAGAACACCTGCAGACCCAGAACATCGGCTGACCCGTCCGCAGAACATCTGCTGACCCGGCCACAGAACATCTGCAAACCCAGAACACCTGCAGACCCAGAACATCTGCTGACCCGGCCACAGAACATCTGCAAACCCAGAACACCTGCAGACCCAGAACATCTGCTGACACGTCCACAGAACATCTGCAAACCCAGAACATCTGCAGACCCAGAACATCTGCAGACCCAGAACATCTGCAGACCCAGAACATCTGCAAACCCAGAACATCTGCAGACCCGGCCACAGAACATCTGCAAACCCAGAACATCTGCAGACCCAGAACACAGAACATCTACAAACCCAGAACATCTGCAAACCCAGAACATCTGCAGACCCGGCCACAGAACATCTGCAAACCCAGAACATCTGCAGACCCGGCCACAGAACATCTGCAAACCCAGAACATCTGCAGACCCAGAACACCTGCAGACCCGGCCACAGAACATCTGCAAACCCAGAACATCTGCAGACCCGGCCACAGAACATCTGCAAACCCAGAACACCTGCAGACCCAGAACACCTGCAGACCCAGAACATCTGCTGACCCAGAACATCTGCAAACCCAGAACATCTGCTGACCCAGAACATCTGCAGACCCAGAACACCTGCAGACCCAGAACACATGCAGACCCGCACACAGAACATCTGCAAACCCAGAACATCTGCAAACCCAGAACATCTGCAGACCCAGAACATCTGCTGACCCAGAACATCTGCAAACCCAGAACATCTGCTGACCCAGAACATCTGCAGACCCAGAACACCTGCAGACCCAGAACACATGCAGACCCGCACACAGAACATCTGCAAACCCAGAACATCTGCAGATCCAGAACATCTGCAAACCCAGAACATCTGCAGACCCGCACACAGAACATCTGCAAACCCAAAACATCTGCTGACCCAGAACATCTGCAAACCCAGAACATCTGCTGAC
>CM060611.1:882500-885000 GCA_030578255.1 Tiaroga cobitis | reverse complement strand
AATTTCAGCCCCGTTCTATTCCAGTTTAAAGTACCTGGTAGTTGTGGGAGATTTTCAAAATGTCTTTGACCTGACCAAAAAGCTTCAGTCTTATCCCAGTTTACTTTAGCTGATGATGCCCCTTCATACAACTCAAGTGCTCTAGACAAAGCTTTTACATCATTATTATCATTAACAAAGACCGTTACATCATCAGCATAAGCGGTAATTTTAGTTCTTAAATCTTGATGCATTGTGGGTATTGATAAACCATTTAAAGTTTTTCTTATATTAAAAAGTAAGGGCTCAATGGCGATACTATACAATTGCCCCGATAGCGGGCAACCCTGTCTGATGCCCCTTGACACCACAATGGGTCGACTTAGGCCACCCCCCACCTTGACCATACAAGAAGCTCCAGTATACAACAAACGTATCCACTTGATAAAATCCTGACCAAACCCGAATGCAGCAAGTAGATTAAAAATATAATTATGATCAACACGATCAAAAGCTTTCTCTTGGTCTAAAGCAATCAATCCAACTTCTGCATTAAACATTTTACAGATATCCAAGGTATCTCTTACTAAAAACAGGTTATCCATAATGGATCTTTTTGGAATGGAATAGGTTTGGTCTTGATGAATTATCAAATGTAAAAACTCCTTAAGCCTATTTGACAGACATTTAGACAAGATTTTATACTCTGTTGTTAATAAAGCAACAGGTCTCCAGTTTTTCAGCAGAGTCAAATCTCCCTTTTTAGGCAGTAAGGACAACACAGCACGTTGACATGTGGCAGGTAGAATGCCATCCTTATAGCTTTCGCAGAACACTTCATAAATGTCCATTCCAATGTATTTCCAGAACTGTTTATAAAAATCAGAAGTCAACCCATCGATCCCAGGAGAGCGTCCGGAATTCAACTGTCCAACCCCAATAGTAAGCTCTTGAAAGGTAATTTGTGTGTCCAAAGCAGTCTTAGAACCAGAGTCTATTTGAGGAAGTCCTTGCAGAAGTTGTGCTGCACAACTAGAGTCACAATGCTCAGCTTTGTAGAGTGAAGAATAAAAATCAACAGCATGACGGCGCATTTCTATAATGTCATTTGTACTCTTCCCATCTGGAAGACGTAAACATGTCATCTGCTTAGATTGCGACACTGAGCGTTCTAAATTAAAAAAGAAAGCACTTGGGGCATCCATTTCGGTGACCGATGTAAAGCGTGACCTCACCAAAGCTGCTTTCACCCTCTCATTCAAGTGAACACTTAGCTGTTTCTTTCTCTGTTGCAAGTTGTTGATACAAGCTGGGTCATTTCTTATAATCATTTCTGCCTCTATCGACTCTATATCTCTTTCAAGCGCTTGAATTGTTTCTCTTTGAGTAGTTGTAGAATATGCAGTATATTGTTGACAGCATAATTTTATTTGAGTTTTTCCAACCTCCCACCATTGCTTTAGATTTTCAAAATCATTTTTCTTCCCCCTCCAATGATTCCAAAAAACCTCAAAAAATTGGGAAAACGAAGCATCCCGCAACAGTTTGGCATTAAAATGCCAATAAGAAGATTTTTTTGGAATTTGTACCATATTTACTGAAATAAAAACCAGATGATGGTCAGAGAAACCTACCGGAGAAATAACACAATCAATAATCCTGTTATTAAAATTTTTTGAAGAATAAATTCTGTCTAAGCGAGCAGCACTAACTCTGTTATCAGAAATTTTAACCCACGTATACTGCTTACCTGCTGGATGCTTAATTCTCCACATATCTAAAAGTTCGGCCTCTTTCACCAATCTTGACAAATAATTAGATGAAAGCAAATGAGGCTCCACATTATTACGGTCAACATTGAAACATTCAGTACAATTCCAATCCCCACCCATAATAATGTCACCATCGCTAAAATCTTGTTTTAAGACATTCGCTAACTTTATAAAAAACTGTAATCTCTCATTTCCTACATTCGGGGCACAAACATTTATAAAATAAATTTTCATCCCTTCAATTATAGTTTTTACAAGAAACAAGCGACCTTTTACAAATTCTTCAGTTTTTTCAATACTAACTTTTATACCTGGAGAAAAAAGAACAGCAATTCCAGCGCTCAAGTTTGTGCCATGGCTAAGTACATGCTGACCTTTCCACCACATCCTCCACTCAACTTCATTATCCATATCGCTATGTGTTTCTTGCAATAGAATGACATGTAACTTTTTGTCTTGCATAATTTCAGACACCAAAACTCGTTTTTGACTATCCCTCCCACCATTAATATTTAATGAACCCACCCTTAAAAGATCCATATATAAGTTTAGGGAGGAGAGAAAAAGGACAACAGCAGAAAAAAACAGAAGAAACAAAGGAGAAAACACCGCGTGATGCATGGCTAAACGTTTACAAAAAAGCTTTCATCCTTTTATCCCCCATTCTACTTTTTCTAATGACTGTAACATGTTTCTTTAAACGAAAACGTTTCTTTTCACTCAACTGATCAAGACTCACCGTCTTTTGA
>CM060611.1:877500-880000 GCA_030578255.1 Tiaroga cobitis | reverse complement strand
AGCATTATTCACATTCATTACTGCAACACTCACTGAATCCAGACTGTAAATCCTGCGTGAGATCCAGAGCAACAGAACGTCGTCTTCATCTCACACTCATCAACCGATCCGTTGAAATCAGTCAAATTAACTGAAATTAACTCTTACTGTTACAAAAATCAGTTTTCCGTCAAAATAAAAGCTCCATTATTTATCGTTTGAAAATGAAGACATTAAAGGGGTCCTATCATGCCCTTGATTTTGTTTTTGGGCTGTATTAGAATATGTTTGCATGCTTGATTGTTCAAAAAACGCAATATCTTTCACATATTTAGCATTATCACAGCTCCTTTCTCCGCCGATTGGTGGAACGCGTCGTTTTCGAATGAGCCCCTCCTTCCGAAATAAGAACTGTGCTGTGATTGGTCAGCTGACCAATCACAGTGTTGTGATTGGCTGCGTTCGGGAAATGTCCCGCCTCTTCATAACCGCGAGCTCTACTCAGATGTCAATATTAAAGATGGCGTCCATTTCAAACCATTTCGGGCCGATTCAGACCCTGACGATGTTAACGAACGAGAGCGGATTTCAAGCACGCATTCAGAGTGGCATGTTTTTTTTGTAATTTTCTTATACATTTTAGATACGATGCTATCCACCATTGAATATTTGTCTGAAAACTATGGTTATACTAACAGTAATCGATCACAAAACCATGAATCATTTTCATAAGCAACAGCCTTACACAAGCTCCAGTAAACACTACATCAATACTAATGACTATTATGCTCAAACAGCAACACTACACACTAACTAAAGTTGAAAAGCATAATAGGACCCAATCAAGATATTAGTATTGTAATTTTACAGTTGTAATGAAATATAAAATTAGTACTATATTATTTTTCTTAAATACTCTTTTTATTAGGGTTTAATATTTGTATTTAGTCATAATAATCATCATAATAAAAACAACAATTATTATTATCTGAATAGTCACATTAATATGTGATTGAAAAAATATGATTTTTCCCCCTAAATCATGCAGCCCTAAAATCAAAGAGTTTTAGACACCAGTGAAACTTCATCAGAACAAACACTAAGACAGACAAGTCAACACACATGGCAACTCGTATTATTCCGTGTTCAGAGTTTCCCACTAGCAAATATAACATCATTTGGTAATTCATGTGCCTGAAACTCATAACTACGATATTTCAGCCTCCACTAGATGTGCAAAAGCTCAAAGTGCACTTGGTTTTTGATACGAACACTAAGTATCTTGCACTAGTGCACTAGAACGACATCTCTGTCCAGTTTGCATGTGATTTTAGATTAAAAAACATCTTTTTAAACTCCTCGTCGACGTTCGCATGAATTGATGTTTTGGTCTCTCTCCAGTAGTTTGTGGTTTTTCAGTTTCGTCTTCAACTACAAAATAACTAATTAGTGCGAATAACGTCAGGCTCGTGAGCAAACTCAGTGTACAATGTACATGTGATTAGAAAAACCAGTTACACTTTATATCAATAGTCCACTTTAGACAAATACTAGTACCTTTGCAAATACATGTCAACTAACTCTCATCAGAGAATTAGTAGACTGAGGGTTCAGTAAAGAAAGTTACTTATAGTTAGTAAGTGGACTATTGAAATAAGCTGCTATGTCAAGCTCTCACTAGCGTACGGTTAAAAAAACATTTAATTTAGTTACTTAAACTTCTGCTGTGGTTTAGAACGTGGTGTTTATATTATAAATTTGATCTTAAAGCTTTCCATTTGTATGTTGTTTGGATGAAAACACTGGCCATGATGTACATGTGGAACTTTTCCCCAATGGAAAAAATACAGAAACTGAAGATCCTCAAAGAAACGATCAACAGTTAGTTGCAGTCTCGGCTAATGCTGAACCATGAGGGAAACATCTGAGATATCATCACAAACTAGCATTGTCTAAATGTTTTAGTGAGGCAATAAACCACTCAATCATCCACTGATGAACATGTTGTAGTCGACACCTTGAAAATAACACTCAAGTCAATATGCGCTGCGAAACACAAGTCAACAGGTCATTAACACAAAACCCTGGTGAACTCGTCGTGTGCCACTTCAGGGGAGTTTTACATCAGCGCTAGAACAAATCATACATAAACTAACACTTATACTGGGTAAAATACTGAATTTTCCATTCTAGCTAGGCAGCTCAACGGGGTTTGGAACGGAGCTCATGTTTGCACTGTTAACTTCATCCTCACTGGTTTATCATTAAAAATAGATGAGACGCCTTTGTGTCTATTCTTTCGTTTTCTGTGTTCAACATGACAAAGAGACAATAAAGAACGTGCAATAAGCCTCACTGAGAGTCATAAACAGATCTGATGTCTACAACGGATCGTCATCTACAATCATCTCCCAAAAACACTACAACATGAGACACTGTAAAGGTTCTGTTGTCTCAAGTGGACTTTACTTCATATTTGATGAAGTTTGCATGATTTATATATGTCTCGTGAAGCTGCTTT
>CM060611.1:870000-872500 GCA_030578255.1 Tiaroga cobitis | reverse complement strand
ATATATATATATATATACATATACATATATATATATATATATATATGGAAATAAATATGATTAATATATTATTAATAATATTAAAATATTATTAATATATTTTTTTAATTTAGCAGACAGTATCCAGTGTCCACTACCCTTGAGAGAGAGATCATAATAAATGAAACTCCTCCTGATGAAAGAGAATAAAAGCTGTTTCTGTTCAGTCTCAGGTGAGCTCTTAATCTTCATTACCTGCTCGACTTCACCGCATCATGTGTCAGGTAAATATTTGGACACAAAGGCAGGTGTAATAGACAGCAGCCTTGTGAGGTGATGATGACTTACCGTAGTATTTCCCCTCAGGAGTCAGTTGCACCTCATTAAATGCCTTTCACAGGTTTAGAGACATTAAAGTCTACATCACCTCATCAGTGCACACACACACATCTACTGAACGCACACACACATACTGAACGCACACACACATCTACTGAACGCACACACACATCTACTGAACGCACACAAACATCTACTGAACGCACACACACACAGCTGAGACGGAGTGAGCACGTTTTAATCAAACTGATTAACTCAATATGATGTATATTTGTCAGTTATACAGAAATGTTAAAGGTAAGGTTTTTGCATAGAAAAAGATCGTTTATTATTACCTCTTTGCATTTATTTGATTAAATTTAAATGATAATGCATTTAATCAAAGTGTTTAGAATCAGCATAAATCAGTTCATTATAAACACAATTAAATGTATTCAGTTAAATAGAATAAACATGGTAAAAATATGACTAGCTGTGGATCAAGCAATATTTACTTAAAATGTAATGACAGTTTATTAGTGTGTGTGTGTGTTTGGATTTTTTACAATTCTGAAGAGGCTTTTTGTTTTTTGGAATAATATGCCGATTTAACACTTTTATCAAATATTTTCATTTGATAATCCTCAATAAGAGAGCAGCACTTACAGCTTAACACAGTTACGTTTCAAGGAAACTGGCGCCGCGTCGCCGGCGCTTTGGGAACGCCCCTGCGTCTGAAGCACGTGTGTCAACTGGTCCAACGGCGAGAGTGAACGTCACGACCAGGAGAGGAGAAAAGCACAACCGGTCTGACCGGCGTTAGCTTCTGTGCTTCAGCAAGCGCTCTATGCAGAAACGGGGCGCTCGTCCTGAAAGCAAGCTTTTTCCCGAGCTGTCTAGATCGTGGAACAAGCCGTATTCGTCCCGTCTTTTCAGCCCCCAAGTTATTAGGCGATGTTAATGCGGCTATGGGGCGATGCCCAGGGCAGAACAAATGTTAGCCAGCTATCTGTCCCCTGGTTCAGCATGGCGCCTGAAGGCCCACTACACTACACTGGACCGCACTACACTATATACAGTACACTATAAAGTACACAACGCTACACTACACTACACTATACTATGCACATCTGCAAACCCGTCCTTTTTTTGCACACGCCTCCAAAAGCCTCCATCTCAGGGGTTTCCCTACAGGAGGTGTGATGATGTGGCGGGTCACATGTGTGAGGTTTTATAGCCTGGACCTGGACGCTGCCCCAGGGTCTCAGGTGCTTATGACTTAGTTGCCACAGTTTCTCATACAGGCAATTGTAACTATGGCGTTTGGGTATTGTCGTTCCCAAAGCGTCATTGACGCAGCGCGAGTTCCCTCGAAAGGGAACGTCTCAGGTTACGACTGTAAGCCTTGAGAAGGGAACGAGACGCTGCGTCGCCCTCCCGTAGTTCCTGCATCCCTGCGATCGACTTGATTCGGCTAAATCGAAACTAACGCCGGTCAGACCAGACGTGCTTTTATCCTTCCCTGGTCGTGACGTTCACTCTCGCCATTGGACGAGTTGACACAAGTGCTTCAGACGCAGGGGCGTTCCCAAAGCGCCATCAACGCAGCGTCTCGCTCCCTTCTCAGGGAACTAGGGTTACAGTCGTAACCTGAGACGATTTCAGGTTTAATCCATTAACAGAAATCCTGAAGATTTCATCCAAAATAAGCACAGAATTGCGAAAGTTTTCAGATTCAGTCTGGACTTGATTTCATGAAGAACGCATGATCTCACGTGTTAAAATGAGTGATCAAAATTTAAACCCTGAAGAATCATATCCAGCAAACCATGTATCTTGATATGAAGAACCCAGCGAACAGCGAACGATCTGATAAGGTTCTCTTAAAATAATGAACAAATGTTCTCCCAATAACATTTACCTTCATTCTGAGTTATCTGGTCTTTAATAACGTTTAAAAAGACAGTATTCATACATCAATCATGGAAGGATTTTACCTTTAGCGTTTAAGTTGGACGTTCCTCTGTTGTTTTTTAAATGTAACTGTTTTCGGAATGTTCAGAGAACAGTCAAAAGTGACGTTCCAGTAATGTGTGAAGAATGATACAATGTGATATCAAAAAAGAAAATTACAAACTGGACGTTTTGAACATTCAGAAATAATGTTTTCATAACCTAACGTTCTTAGATCATGTTAGCTGTT
>CM060611.1:855000-867500 GCA_030578255.1 Tiaroga cobitis | reverse complement strand
CAAAAATCGCTAAAAGTGGGCTTCAACTGTCTCAACTGAGTTCCAATGAGATCGCTCTGTCCATTTCTTTTACTGTCTATGCGTTATCCCAGCATCCTCTCTTACCCAACGGTATCCCAGCATCCTCTCTTAACCAACGGTATCCCAGCATCCTCTCTTACCCAACGGTATCCCAGCATCCTCTCTGACCCAACGGTATCCCAGCATCCTCTCTTACCCAACGGTATCCCAGCATCCTCTCTGACCCAACGGTATCCCAGCATCCTCTCTGACCCAACGGTATCCCAGCATCCTCTCTTACCCAACGGTATCCCAGCATCCTCTCTGACCCAACGGTATCCCAGCATCCTCTCTGACCCAACGGTATCCCAGCATCCTCTCTGACCCAACGGTATCCCAGCATCCTCTCTTATCCAACGGTATCCCACCATCCTCTCTTAACCAACGGTATCCCAGCATCCTCTCTTACCCAACGGTATCCCACCATCCTCTCTGACCCAACGGTATCCCAGCATCCTCTCTGACCCAACGGTATCCCAGCATCCTCTCTTATCCAACGGTATCCCAGCATCCTCTCTTAACCAACGGTATCCCAGCATCCTCTCTTACCCAACGGTATCCCACCATCCTCTCTGACCCAACGGTATCCCAGCATCCTCTCTTACCCAACGGTATCCCAGCATCCTCTCTGACCCAACGGTATCCCAGCATCCTCTCTGACCCAACGGTATCCCAGCATCCTCTCTTACCCAACCGTATCCCAGCATCCTCTCTGGCCCAACGGTATCCCAGCATCCTCTCTGGCCCAAAGGTATCCCAGCATCCTCTCTGACCCAACGGTATCCCAGCATCCTCTCTTAACCAACGGTATCCCAGCATCCTCTCTTACCCAACGGTATCCCAGCATCCTCTCTGACCCAACGGTATCCCAGCATCCTATCTGACCCAACGGTATCCCAGCATCCTCTCTGACCCAACGGTATTCCAGCATCCTCTCTGACCCAACGGTATCCCAGCATCCTCTCTGGCCCAACGGTATCCCAGCATCCTCTCTGACCCAACGGTATCCCAGCATCCTCTCTGACCCAACGGTATCCCAGCATCCTCTCTTACCCAACGTTATTCCCAGCATCCTCTCTGACCCAACGGTCTCCCAGCATCCTCTCGGTATCCCAGCATCCTCTCTTACCCAACGGTATCCCAGCATCCTCTCTGACCCAACGGTATCCCAGCATCCTCTCTGACCCAACGGTATGCCAGCATCCTCTCTGACCCAACGGTATCCCAGCATCCACTCTGACCCAACAGTATCCCAGCATCCTCTCTGACTCAACAGTGTCCCAGCATCCTCTCTGACCCAACGGTATCCCAGCATCCTCTCTGACCCAACAGTAACCCAGCATCCTCTCTGATCCAACAGTGTCCCAGCATCCTCTCTTACCCAACGGTATCCCAGCATCCTCTCTGATCCAACAGTATCCCAGCATCCTCTCTTACCCAACGGTATCCCAGCATCCTCTCTGATCCAACGG
The DNA here is from genome assembly GCA_030578255.1 of Tiaroga cobitis. Classification (NCBI taxonomy): domain Eukaryota; kingdom Metazoa; phylum Chordata; class Actinopteri; order Cypriniformes; family Leuciscidae; genus Tiaroga; species Tiaroga cobitis. The sequence goes on along the minus strand of CM060611.1, from coordinate 865,968 downwards.
TATCCCAGCATCCTCTCTGACCCAACAGTATGCCAGCATCCTCTCTGACCCAACGGTATCCCAGCATCCTCTCTGACCCAACGGTGTCCCAGCATCCTCTCTGACCCAACGGTATCCCACCATCCTCTCTGACCCAACGGTATCCCAGCATCCTCTCTGACCCAACGGTCTCCCAGCATCCTCTCGGTATCCCGGCATCCTCTCTTACCCAACGGTATCCCAGCATCCTCTCTGACCCAACGGTATCCCAGCATCCTCTCCGACCCAACGGTATGCCAGCATCCTCTCTGACCCAACGGTATCCCAGCATCCACTCTGACCCAACAGTATCCCAGCATCCTCTCTGACCCAACAGTGTCCCAGCATCCTCTCTGACCCAACGGTATCCCAGCATCCACTCTGACCCAACAGTATCCCAGCATCCTCTCTGACCCAACAGTGTCCCAGCATCCTCTCTTACCCAACGGTATCCCAGCATCCTCTCTGATCCAACAGTATCCCAGCATCCTCTCTTACCCAACGGTATCCCAGCATCCTCTCTGATCCAACGGTATCCCAGCATCCTCTCTGACCCAACGGTATGCCAGCATCCTCTCTGACCCAACGGTATCCCAGCATCCTCTCTGACCCAACGGTGTCCCAGCATCCTCTCTGACCTAACGGTATCCCACCATCCTCTCTGACCCAACGGTATCCCAGCATCCTCTCTGACCCAACGGTCTCCCAGCATCCTCTCGGTATCCCGGCATCCTCTCTTACCCAACGGTATCCCAGCATCCTCTCTGACCCAACGGTATCCCAGCATCCTCTCTGACCCAACGGTATGCCAGCATCCTCTCTGACCCAACGGTATCCCAGCATCCACTCTGACCCAACAGTATCCCAGCATCCTCTCTGACCCAACAGTGTCCCAGCATCCTCTCTGACCCAACGGTATCCCAGCATCCTCTCTGACCCAACAGTATCCCAGCATCCTCTCTGACCCAACAGTATCCCAGCATCCTCTCTTACCCAACGGTATCCCAGCATCCTCTCTGATCCAACAGTATCCCAGCATCCTCTCTTACCCAACGGTATCCCAGCATCCTCTCTGATCCAACGGTATCCCAGCATCCTCTCTGACCCAACGGTATGCCAGCATCCTCTCTGACCCAACAGTATCCCAGCATCCTCTCTGACCCAACAGTATCCCAGCATCCTCTCTGACCCAACGGTATCCCACCATCCTCTCTGACCCAACGGTATCCTCTCTGACCCAACGGTATCCCAGCATCCTCTCTGACCCAACGGTGTCCCAGCATCCTCTCTGACCCAACGGTATCCCACCATCCTCTCTGACCCAATGGTATCCCAGCATCCTCTCTGACCCAACAGTATCCCAGCATCCTCTCTGACCCAACAGTGTCCCAGCATCCTCTCTTACCCAACAGTGTCCCAGAATCCTCTCTTACCCAACAGTGTCCCAGCATCCTCTCTTACCCAACAGTGTCCCAGCATCCTCTCTGACCCAACAGTGTCCCAGCATCCTCTCTTACCCAACAGTGTCCCAGAATCCTCTCTGACCCAACAGTGTCCCAGCATCCACTCTGACCCAACAGTGTCCCAGAATCCTCTGCTGCGGCTCTAGAACAGGCAGTTTTGATGAATTTGAGAGCAAATGAAATTCATTATAAGATCCGAATGATGAGAATTTTCACATATGAATATGTGAAGTGTCACTTCCTCTGTGATGCTGTTGAACTGTGAGACGTTACTGGAGATCAGACACTCGATTTCAGAAAGTCTGCATGCGTCGTATTTAAACATCTTATAATAATGGATTGATGTTCCTGCTGTAGAGCCGAGGTTCATCCATCCTGAGAGGAGCTGTTTTCCTGGAAACTGCTGAATCAACACTGAGCCACGGATAGTCCATCCATCAGCATCTGCTCCAGATCACACACACACACACACACACACACACACATACACACACACACACACACACACTATGTGTGGGATACTCACACAAACACACACACACACACACACACAAACACTCGCTCACACACAGTCACTCACTCTCTCTCTCTCTCACACACACACACACACACACATCACTAGTTACTGAACAAAAACACCTGTATGATCTTCCTCTCATGGTTTATTCTGACTGAAGCGAGAGATAAAAACAGTGTATCGTTTCACCCCAACATCATGTGTGTGTGTGTGTGTGTGTGTGTGTGTGTGTGTGTGTGTGTGTGTGTGTGTGTTTAAGAGCCACTAGAGGATCCGTGATGATTGGTTCTTAAAACTGATTCCTGATGAAGAATCAACAGGAAGATTATTTAGAAGAGCGAGCCTCGGGACTGTTTTATCGACAGGAGATTCAGGAGAGGGACTCGCTCTGACAATCTGTGAGACGCAAATCAAAAAGAAATTACAAAACACACAACAAGAGGCTCCTGCTGTGTAATTTGAATGCAATTTAAAATCCTTTCAGTGAAAACCACGACTTTGTGCTCGAGGCGTTTTGATGTGTTTTGACAGAAAGTGGAAGTGGCCGTCTGTGAAACCAGACGTATCCCAGAATCCTCCAGAAACACGTGTGTGTGTGTGTGTGTGTGTGTGTGTGACTGATGATGAGGGTCACACAGAGTCATGATATACAGGAGATGATATTGATTAATGACCGTCTATTGTGAAGATGTGTGTCTTCTCAGCTAAAAATATGTTTTAACGCCAACGTTCCCATTTCAGTTATGAAAACGTTATTTCTCTGAACGTTCAGTTATTTAAATGTTTTTTTTCTTGAGGAACGTTAAGGAAACATTCCATTGAGTCGTTCTTCAAACATTATGGATGTTTTCTGAACGTTCCGTAACAAGTAGCAACATTTAAATACTGTGAGATGAACATAGATAAAAACATTCCATGAACGATGAATGAATAGCGTAAACTTTTGAGAACATTATTAAAGACCGGATCACTTTGAATGAACGATTAACATCAATTTATTGTCATAACGTCATTAATGTCAAACTCTCTCAGCTGTGATGAAGATACATTCAAGAGCAACCAAGTAGAACGTGTGTTTAAAAGCTAAAAATACTAACTGAGACACACTTACACCATATATATTTGATATAGTTGATTTTCTGAGCTAAAATTGTTTCAAATTAAATCCTGCACCGGATTTAATATGATTTACTGTAACGGTCAATGACAGAGCAAGACACTGACCAAATTAACCAGCTAAACATTGAAACGTACACACACAACTACACACACACACACACACGCGCACACACAAACACAAACACACACGCACACACAAACACAAACACACACCCACACACACACACACACACGCACACGCACACGCACACACAAACACAAACACACACACACACACACACACACACACACACACACACTCATACAGCTGTGTTTTTGTGATATATGAGGACATTCCATAGGCGTAATGACTTTTATACTGGACAAACTGTATATTCTATCCCCCTACACTGCCCCTATCCCTAAACCTGCCCATCACACACACACACACACACACACACACACACACAGCCCCTATCCCTAAACCTACCCATCACACACACACACACACACACACACACACACACACACACACACACACACACAGCTGTGTTTTTGTGATATATGAGGACATTCCATAGGCGTAATGACTTTTATACTGGACAAACTGTATATTCTATCCCCCTACACTGCCCCTATCCCTAAACCTGCCCATCACAGGAGACATGCTGCATTTTTACATAAAAAAAACACATTGTTTTTTATGTTTTTTAAGCTATTTGAAATATGAGGACTCATGCAATGTCCTCATATATCACGTGTAAGTTGTAATACCAGTGTAATATGCATGTCATTATACACATTTGTGTCCTCATATATCACAAAAACAAAAGCACACACACACACACACACACACATGTCTGGTTCTCTATCTTTATGGGGACATTCCATAGATGTAATGGTCTGATTTATAAGCTTTTTTCCGCATAATGCAGGGTTTAGCAGGACACACACACACACACGTTTTTTTATTTTTATTTAAATGAGCATAAATAATAAAATGAATAAAAACATTTGTATAATTCGGGGCCCCTCTAAATGTTACCAATGTGTCATTTTGTCTTTGGTATTGTGTATTATGAATATTTTCTTTATGTAATTGTTGCATTAATAATAATAACACTAATAAGGAAAATTGCTGTCCCCTTCCCCTTTGTTGCGGAGTGTTATTGTGGATTCCGGTCGCAGGATCCCGGTTCTCCAGGAGAGAGGCTTCTGGCAGTGATATATGCAAATGCATCCGTGTATCCGTCAGGAAGCAGATTACTTTCCCTGCATTTACTATTCATATATTTGCAAGGTGACTCACTTCAGACAAAGCAGGTGATCAAGAGAGAGAGAGAGAGAGAGAGAGAGAGAGAGAGAGGTTCATAAGCCCTGTGAATGTTGCTTTCTACAATCGAGAGCGGCACATTTGATATGTTCACTGTCAGCAAACCCGCTTTAATCCATTGCACTGTCAGTGTCTGAGAATACCTCCAGCGGAGAGAGAAACACTGTGAGCCTGAACCCGACGCTCGTTTACTGCGGCATCGTCACATTAATCACTGAAAACATCCTGATCAACGACACGATGCTGGACATCCACAGATTCATCTCATATTCCGATCGCCTGACTGAGTCAATGCTGTGAAACTACAGCTGATGCGCTGAGTATTCACTGGAAATATGTTCAGTATTCATCAAGAACTGCAGCGCCAGTGTTATTTTACGGTGGCGTTAGTTTACGTTTATCTCATATTTATATTTTATTCAGCTTTATTTCAATGAACATGTTTTTAATAGTTAAAGGGCTGTATGTACACTTCTTAGGTGCTGTTGTCTTGTTTCCAGTCCAAATATCTAAACATTCTTAAATCAAGAAGCATTTACTAGATAAGTTAAATGATATAAGAAATTATATCTTGTTTTAAAAAAAAAAATCTAAATTAAGTGAGTTGTTAATCGCTTTTTTATTGCCAAAGTGTATAAAACGAGACCTTCCCGGTTGTGTCTGAAAGCCTAGACTGATGTTTCTGTGAAGGACTCTGTGTTTTACCGGGAAAATCAAAAGCATGTGACGTTTATTCTCCTTCCTTTCAGTCACACATGAAACGAATGCTTATACAATGTTCAGGATTAGAGTCGTTCTGTACTGTAATGTCAATATTTCATGCAAAGAAAAGGGATTCATAGTCCCTCATAGTCAGATCTATATAGTCTATAGTCTCATATATACAGTCTAACCTAAATTTATTCAGACACCTTCAACATTTCTCACATTATCAGTTTATTCGCTAGTTTTTAGACAATGGTAATAAATATGACAAGAATATCAGTGGATATTTGACTGGTTTTGTCCGTCCTTCTGTTAGACTCTCACACATGAATTATGTTGAATATCTGTCAGCTGTTAAATTTAACTACACAATTAGATAATACCAGTTTAGCTCAACCAGTGACCAAGCAATGCTTCATGTTGTTCAGTGTGTGTGTAAAAAGAGCATTCGCAATTACAGAAAACACACTTCAGCAAAACATGATCAGCTCAAAGTGGAGGAATCAGTTTTGATCCCAAATTTTTACTGGTAGTCGCTGTATGAAGAATATTTTGGTGTAATATCTCACAGTTTACTTTATTTTGCTCTCCTCACTTACATAATGAACTATAGTGTTCTGCAATATATCTTGTGTCTGAATAATTTTGGGTTTGACTGTACTACTTTATAATCAAACTATCAGTAACAGTATCTCACGCACATGTGCAGACTATGTACAGTAGTTTACATTCTGCAGAATGCTAAGAGAAGTGAGCTAGTGCTGATCTAAAGAGTCCAGATGCATGATGGGAAATCAGGGTCATTCGTGAACATCCACTGAATGATTTGTAGATCACGATCAAGGACACTTTGAGCGGTGTTTATTTCCCTGACCTCCAGGTCTAATGAAGACTGATGCAGAGAAGGACTCCAGGCTTTCCACTCACCTGATCGTCAGGAAAATACGTTGAGCTTTTATAGGTTTGATTAACTTGAACCTAATGGCATTCTATTCATTCTTTTGCCCGTTCGTTTAGTCACCGACTCATTTAAAGGAACAATTCGTCTCCGATTGGTCATTTAACATGTGTTTGATAACACTGATGTGACAGTCCTTAAGAGTTTCATCCCTTATCTATTATGAACTTGAGGGTGAGTAAATGATGACATGTTTCATTTAATAATTGGGAGTTTAAAGGTAAATCAGCAGTTAAAAAAAAAGTCAAACTTTGCTAGGCAGTTGCTGTGGACTTCTGACATTTCTAGGTGGTTTCTATGGTGTTTTAGATGGTTTCTAGGGTGTTCCTAAGCAGTTGCTCTGGTGTTCTAACATACCTATGTGGTTGCTAGGGTGTTTTTGGATGATCTCTAGGCCATTGCTAAAAAGTTGTTCTGGTGTTCTGAAATTCCTAGGTGGTTGCTTATATGTATTGGCTGGTTTCTAGGGTGTTCCTAAGCAGTTGATCTGGTGTTCCAACATTACTAGGTGGTTGCTAGTGTGTATTGGCTGGTTTCTAAGGTGTTGTTAGGCAGTTGATGGGGTTTTCCAACATTACTAGATGGTTGCTAGTGCGTATTGGCTGGTTTCTAGGGAGTTGTTAGGCAGTTGATGGGGTATTCCAGCATTACTAAGTGGTAGCTAGTGTGTTTTGGCCAGTTTCTAAGGTGTTGCTAGAAAGTTGATGTGGTGTTCTAACATTACTAGGTGGTTGCTAGTGTGTTTTGGCTGGTTTCTTGGGTGTTGTTAGGTAGTTGATGTGGTGTTCTAACAATACTAGGTGGTTGCTAGTGTGTTTTGGCCGGTTTCTAGGGTGTTGTTAGGCACTTGTTGTAGTGTTCAAACATTACTAGGTGGTTGCTAGTGTGTTTTGGCCGGTTTCTAGGGTGTTGTTAGGTAGTTGATGTGGTGTTCTAACAATACTAGGTGGTTGCTAGTGTGTTTTGGCCGGTTTCTCGGGTGTTGTTAGGCACTTGTTGTAGTGTTCTAACATTACTAGGCGATTGCTAGTGTGTTTTAGCTGGTTTCTAGGGTGTTGTTAGGCATTTGTTGTAGTGTTCAAACATTACTAGGTGGTTGCTAGTGTGTTTTGGCCGGTTTCTAGGGTGTTGTTAGGTAGTTGATGTGGTGTTCTAACAATACTAGGTGGTTGCTAGTGTGTTTTGGCCGGTTTCTAGGGTGTTGTTAGGCACTTGTTGTAGTGTTCAAACATTACTAGGTGGTTGCTAGTGTGTTTTGGCCAGTTTCTAGGGTGTTGTTAGGTAGTTGATGTGGTGTTCTAACAATACTAGGTGGTTGCTAGTGTGTTTTGGCCGGTTTCTAGGGTGTTGTTAGGCACTTGTTGTAGTGTTCAAACATTACTAGGTGGTTGCTAGTGTGTTTTGGCCGGTTTCTAGGGTGTTGTTAGGTAGTTGATGTGGTGTTCTAACAATACTAGGTGGTTGCTAGTGTGTTTTGGCCGGTTTCTAGGGTGTTGTTAGGCACTTGTTGTAGTGTTCTAACATTACTAGGTGATTGCTAGTGTGTTTTGGCCGGTTTCTAGGGTGTTGTTAGGTAGTTGATGTGGTGTTCTAACAATACTAGGTGGTTGCTAGTGTGTTTTGGCCGGTTTCTAGGGTGTTGTTAGGCAATTGGTGTAGTGTTCTAACATTACTAGGTGGTTGCTAGTGTGTTTTGGCGGGTTTCTATGGTGTTGCATTTGATATGGTATTCCAACATTATGAACTCTGTTCAGACTCAAAGACTTAAGCAGATGAATTAACCGACTCAACCGTTTGTACACTTGTAAAATCTCTCCCGAGGGTTATGATTATGATGCTGCGCTCGGACACATTCAAGGCAACCGTCATTTAAGACGAGATTATGAAAAGCGAGGGAAGCAGTCAGCCATGGTTATTTTCCTCACGTTAGAGCCGGATGTTAGCGCACTTCCTTACGAACTGAAGGTCAAGGCCAGACGATTAATAGCAGATAAAACTTCACCAACGTTTCATCTCGATAACAAAGAGCTGCACGAGGAGAACAGGGCAAATGGGCTGGATCTGCTCGAGCTTCTGTTTTGGAAACATGATCTTGTTTTTGACGATGACGCAGGAACGTGTGATGATTATAACTTCCATAGAACTGCTGACACCATCCACATGAGAGTCTGTGTTTACCAGCCCGACTGATCCAATGCATCTCAATGATTCGCTGGTCCTTATTATTATTATTCCTTGTCACTCAGAAGCGAAACATGAATAAAATGTTTAGCATAACTCTCGAGCTGCTCCGTATAATGAGAGCAAATGGAGCCAATAAACTAAAGAAATGTTTTCCAGCACAAATATCTAAACATTCTGAAATCAAGATGCATTTACTGCAGAGGCAAAATTACTGATGATATTATTGAGTCAATATGTATCAAAATGAAGTGAGTTTAAAACAAGAACAAATACCTGTCTATGGGGTTTCCCTTTTGAATTAAGTTTAATTTTCGGACCCCATTGGGAGATATTTGCAACACGTGCATGAGTGTCGAACAGCTACGTCACTGTAAAGTCTCTGAAATGATTTTTACAGTATTTTTTGAGCTTCATGTATACAGGCCTGTATGTGTTCCTATACTAAAACACTGAACCGTGAGTCTGTGTCTAAATGATGACACGAGAGAGATTCGAGGATCTGTGAGCCGTGATCAGTTTCTTCGTGTTGTTCTGTTACGGGTTATTTGCAGTGATTTTTGTATTCAGAGCTGAGAATGAATCAGTCGGGAGTCTCTGAGCGGCTTTAGGAGAATATTGACTGAAAGAACACACGTCTCTTTATGAAGATATCTAACACACCTCATATTCATAGATGGATCAGAAATCACAGGATGAGGGATGACGGCTGATGAAATGATTATCTGCATTTCTACAGGTTTTCTCACAGTCAAATGAACCAGCAGCGGTTTTGCCCTCCATCAGAAACACCACAATTCACAGCAAAGGAATCACTGGGTCTCATCCAAACCCATCTCACGGCGGCATCAAACTATTTTATGAGCAAAATTATGAGATAAAGTCGAAATTATGAGATACTAAATCAATTATGAGATAAAATGTCTAAATTATGACATACTAAATCAGGGTGTTTTGGCCGGTTTCTGTGGTGTTGTTAGGCAGTTGATGTGGTGTTCTAACATTACTAGGTGGTTGCTAGTGTGTTTTGGCCGGTTTCTTTCGTGTTCCTAAGCATTTATATCTGGTGTTCTAACATTACTAGGTGGTAGCTAGTGTGTTTTGGCCGGTTTCTAAGGTGTTGCTAGGCAGTTGATCTTGCTTTATAACATTACTAGGTGGTTGCAAGTGTGTTTTGGCTGGTTTCTAATGTGTTGCTAGGCAGTTGATGTGGTGTTCTAACATTACTAGGTGGTTGCTAGGGTGTTTTGGCTGGTTTCTAAGGTGTTGTTAGGCAGTTGATCTTGTGTTCTAACATTACTAGGTGGTTGCTAGTGTGTTTAGCTGGTTTCTTTTGTGTTCCTAAGCATTTATACCTAGTGTTCTAACACTACTAGGTGGTTCCTAGTGTGTTTTGGCCGGTTTCTAAGGTGTTGCTAGGCAGTTGATGTGGTGTTCCAACATTACTAGGTGCTGGCTAGTGTGTTTTGGCTGGTTTCTATGGTGTTGCTAGGCAGTAGATGTGGTGATCTAACATTACTAGGTGGTTGCTAGTGTGTTTTGGCCGGTTTCTAAGGCGTTGCTAGGCAGTTGATGTGGTGTTCTAACATTACTAGGTGGTTGCTAGGGTGTTTTGGGTGTCTTAGGTGGCCCTAGGCAGTTGATGAGGTGTTTTGGAACAATTATGTACCGTATATAAGTGAACTAAATGAGTAACTATTCTAATCATTATTTACCAATCTTTTCTAGGAAGATACTTCAGCATTCTGACGTTTATTAATTAATCTAAACATGAATTTAAAACAGACTGTACAACTAATGTTCAGCAGTAGCTCATGAATTGAGCCCAGAGTGTCCAAACTTCTCACTGCTATAGTGTTTATTATATTATCTCCCGCTCTCGGTGTATATACAGTATGAATCAGTCAGATGAGTTATGAAAGAGCCGTTTTGATTTCCTGATGTGACTTTGGCACGAGATTGGCCTGAGAAGAGAGACTCAGTCTCACAGTGGGAGATTGTCCTCAGAGTCCTGTCAGAGGACTGCAGAAATATTTCCCATCAGCCCCCTCTCTCCTCTCTCTCTCTCTCACTCTCTCTCTCTCTCTCTCTCTCTCTCTCTCCTTGGGCGCTTTTTCCCTAAATAATGAAATTCTGGCGTGATAGGTTCAGTCATTAACAGATAACAGATATATGTGCTGGAGGATTGTGGGTCATTAGTGTGAGCATAAAGACTCTTGTGTTATCAGCACTGGTAAATGACGTGACGAGGGTCTGATGATCTGAAGGTCAAAGGGCCGTTGAGGTGATAAAGACACCTAGAGGTCAAAGGTCATAGTTTACATATGATGTGTTCTGCTCATTTCAACAATTCTGTGTCACAGAGATTCCAGTGCTCTGATTCATAAGCGATTGAATGGGTCTGAGGTCAGTCTAATGCCAGCGAACAGGCAGTTTTTTTTAGTTTTCTGAATTTAACTATAGATGCTGAAGAAATGTGAAAGCTTAAATATCACAGACTTTCAGATTGAACAAATTTCAGACCAACAAATTTCACCCTAACCCTATTATAACTTATTCTAGCAACAATAGACAGTCTGTTTTTAAAGTGTAGTGAACTTTAAACTTGTGTTTTTTTTGGTAAAGTGGTGTTGAATGTTAACGTCAGTGCTGTGTGTTTAGTGTTGAGAATTAACATTCTGGACGGCGGATGTTC
>CM060611.1:812500-850000 GCA_030578255.1 Tiaroga cobitis | reverse complement strand
TATTATGGTGTTCTGAGTGTTTTAGGCTGTTCCCTTTCAAGGGAACTCGAGCTGCGTCGAACGCTGCGGGAACGCCTCTGCGTTGTGCGTCATGAAGCACGTATGGAATCAGCCCAATGGAGAGATGAAACGTCATAGGCGGGTGACGTCATCGACCAGGAAACTATAAAGCACCCCAAAAACATAAGCGCAGTAGCTTCTGTGCCTTCAGTCGCGCTACATGTGAATCTGTCCCTGTCTGATATTGTTTGTCTTACATACCCTGCACCACACAAACAATTTATCCTATATATATATATATATATTGAGAGATTATGGCGGACGAACAGCAGTTTAGAAAGTGTGTTCCTCCCTGCTCGCGTTATTTAACGAGCGGGGATACACATGATCTTTGTGTTGTTTGTTTGGGAGTTCAGCATGCCCAGTTTGCTCTCGAGGGAGCAGACTGTGAGCATTGCGAGCGTTTGCCGTTAAGGACGCTCCGCTCCCGCCGATCGCTCTTTGAGGAGAGCGGTTCGGTGCGCGCTCCCCGCGGTTCGGGTCCCGCTTCTGCCGAGGCAGAGCGGCGGCGCTTATCGTGGGGATCGCAGATGGATCTCTCAGCGGGGGTTGAGACGGGCGCTGCCTTATCTCTCCCTTCACCTGTGAGATCCAGTGCCTCATTCCTGGGTTCGGAAGCACGCGCTGAGGTTTCTTCCGCTCAGGATGAGGCACCCGTACTACAGCTATCCAGTTCTGAGGAGCTGGATGTTGTTAGTGTGGAGGGAGAGACTGAGGATTCGCCACCTCACTCTCCCGAAAGTGATGAGCTTATGGAGGTTTTAACACGAGCTGTTGAAAAACTCAGTATTGAATGGCCAGTGATTAGACAGGAGTCTGTGTCAAAATCGAAACTGGATGAAAGATTTTTGCCCTCACGTGTTCAGCCTCCACGCCGGTGTCTGCCGTTCTTTCACGATCTCCACACTGAGGTGTCGAGATCGTGGAAGAAACCGGTTTTATATAGAATATTTAGTCCCCAGACATCAACATATTCAAATATAATGGGGGCTAGATCATATGGTTATGGCGCTTTGCCTCGCGTGGAAGAGACGCTCGCGAGCTATCTCTCCCCCGAGGCGGCGTCATCTTTTAAAACACCGGTATTACCCACCAAGCCCCTCAGAAATACATCTGCTTTGGTGGGTAAAGCGTATTCGGCTGCAGGTCAGGCTGCGTCATGTCTGCATACAATGTCAATCTTGCAGGCATACCAGGCTGACCTGCTGAGGGACGTGAGTGAGAGTGAGGCAGTCAGTACTGACGTAGTTCGAGAACTGCGTCAGGCTGCTGATTTATCCCTGCGCGCCACCAGAGAATCGGCCAAGCTAGTGGGTCGATCTATGGCAGCTCTGGTGGCCGCAGAAAGACATCTCTGGTTAAATCAGACAAATGTAAAAGAGAAAGAAAAAGCTTTTCTTTTAGATGCTCCTCTCTCTCCATCGGGGTTATTTGGCGAAGCTGTTAATTCTGTTATAGACAAATTCCAGGAAGAGAAAAAACAAGCTGCAGGTTTCAAAAAATTTCTCCCGTTAAAAATTCACGTCCCTGGGGCTGCTGGGCGGGAGCAGCCCCGGCCGTCTACAAGCTCATCCCATAGGGCGCAGCAGAAGCAGAGTGTCGCGTCTCGTGCTCCCCCTGCTGGACAGTGGGCTCAGGCGCGGCACTCTCAGCCGAAGTCTTCTAGCAATAGACCTGATCTGAGGACAGTGATATTGTCTAAGAAGGCTTCAGCTAAGAAGAAGTCCTGACGCCGAGGCGTTCAGGATGCTGAGGGTGGTCCCCACCGAGGCGGAAAGGAGTTCACCTCTCTTTACGGTGCCCATTCTTCCTCGGTGCCCTCAGGGGGCCGTTCTGCCAACCCCGCCTTCATGCCGGGGCGTAGGCGGTCCCAGCGAGCGTTTTCCCGAGGGACGCTCGCTCCCTCTGAGGAGGGTCTCACAGCAGTCAAACCAGTCGTTCCCTGCCGGTGCGCCGTTACAGGGCGCTGTGTTTGCTGCTCAAGTTACACCAGAGGCCAGTCTCGAGAGACTGGTACCCTTAGTAGATTTTCTGGCAGAGTGGAAAAGCCTTCCAAGAATATCTCATTGGGTCCTGCAGACAGTAGAAAAAGGATATGCTATCCAGTTCAGGTGTCGTCCACCAAAATTCAGAGGGGTTCTGCACACAGTGGTGGGCCCCGAGCAGGCTCTGGTAATGGAACAAGAGGTGAAAACGCTCCTCCAAAAGGAGGCTATAGAACGGGTTCCTCCTCCCAGTTTGGAGTCAGGTTATTACAGCCGATATTTCATCGTTCCAAAGAAGGATGGGGGGTTGCGTCCAATTTTAGACCTGCGCCTATTGAATCGCTCGGTAGGGAAGCTAAAATTCAAGATGCTCACTATCAAGCAGATCGTGTCTCAAATCAGATCCGAGGACTGGTTTGTCACGATAGATCTAAAGGACGCATACTTCCACATTTCCATCCTTCCACAACACAGGAAGTTCCTGAGGTTCGCCTTCGGGGGCGAGGCGTACCAGTACAGGGTTCTTCCGTTTGGCCTAGCTTTATCACCCCGCACTTTCACGAAATGCATGGATGCAGCACTAGTGCCTCTGAGGCTTCAGGGCATTCGTATTCTCAATTATATCGACGATTGGTTGATTTTGGCTCAGACGGAGCAGATGGCGGTTCAGCATCGAGATGTCGTCCTCGCTCATATCAGAAAGTTGGGGTTGAGGCTGAACGCAAAGAAAAGTGTACTATCTCCTTCTCAGAAGACCACTTTTCTGGGTGTCGTTTGGGATTCGGTCTCGATGCGGGCGCGGCTCTCTCCGACCCGCATCGCTTCGATTCTCTCAGCTGTGAAACGAGTAAAGCTAGGCCAGCTACTCACTGTGAAGCAGTTTCAGAGACTGTTGGGTCTGATGGCAGCAGCGTCCAACGTTATACCTTGCGGCCTGTTGTACATGAGACCGTTACAGTGGTGGCTCAGGACCAAGGGATTCTCCCCGAGGGGAAATCCGCTCCGCACGTTCAAAGTCACGCGGCGCTGCCTTCGTGCTCTGGTCATGTGGAGAGAAACTTGGTTCCTATCCAAAGGTCCTGTGCTGGGGGCTCTTTGTCGTCGCATAACGCTAACGACGGATGCTTCCCTCACAGGGTGGGGGGCGGTCATGAGTGGGCGCCCAGCCCAAGGTCTGTGGCAGGACCATCATCTATCGTGGCATATAAATTGTCTAGAGATGTTGGCTGTGTTTCAGGCTCTGAAACACTTCTTAACAGACCTGAGGGGCCATCATGTGTTAGTTCAATCAGACAACACGTCGGTGGTCTCTTATATAAATCATCAGGGGGGCCTGCGGTCTCGCCGGCTTTACAAGTTGGCCCGTCAGATCCTCCTGTGGTCCCAGGGGAAGCTACTATCACTGAGAGCAATGTATCTTCCCGGGTATTTAAATGTGGTAGCGGACTCCCTGTCGAGGCAGGGGCCGAGGCCAGGGGAATGGAGACTCCACCCCGAGGTGGTGGAGCTCCTTTGGTTGAGTTTCGGTCGCGCCGAGGTGGACCTATTCGCTTCCAGGGAGACCACGCATTGTCATCTGTGGTTCTCCATCAGTCATCCAGCCCCCCTGGGGTTGGATGCTATGGTGCAGCCGTGGCCGAGGTCACGCCTGTACGCCTTTCCCCCGATTGCTCTGCTACCAGGAGTTCTGGAGAGGGTTCGCCGGGACGGGGTCAGCCTACTATTAGTAGCCCCGTTTTGGCCGGCCCGAGTATGGTTTGCGGACCTGATTTCTCTCCTGGACGGCTCTCCCTTGGAGCTCCCGGTCAGGAGGGATCTACTCTCTCAGGCGGGCGGCACGATATGTCACCCCCGCCCAGAATTGTGGAAACTGTGGGCTTGGCCTCTGAGGGGGCCCAGCTCATAGAGTCTGGTCTCTCAACCGAGGTTGTTGAGACCATTCTTCACTCCAGAGCTCCATCCACGAGGAAGCTTTATGCCTTGAAGTGGAAACTTTTCACTTCTTGGTGTGGAGAACACCTGCAGGACCCAGTTAACTGCCCAGTGGGTGCAGTGCTGGAGTTCCTGCAGGAGCGCTTCTCCACAGGGTTATCCCCCTCCACACTAAAGGTGTATGTGGCGGCACTAGCTGCTTACCACGTCCCTTTCAGTGGAGTTTCTCTTGGGAGACACCCGCTTGTAACTCGTTTCCTCCGTGGCACTTTGAGGCTGAGGCCAGCAGTTCGTACGAGGGTGCCGACCTGGGATCTGGCCATTGTATTGGAAGGTCTTTCCCTAGCTCCTTTTGAACCTATCGAAGAAGTTCCTGAGAAGTTTCTCACTTTTAAAACTATCTTTTTACTTGCTATCTCCTCATTAAAAAGAATCGGAGATTTGCAGGCTCTGTCGGTGTCACCCTCGTGCCTGGAATTTTCGCCTGGCATGGTTAAGGCTTTTCTGCATCCTAGACCAGGTTACGTTCCCAAGGTCCCTACTAATGTTGTAAGACCTACGGTTCTGCAGGCTTTCTGTCCTCCTCCATTTATGTCATCGGACCAGGAGAAACTTAATTTACTCTGCCCTGTTAGGGCGTTAGACGCTTATGTCCACAGAGCTGCCCTGTGGAGGAAATCAGAACAACTATTTGTATGTTTCGGGCCATCCAGGAAAGGGTGCCCTGCGTCTAAACAGAGAATGAGCAAGTGGGTGGTCGAGGCTATCTCACTTGCTTATGAGTCGGCTGGTCAGCCTTCACCTTTGGCTGTTCGAGCCCACTCTACTAGGAGTATGGCTGCTTCCAAAGCTCTATTGTCGGGGGTTTCCCTGAGTGATGTTTGTGATGCGGCTGGATGGTCTTCACCGCATACTTTTATTAAGTTCTATGACCTAGACTTAAGTTCTACCCCTGGGGCACAAGTGCTCTCGTCCTCTGTGCGCTAGTTCTCACATGGCGGTCATTTGGTCCTATGGCGACGTGGGTATTCGCGTTCCCGCAGCGTTCGACGCAGCTCGAGTTCCCTTGAAAGGGAACGTCTCGGTTACGTATGTAACCCTAGTTCCCTGATAGGGAACGAGACGCTGCGTCGTTCCGCCATACTCCCGGCACTCCCGTTAGCGCTTCCTTCAGGCCTATCAGAAGCTACTGCGCTTATGTTTTTGGGGTGCTTTATAGTTTCCTGGTCGATGACGTCACCCGCCTATGACGTTTCATCTCTCCATTGGGCTGATTCCATACGTGCTTCATGACGCACAACGCAGAGGCGTTCCCGCAGCGTTCGACGCAGCGTCTCGTTCCCTATCAGGGAACTAGGGTTACATACGTAACCGAGACGTTTCTATGCAGTTGCTATGGTGTTCTAGGCTGTTGCTATGCCGTTGATATGGTGTTCTGGGTGTTTTAGGCTGTTTCTATGCAATTGCGATGGTGTTCTAGGCTGTTGCTATGGAGTTTCAATGGTGTTCTGAGTTTTTAGGCTGTTTATATGCAGTTGCTATGGTGTTCTAGGCTGTTGCTATGGTGTTCTAGGCTGTTGCTTTGCGGTTATTATGGTGTTATGAGTGTTTTAAGGCTGTTTCTATCCAGTAGCTAGAGTGTTCTGAGTGTTGTAGGCTGTTTCTATGCAGTTGCTAGGGTGTTCTGAGTGTTGTAGGCTGTTTCTATGCAGTTTATATGGTGTTCTTAGAGTTTACGGCTGTTTCTAAGCAGTTGCTAGGGTGTTATGAGTGTCGTAGTCTGTTTCTAAGCAGTTGCTAGGGTGTTCTGAGTGTCGTAGTCTGTTTCTAAGCAGTTGCTAGGGTGTTCTGAGTGTCGTAGTCTGTTTCTATGCGGTTGCTGGGGTGTTCTGAGTGTTTTAAGCTGTTTCTATGTAGTTGTTATGGTGTTGTGAGTGTTTTAGGCTGTTTCTAAGCAGTTGCTAGGGTGTTCTGAGTGTCGTAGTCTGTTTCTAAGCAGTTGCTAGGGTGTTCTGAGTGTCGTAGTCTGTTTCTAAGCAGTTGCTAGGTTGTTCTGAGTGTCGTAGTCTGTTTCTATGCGGTTGCTGGGGTGTTCTGAGTGTTTTAAGCTGTTGCTATGTAGTTGTTATGGTGTTGTGAGTATTTTAGGCTGTTGCTATGCGGTTGCTAGGGTGTTCTGAGTGTTTTAGGCTGTTGCTATGCGGTTGCTGTGTTTTCTCTCTGTCTGGTATGAAAAGGCTCAGTGATCTTCTGGACTGTAAATGTGTGTCCGTGAGATTTTTCAAACAGTTTTCTGGTGAAATAAAAATGGTGCACTCAACTTTAACAGTCAGTGATAGAGGTTTCAGCACATCACTAGCAGCAATTTCATACTTCAGAAGATCTATTGTTAAAGCACTGTCTCCTCAACACGGAGGCCATGAACACACTGTAAATAGACGAGAGCTCTTCCTGAAAACACACATCCTAGAGGAACAACACACATGACACACTCCAGAAAACCTTCAGCTCAAGGACATCTGTGTTTCCACCTCTTCCTTCAGCGGTCTTATCTTCCATCCACCTTTCAGGCTTCATACACACTTCCTGTTCTTCCAGCTCCTGTCCCTCAAACACACACACACACACACTGTCAGCAAAGGGTTTGCCATTAGAATCTGATCGACCTCTTTCGCGCGAGAAGGCCGTGATGAATGATTCATCCTGAGGGAAAGCGCTGACTCACGACAGCATCTCAAAGCAGAAGCTAAATGGATTTTCCCAGCGCAGGACCAGAACATGAGGACGAGAAACACAGCGGCTTCTTCTCAGAGACACGCTTCACTACACCCAGTGCGCTCACACACTGAATCTGAGCAGGAGAAACACACACACACACACACACACACACACACACACACACACACAGAGCATTCAAAGGGTTCTCCAGACAAAAACAGCAGCTGATGCCTTCTGAGGCCTTGTCCACGCTCATACGCTTTCGTTCGAAAACACATCTTTTTCTCTCCGTTTTGGCCTTCCCTTCACACTGAGACGCGTTTTTATTCATGAAAACGAAGCTTTTTGAAAGCAAAAATGCTTTTCTTACTTAGTATTTTTGTCTCGTTTTCAGTCCAAATATCAAAAAATTCTTACATCAAGATGCATTTACTAGATGAATAAAATACCATAAGATTTAATGTCTTGTTTTCCGCGGGAATTAATCAAAATTAAGTGAGTTTTTGCTTAAAACAAGCAAACTGATCTGCCAATGGGGAAAGAAAAATAATCTCAATTCAAACAGAAACAAGCTTGTTTTAAGCAAAAACTCACTGAATTTTGATTATTTCCCCTGGAAAACAAGACATTAAATCTTATGGTATTTTATTCATCTAGTAAATGCTTCTTGATTTAAGAATGTTTGATATTTGGACTGGAAACAAGACAAAAATACTAAGTATGGACAGATGCACTTTTATGATGGATAGATGCACTTTTATGATGGACAGATGCACTTTTATGATGGACAGATGCACTTTTATGATGGATAGATGCACTTTAATGATGGACAGATGCACTTTTATGATGGACAGATGCACTTTTATGATGGATAGATGCACTTTAATGATGGATATATGCACTTTTATGATGGACAGATGCACTTTTATGATGGACAGATGCACTTTTATGATGGACAGATGCACTTTTATGATGGACAGATGCACTTTTATGATGGACAGATGCACTTTTATGATGGATAGATGCACTTTTATGCTGGACAGATGCACTTTTATGATGGATAGATGCACTTTTATGATGGACAGATGCACTTTTATGATGGATAGATGCACTTTTATGATGGATAGATGCACTTTTATGATGGATAGATGCCCTTTTATGATGGACAGATGCACTTTTATGATGGACAGATGCACTTTTATGATGGACAGATGCACTTTTATGATGGACAGATGCACTTTTATGATGGACAGATGCACTTTTATGATGGATTGATGCACTTTTATGATGGACAGATGCACTTTTATGATGGACAGATGCACTTTTATGATGGACAGATGCACTTTTATGATGGATAGATGCACTTTTATGATGGACAGATGCACTTTTATGATGGATTGATGCGCTTTTATGATGGATAGATGCGCTTTTATGATGGACAGATGCACTTTTATGATGGACAGATGCACTTTTATAATGGACAGATGCACTTTTATGATGGACAGATGCACTTTTATGATGGACAGATGCACTTTTATGATGGACAGATGCACTTTTGATGGACAGATGCACTTTTATGATGGACAGATGCACTTTTATGATGGATAGATGCACTTTAATGATGGACAGATGCACTTTTATGATGGACAGATGCACTTTTATGATGGATAGATGCACTTTAATGATGGATATATGCACTTTTATGATGGACAGATGCACTTTTATGATGGACAGATGCACTTTTATGATGGACAGATGCACTTTTATGATGGACAGATGCACTTTTATGATGGACAGATGCACTTTTATGATGGACAGATGCACTTTTATGATGGACAGATGCACTTTTATGATGGACAGATGCACTTTTATGATGGACAGATGCACTTTTATGATGGACAGATGCACTTTTATGCTGGACAGATGCACTTTTATGACGGATAGATGCACTTTTATGATGGACAGATGCACTTTTATGATGGATAGATGCACTTTTATGATGGATAGATGCACTTTTATGATGGATAGATGCCCTTTTATGATGGACAGATGCACTTTTATGATGGACAGATGCACTTTTATGATGGACAGATGCACTTTTATGATGGACAGATGCACTTTTATGATGGACAGATGCACTTTTATGATGGATTGATGCACTTTTATGATGGACAGATGCACTTTTATGATGGACAGATGCACTTTTATGATGGACAGATGCACTTTTATGATGGATAGATGCACTTTTATGATGGACAGATGCACTTTTATGATGGATTGATGCGCTTTTATGATGGATAGATGCGCTTTTATGATGGACAGATGCACTTTTATGATTGACAGATGCACTTTTATAATGGACAGATGCACTTTTATGATGGACAGATGCACTTTTATGATGGACAGATGCACTTTTATGATGGACAGATGCACTTTTGATGGACAGATGCACTTTTATGATGGACAGATGCACTTTTGATGGACAGATGCACTTTTATCATGGACAGATGCACTTTTATGATGGACAGATGCACTTTTATGATGGACAGATGCACTTTTATGATGGATAGATGCACTTTTATGATGGACAGATGCACTTTTATGATGGACAGATGCACTTTTATGATGGACAGATGCACTTTTATGATGGATTGATGCACTTTTATGATGGACAGATGCACTTTTATGATGGACAGATGCACTTTTATGATGGATAGATGCACTTTGATGGACTTCAAAAAATATACAGCCGATCACTGGCATTATAAAGCTTTGAAGAGCCAGGACATTTTTTTTATATTACTCCGATTGTATCCGTCTGAAATAAGAAAGTCATATACACCTAGGATGGCTAGAGAGAGAGTAAATCATGGGCTAATTTTCATTTTTGGGTGAACGATCCCTTTAAGTTGTTCAAATCCTGAGGTTGCCTCACATGCATCAATCATAATCTCAGAACGCATCGCATCAAGATCATCCGCTAGATCCGACGAACGCTCACTGCGCTTGTGCCCTTCATAGTTAACTTCAGTTATTAAGGACAATTGAAATTCCGTGGCAGTGTGCGTTTGAGCCGAGGATTACACACGCGCGTCTCCGCTATTGTTCTCGGCTCTTTCCTCAGACTTAATGAGAACAGAAAGCTTTGTTGTGCTGAGATTCTCTATTCACAGGCAGAACGGCTCTAACTGCTTTTTCCCGCCGAAAAGGAATGACATCTAATACCTGAGGGCACTGTCTTATCTCCGACCTGTCAAAGCAGACGCGCGATCATTCAGAGCGGCTCTAGGCCACAGGACGCCACAGCCAATGGGAAACCACTGTGATATTCCCTTTGTAACAACGTATCGCGTTTCTCCCGGAGGAATGGAGCTTTCTTCCTCTTTCTCCGTGTTTTGAGGATGAGATTGTTGTGAAATATGATGGTGTGCAGACGTTAAGATACAGTGAATGTGTAAGTGTGAGCTGTTCACCAGTCTTCACTAGAAGAAATGTTCTTCCTCCGTCGTGTTTTCCAGCACAAACATCTAAACATTCTTAAATCAAGTTACATTTACTGGATAAGAAGCAAAATGACTGAAGATAAGTTTTGTTTTATAAAAAATGAATACAAATTAAGTGAATTCATGCTTAAAACAAGAACAAATATCTGCCAATGGGGTCAGAAAAATAATGTTTAATTTGAAAGGGAAAACAAGATTATTTAGTTATTTTCTCCCAAAAGAAAGAATCAATTCTGAACTGAAACTAAACTAAACTAAACTAAAACCCACGCCATCGTTACTGTTCGTATCACTGTGATCAAGAGCTGAGATTCAGATATGTTAATGAGCGTTTAGTTTCTGACTAATCAGAGCAGAGCAGCTCTCAGAGAGGCGGAGCTTAGAGAGACTGAATCTTCAAAGGAAGCGTTTCAGACACTGTCTGTCTATCTATATATCTGTCTATCTATCTATCTATCAATCAATCAATCTATCTATCTATCTATCTATCTATCTATCTATCTATCTGCTGAAAATGCTGCTTTACAGTGGAATTGAACTCTGAATTGAATCATTATTTTCCTGTTATCACTGTAAAGCTGCTTTGAAACAATCTATATTGTGTAAAGCGCTATAGAAAAAAAGTTGAAATTAAATTAAAATAAAGTTTAGTGCACAGGCTGTATAACTTCCTAATGTTTAATTCATTGAGAAATAAACAGCTATGAATATTTCTTACAGGTCATGAAACTGTATTTTATAAAAGTGTGTAATTCCATATTTTGAATTATATATTGCATTTTGGTGTGTTTTAGGGTTAAAGGAAATGGCCATAAACTTAATAATGATAAAACATTACCAGTACTTTTTCGTGGTTTTATTATCTACATATTATTATAGTATTTATCGGTTTAATACGTTTTATTTTGTATTTTTTCAGTTTTTTATTTTTAGTAATTGTATTTTTATTAGTATTTGTTTTTTCAATGTTTATATTTACTTTTCATTTATTTTTACTTAATTTTAGTAATTTTACTTAAACTTTTGCTACTTATTTTTTACATTTTTGATCTAATATTTATATATTTTTTTTTTTTAAGTTAATTTCAATTAACAAAAGTTTTTTTTATTTTGATAGCTAATAAACAATAACACCACTGACATGTTTAGCTCATAGTGTCACCAGTGTTACAGAGTCACTAAAACTCAAATCCCATTACAATGTTGGTGTTTCAAAGAGTTTTAACCACCTTCTGGAGAAAAGAACGGACAGAAACATTAGTCAACCCGATGAATCTGCTTTTGCCCCACGATCAGTTTAATAAAAGCCTATTTTAATACTCAGGATTGAATGAAATATATGTATATTAAGTATATTTCGGTATATTATTTTGGTGGTGGTTGAGAAGATTCCCCCTTCCATGTGAAGCGCTTTGAGTACCCAGAAAAGGTCTATATAAATGTAACGAATTATTAATTATTATTATCATTTCTCTCAAATCATAAGCCATCCTAGGTGAAAATGGTCTCTGATGTCAATACAAACCATGTGACGCTGTCTTCAGTTCTCAAAGTCACATGGCTTTTAAACAGCCGTCTAGAAAGCTGGAAATGCTGTCTATGTAGGGGACGAAGCCCAAATTCGTGTGGCGCTGAGTAATGATCCGACTGTCCTGAACACTAGAGCTGAGCTGATATTACTCTTCAGTTCTGAGAATACGACCCGAGGGGAGTGATCACTGAGACAAGTCCCGGCGACTGTTCTCCATTAACCAGCAGAGCGACCCAACATGATCATGAGCTCCTCTGAGGGACGAGCGGGTCCGGTGAAGATCAGCAGAGCGACCCAACATGATCATGAGCTTCTCTGAGGGACGAGTGGGTCCGGTGAAGATCAGCAGAGCGACCCAACATGATCATGAGCTTCTCTGATGGACGAGCGGGTCCGGTGAAGATCAGCAGAGCGACCCAACATGATCATGAGCTTCTCTAATGGACGAGCGGGTCCGGTGAAGATCAGCAGAGCGACCCAACATGATCATGAGCTTCTCTAATGGACGAGCGGGTCCGGTGAAGATCAGCAGAGCGACCCAACATGATCATGAGCTTCTCTGAGGGACGAGCGGGTCCGGTGAAGATCAGCAGAGCGACCCAACATGATCATGAGCTCCTTTGAGGGACGAGCGGGTCCGGTGAAGACCAGCAGAGCGACCCAACGTGATCATGAGCTCCTCTGAGGGATGAGCGGGTCCGGTGAAGATCAGCAGAGCGACCCAACATGATCATGAGCTTCTCTGAGGGACGAGTGGGTCCGGTGAAGACCAGCAGAGCGACCCAACATGATCATGAGCTCCTCTGAGGGACGAGTGGGTCCGGTGAAGATCAGCAGAGCGACCCAACATGATCATGAGCTTCTCTGAGGGACGAGCGGGTCCGGTGAAGACCAGCAGAGCGACCCAACATGATCATGAGCTTCTCTGAGGGACGAGTGGGTCCGGTGAAGATCAGCAGAGCGACCCAACATGATCATGAGCTTCTCTGAGGGACGAGCGGGTCCGGTGAAGATCAGCAGAGCGACCCAACATGATCATGAGCTTCTCTGAGGGACGAGTGGGTCCGGTGAAGATCAGCAGAGCGACCCAACATGATCATGAGCTTCTCTGAGGGACGAGCGGGTCCGGTGAAGACCAGCAGAGCGACCCAACATGATCATGAGCTCCTCTGAGGGACGAGCGGGTCCGGTGAAGATCAGCAGAGCGACCCAACATGATCATGAGCTTCTCTAATGGACGAGCGGGTCCAGTGAAGACCAGCAGAGCGACCCAACATGATCATGAGCTTCTCTGAGGGACGAGCGGGTCCGGTAAAGAGTTGAGCTTCTCTGAGGGACGAGCGGGTCCGGTGAAGATCAGCAGAGCGACCCAACATGATCATGAGCTTCTCTGAGGGACGAGCGGGTCCGGTGAAGATCAGCAGAGCGACCCAACATGATCATGAGCTTCTCTGAGGGACGAGCGGGTCCGGTAAAGAGTTGAGCTTCTCTGAGGGACGAGCGGGTCCGGTGAAGATCAGCAGAGCGACCCAACATGATCATGAGCTTCTCTGAGGGACGAGCGGGTCCGGTGAAGATCAGCAGAGCGACCCAACATAATCATGAGCTTCTCTGAGGGACGAGCGGGTCCGGTGAAGATCAGCAGAGCGACCCAACATAATCATGAGCTTCTCTGAGGGACGAGCGGGTCCGGTGAAGATCAGCAGAGCGACCCAACATGATCATGAGCTTCTCTGAGGGACGAGTGGGTCCGGTGAAGACCAGCAGAGCGACCCAACATGATCATGAGCTCCTCTGAGGGACGAGCGGGTCCGGTGAAGATCAGCAGAGCGACCCAACATGATCATGAGCTTCTCTGAGGGACGAGCGGGTCCGGTGAAGACCAGCAGAGCGACCCAACATGATCATGAGCTTCTCTGAGGGACGAGCGGGTCCGGTGAAGACCAGCAGAGCGACCCAACATGATCATGAGCTCCTCTGAGGGACGAGCGGGTCCGGTGAAGATCAGCAGAGCGACCCAACATGATCATGAGCTTCTCTAATGGACAAGCGGGTCCAGTGAAGACCAGCAGAGCGACCCAACATGATCATGAGCTTCTCTGAGGGACGAGCGGGTCCGGTAAAGAGTTGAGCTTCTCTGAGGGACGAGCGGGTCCGGTGAAGATCAGCAGAGCGACCCAACATGATCATGAGCTTCTCTGAGGGACGAGCGGGTCCGGTGAAGATCAGCAGAGCGACCCAACATGATCATGAGCTTCTCTGAGGGACGAGCGGGTCTGGTAAAGAGTTGAGCTTCTCTGAGGGACGAGCGGGTCCGGTGAAGATCAGCAGAGCGACCCAACATGATCATGAGCTTCTCTGAGGGACGAGCGGGTCCGGTGAAGATCAGCAGAGCGACCCAACATAATCATGAGCTTCTCTGAGGGACGAGCGGGTCCGGTGAAGATCAGCAGAGCGACCCAACATGATCATGAGCTTCTCTGAGGGACGAGCGGGTCCGGTGAAGATCAGCAGAGCGACCCAACATGATCATGAGCTTCTCTGAGGGACGAGCGGGTCCGGTGAAGATCAGCAGAGCGACCCAACATAATCATGAGCTTCTCTGAGGGACGAGCGGGTCCGGTGAAGATC
Source organism: Tiaroga cobitis (assembly GCA_030578255.1). Lineage (NCBI taxonomy): Eukaryota > Metazoa > Chordata > Actinopteri > Cypriniformes > Leuciscidae > Tiaroga > Tiaroga cobitis. The sequence goes on along the minus strand of CM060611.1, from coordinate 835,640 downwards.
AGCAGAGCGACCCAACATAATCATGAGCTTCTCTGAGGGACGAGCGGGTCCGGTGAAGACCAGCAGAGCGACCCAACATGATCATGAGCTTCTCTGAGGGACGAGCGGGTCCGGTGAAGATCAGCAGAGCGACCCAACATGATCATGAGCTTCTCTGAGGGACGAGCGGGTCCGGTGAAGATCAGCAGAGCGACCCAACATGATCATGAGCTTCTCTGAGGGACGAGCGGGTCCGGTGAAGACCAGCAGAGCGACCCAACATGATCATGAGCTCCTCTGAGGGACGAGCGGGTCCGGTGAAGACCAGCAGAGCGACCCAACATGATCATGAGCTCCTCTGAGGGACGAGCGGGTCCGGTGAAGATCAGCAGAGCGACCCAACATGATCATGAGCTTCTCTGAGGGACGAGCGGGTCCGTTGAAGATCAGCAGAGCGACCCAACATGATCATGAGTTCCTCTGAGGGACGAGCGGGTCCGGTGAAGATCAGCAGAGCGACCCAACATGATCATGAGCTCCTCTGAGGGACGAGCGGGTCCGGTGAAGATCAGCAGAGCGACCCAACATGATCATGAGCTTCTCTAATGGACGAGCGGGTCCGGTGAAGATCAGCAGAGCGACCCAACATGATCATGAGTTCCTCTGAGGGACGAGCGGGTCCGGTGAAGACCAGCAGAGCGACCCAACATGATCATGAGCTCCTCTGAGGGACGAACGGGTCCGGTGAAGATCAGCAGAGCGACCCAACATGATCATGAGCTCCTCTGAGGGACGAGCGGGTCCGGTGAAGATCAGCAGAGCGACCCAACATGATCATGAGTTCCTCTGAGGGACGAGCGGGTCCGGTGAAGATCAGCAGAGCGACCCAACATGATCATGAGCTTCTCTGAGGGACGAGCGGGTCCGGTGAAGACCAGCAGAGCGACCCAACATGATCATGAGCTTCTCTGAGGGACGAGCGGGTACGGTGAAGACCAGCAGAGCGACCCAACATGATCATGAGCTTCTCTGAGGGACGAGTGGGTCCGGTGAAGACCAGCAGAGCGACCCAACATGATCATGAGCTCCTCTGAGGGACGAGCGGGTCCGGTGAAGATCAGCAGAGCGACCCAACATGATCATGAGCTTCTCTGAGGGACGAGCGGGTCCGGTGAAGACCAGCAGAGCGACCCAACATGATCATGAGCTTCTCTGAGGGACGAGCCGGTCCGGTGAAGATCAGCAGAGCGACCCAACATGATCATGAGCTTCTCTGAGGGACGAGCGGGTCCGGTGAAGATCAGCAGAGCGACCCAACATGATCATGAGCTTCTCTGAGGGACGAGCGGGTCCGGTGAAGATCAGCAGAGCGACCCAACATGATCATGAGCTCCTCTGAGGGACGAGCGGGTCCGGTGAATATCAGCAGAGCGACCCAACATGATCATGAACTTCTCTGAGGGACGAGTGGGTCCGGTGAAGATCAGCAGAGCGACCCAACATGATCATGAGTTCCTCTGAGGGACGAGCCGGTCCGGTGAAGATCAGCAGAGCGACCCAACATGATCATGAGCTTCTCTGAGGGACGAGCCGGTCCGGTGAAGATCAGCAGAGCGACCCAACATGATCATGAGCTTCTCTGAGGGACGAGCGGGTCCGGTGAAGATCAGCAGAGCGACCCAACATGATCATGAGCTCCTCTGAGGGACGAGCGGGTCCGGTGAAGATCAGCAGAGCGACCCAACATGATCATGAGCTCCTCTGAGGGACGAGTGGGTCCGGTGAAGATCAGCATGATCATGAGCTCAACTCTTTATGAACTGAAGGCGTTTGATGCTAGACTCTGGATCTCTCGGTCTTGTTGTGATTGTACAGATATAGTGTTATACTCTTGTTAATCACGCAGTGAAAGTCTTTTTCTCAGGAGAAACATCTGAAATTATGAGACTTCAGTCATTTAATCTCACTGGTGTCTAAGAGAAGCTTTTGAGAAATATGGGAGGTGTGTGTGTGTGTGTGTGTGTGTGTGTGTGTGTAGGTGTGTGTGTGTGTGAGTCTGTGTGTGTGTGTGCGCATGTGTGTGTGTGTGTGTGTGTGTGTTTCTCCTGCTCAGATTCTAAACACATTCAAATATACAGTGTGCTGTTTTAAAGAGGGGCAGCTGACAGCTGGTGTGTGTGTGTGTGTGTGTGTGTATGGGGGTATTTTCTGCTGACTTGGTCGTACAGAATCACTGGACATCTGTGTCTTCCCAACCAGCAAACACAGGACAGTCTGAATTCAAATCATCCGACACACACACACACACACGTGTGTTCAGTAACTCTGCATTAAGCAGTGGGACAGATCCAGTGGCTCGTGTGCGGTGACCCGGCCGCTGATGTAGACCGGAGCGGCTCACACAAGTGTTGCTGTGGGATAGAGAGTCGGATGTGGTAATCTAGCAGGGATTAATGGCTTCTTCTTCTTTATCTGTGGCCCTCAGATGTCTCGTCTGGGCGGCACACGACACACAGAATACTAATGTCCTCAGAGACACTCCTCAACTGATCCCAGATCAGCCTCCGAGAAGAGCAACACTGATGGCAGATCTGTGAGACCCGAACAAACATGTGCCTATCCTCCAGAAGCCTCTCGTGCGCTTCTCAAACATGACCAGCGGATTATTATTATTTGTCAATGAAATGAATGTACTATTTAGGTTTTTATTTAATATTTTGTATTTTTAGGGGATCTTATGGTATTAAATTATATTTACGCTGTATTTATAATCCATTTATTCACTTTTTGAGCATAGATCTGAAAATTAAGTTTCCGACTTAAACTGTGGAGAATCTTGAACGCTTTAAATCACAGACTGAAGTTTGATCTCTTCTCAAAGACGACACTCGGCAGATTATTGCTGAAGTCAGAAAAGTTAACTTAAAAAAAGTTACAGAATTGTATGTGTATTGTTATGAAAAATGCACCAAAATACTATTTTCAATTTTTATATGAAATATATATTTTCAAAAACATGTTTTACTCTAAAACTGCAAGAAAATCATAGCCATAAACATAAGCCTGTTGTGTTCCGCATGTGAGGCTGATCTGTCAGTGAAGGATCTTCCAGTGAGATGTTGATCGGCTGCAGTTCCAAACGCTTCCACTAGAGGAAACTCTACATTCATTTCCAATGCGCTCGTTTCTGACCTCGAGAAACACAAGTGTGAATATTGTTTTCAGGACCATTTAACCTGTTCAGATCATAGCCATGATTTTTCTTGTGTTCACACAGCAAGTGCCAAAACATTTACCAAGATTCGTGCCATTACAATGAGGAAACAAATAAAAAAAAAAACTAATGTAAAATGTTTCGGTTAGGGCCGGTTATGTTGCGAAAGAGCCGTTTTTGACCGGGTTATGAAAACGTTATTTCTAAATGTTCTCTGAAAACATCCATATATGAATCTGGTTATATGAATGTTAATGGAACATTGTATCATTCTTCAAACATTATGGGGACTCTTTAAAGTGTCTTTACTGTCACTTTTGATCAATTGAATACGCCTTTGATGAATAAAAGTATTAATTTCTTTCAAAACAAACCCAGACGTTTAGACTATAGTGTGTGTGGTCTGGGACGTTATGAACTCCTGCTGATAATCTGATTTGCTTGTTTCACCAACAGCAGAAATGATCAGATCAATAGAAGCTCTAGATTATGAACTATATTTTCACTTTTAAATCTGACACAATAATCCCTGAAACTTGATTCAGGACGTTACGCTGAGTTACTGATCTACACACATTACATGTCCATCATCCTGAGGAAAGAGAGAATCATTAGACACACGTTAGTCTCACAACAGCAATATCTGCAGATCGAGATCATAAATGTGTCTGAGTGTCTAAGAGAGACGGATGGACAGACACACAGTGTGTGTGTGTGTGTGTGTGTGTGGAAGAAGGAGATTGGGGTCACTGATATTACGTCTGTCCCGGTTTCCCTCTCCGATCTCAATCCCTCGGACTGATGATGATGATGATGATGACGATGATGATGATGATGATGAAGATGATAATGTCACACACTCGTCTGTCTGTCATCCGCAGAATAAACTCACAGCCTGACGGGTGAAGAAAGAAAAGGTTCAGTGCAAAACCAACATTTGCTCACGATTCCTGAGAAATTCCTGCATTGGCTGATCGCTGATCGATTGCTCCTGTCTGCCTCGCTGTCTGCTGTGTGTTTGTTTGCTTCGAGGCTGTAAGCTCCGCCTGAGCCTCGTATTTCTTTGTTTTGAGCCATCATTTACTATCTAGTTGTTTATACTACTAAATACAGCTTACCCAACATCTCAGATTAACCTTACATCTCTAGCTTCCGTTATTGTTAACACAGCACGCTAGTAACTCGCTAACGTTAGCCTGCTAACGCGCCACCCGTGCGCTCATTTATTTATTTATTTTCTCTCGCGCGCCCGCGCCTTTGAGTTCATAAAGTCCAGGTAAGTAAGAAATCAGTCAACAAACACGGTGAGTAATGTCTTCTTGTCCTGTTATTGTCACATGTGTCACATGTCATATGTTTAGTATAGCCTTCTCCGATGGCAATATAGGATTTATATGTGATAAATGCAAGGAGACAGTCAGGCTGACGGAGAAGATTTCAGAACTAGAGACACGCATCCAAACTTTAATTGAGGATGGTAAGAATGCTAGATCTTTAGATCGTGTTTTGGATGCGCCTAGCATAGTGAACTCTTTACATGATTCGGTTCCGGCTGAAGTAGAGCCCGTGCAGCAGGGCAGATGGGTGACCGTGAGAGATCGTTCTAGTCGCGGATCAAAGAACCACTCTTCCGTTCCGATTCCCATAACAAACCGATTTGCCCCACTCAGTGAAACACCCACTGAGAATTCTGTTGATTGTGCCCTGGTAATTGGTGATTCGATCACACGGAACGTGAAAATAGAGACACCAGCCACCATAGTCACATGTTTGCCGGGAGCCAGAGCGCCTGACATCAAAGCAAATTTAAAAGTGCTGGCTAATGCTAATCGTAAATTCTCTAAGATCATTATTCATGTCGGCACTAATGATGTTCGACTCCGCCAGTCGGAGATCACCAAAATTAATATTAAAGAGGTGTGTGAACTCGCAAGTACGATGTCGGCACTGTAATTTACTCTGGCCCCCTTCCTGTACGCAGGAGTGATGAGATAGTTAGCCGATTGGCCTCACTGAACGGTTGGCTGTCGAAGTGGTGTCCGCAGAATAATATAAAATTCATAGACAATTGGAAAAGTTTTTGGGGCAAGCCTGATCTGTTGAAAAGAGATGGTATCCATCCCTCCTGGGCTGGTGCTGCTCTTCTCTCTAGTAATTTGGCTCATAGTCTTAGAGATAAAACATGACAATCTGGGGCTCAGGTCAGGAAGCAGACAGACTGGCTAAACCGACCGTCTGCTAGCGACCTCACGTCACCAAGGTCAGATAAATCCCATCACATAGAGTCTCTTTCACCTAGATGTCATCATATAGAGACTGTGTCTGTTCCCCGAATTTGGAAATCCAAAAAACGTCAGGTTAAAAATTTAATTGATGTTCAACAAATAAAAAACAGATATAATACAGATGTTCCGGCCAGTTGATAATACCTAGAATATCTAAATCGACTGCAGGCGGTAGATCCTTTTCCTATTTAGCACCAAAACTTTGGAACAGTCTTCCTACCATTGTCCGGGAAGCAGACACACTCTGTCAGTTCAAAGCTAGACTAAAAACACATCTCTTTGACCTAGCATACACATAATACACTATAGACTTCTATAATTCAATGGAGGATCCCTTTCCCACTCTACAGATAAAGCGTTGTGAATTCCGGCTCGCGTACCCCGAAGTGATAAAATAAAACAAAATTCTGTATCAAAATTTATAGGCAAGACAAGTAGTTTGTTTAGGCTGGGTTGTATGAATTATAAACCTGCGCACATATTTTAAAAAGCACATAACTATAGAATCAATTCTGAATGAGCATGTGAACGCCGTCAGCGTTAATCACAGGTTCGCGTTTAAAAGTCTGATCATTTCGACGGAGGTGAATCAATCAAAGTTAACTTTAGCTGGAAATAACATTATTCAAGAACCGCTATAATGCCAAAACAATCTGTTATCTTAAATTATATGTTTATCTCTGTAAAGCTGCTTTGGAACCATCCATTGTTAAAAGCACTATATAAATGAAGATAAAGAAAAAAAAAAAGAAAGAAAGGAATAACCAGACAGCAACACACACACACGCGCGCGCGCCGGATCTGGGCCGACACAACCTCTGAAAGCTTCATATGAGAAACAGTTTGAAATTGAAAAAAATATATATTATCAGAAATTTTTAATTAGTGCTGGGCAACGATTAATCGCATCCAAAATAAAAGTTTGTGTTTACGTGATATATGTGTGTGTGCTGTGTATAATTATTTTGTATAAATAAATTAGTGCTGGGCCGTTATCGGCGTTAACGTGCTGCGTTAACGTGAGACTCTTATCGGGCGATAAAAAAAATATCGCCGTTAATCAAAGTTGTTTTGGGATCATAAATAGCTTTTTCGAATATCGTTATATTTTCGCGCAATGTAGTAGTAGTAGGCTATGACGCCGCGCCTACTGTCACAGATCGCGCAGTAGGGTATTTTCCTGTCAGGGACACAAGGTGTACTTTTACTTTGTTACGTTGGGCGACGTTCCTCTCGTTACTTTATTTTAATGCAATACGTTGTTAAATGAGTTTATTCCAAGCGCGCTGTGTCCTTTGTATGGGCATGAGCGATGCTCATTTACAAATGAATCAGTCTTTTGAGTCGATTCTGTTCACAGACTTCATCAAACAAGTTGTCAGATGATCTGTCTAAATCGGTTCGCGAATCAGTTGATCTGTTCAGTTCCTCGCGCACTGAATCGTCTGAAGCGCTTTCAATTCACACTCGGAGTCGAAACAGGAAGATTTAAGAGCATCACGAGCGTTGGATGAAGTGGCCGATCTACAGTCTAGTCTAGTGAATGCAAATCTGCAAATGCATCATGTTTTTGCCAGCGATGAAGATCTTTATTAGTTGAACATCTTCGTAAGCTGTCTATGAATGAATGATTCCACAGGACGATACATTCGATTTCATTTCATTCAGGTAATACATTGTGTGTGTATTGCGCGTGTATTGCGCAGTGGCATAATCACACGAATAGTTTACATTGATTGAAACTAATTTGTTTAAAAAATGAGGCTATTGCAGTAACAAGGCAGGTTCACATAAAATTCTTATGACATATGATGACATTATTTTTTGATCTAACGAGCATTGGCGATGCAAAAACGGGACTGTCGTGCGTATTGTTTTTTTCTTCTTCCAATTAGCCTACTATGTTTAAAAAAAAGGACGAAAACATGTTACTTGTTCAATTAATAAACAGTTTGTTTGATGACAAATCGCTAAAGATGAAATTGGCCTCCCTTTCTGTCATTGCGTTTTTTTTTTTTGTTTTTTTTTTTACGATATTCGGCTTTTGCTCCTCGATTGTCGAATGGCATTTTTGGCAGAAATGCACATCCCTACGCGAGGCAAACTATTCTCAAAGACTTACTTTTAGTCATTATTTGGGTAGCACACATATTCTGAATGCCTTCGGGAGAATTCAAATGAGCCATTTTAATCTAGATTAATCTAGATTAATTTCAATATTAATCTAGATTAATCTAGATTAAAAAAATTAATCTATGCCCACCTCTAAAATAAATACACACATATGCATGTATATATTGAAAAAAAATCTGTTATTTATATAAAATATTTATATATTATATAAATTATGTATAAATATATATACACGCAAATATTTCTTAAATATATACATGCTTGTTTGTTTATTTAAACTAGCAATATTTACTAGCAATATTCTGAGTGAATGTTACACCAAATATTATGCCTTTATCTTCAATGGAATCTTAAAATCCAGTGTTTAATGTTGTTTATGTGTGTATGTGGTGTGTTTAATACGCTTTAAGACACACCGTGTGTAAGTTCATAAGTCGACAGCATTGCTGAGTATTTCCTGCTTAAAACTGCAGTGAACCAAAGACAGTCTCAAACACACGGTTTGAAATCGCTGGTGTTTCTGACGTCACAAACGACCTTGTAACCAATCAGATCAACGTGTGATCGTCAACCAGTGGATCTCTGAGCTGAGTGAGTGAGTGGAGGCGGGGCTCATTTGCATATTCATAGAACCGCGCATACTAAATGAGGCGAGGGTGTCGAGTTACATTACATATTTTACAGCATGAAGACATTTATTTTTAAAAGGAAAAAACTTTTAAATGTGTCATTTCGGTGATCAAAGATGAGTTTTAAGGGATAAAATGATTGACTACAGGGCGACTTTAAAAATAAAGGTTTTAAAAAGGGGGTTTTCTATTGCACAAAAGGTAATTTATAATGTTCTTTAAAGTAAGAAATAAATGGTTATTTACTTTGAAACCATCTTCACTCAGAAATTGCACAAATAATTACAAAGAAACGGCAAGTAACACATTGAATTAAATATGAAATTTTGAAGTCGAAAGACTGATTGTGAAATTGATTTGAGGCCGTAAAGCATGATGTGTCTCTGTACAGATGGAGCCGCTCGCATTCGTTCTGCTTCTGTGTGTCTTTGTCTCCGGCGCAGGAGAACACAAAGAAGGAGGATCTGTGTGGCCGTTTGCAGCAGCTGTGTGTGTGTGTGTGTGTGTGTGTGTGTGTGTGTGTGCCTGGTGTGCCACTGCCTTTGTTTGGGACGTACCACTCCGTGTCACCAATCCACTGCCGCTCCACTGAGAGCGAGGCGGACCCTCACACACACACACACACACACACACACAGCCGGACCCCTGGTGGACGTCACATGGTGCTGCAGCATGACATCATTCAGAGCAGACTCATGTGATGACATCAATGAGAATGTGTGCGATGATGACATCACAACACACAACCGCACAGTATACAGTGAGCTCCCTCTGCAGCGTCATCTAATGTTCAGATTTCTGTTTGGAAATGGATGCAAATGAGTGCATATATTGTTAGATAATGCCTCATTTGTATATTTCAACAATGTGTCATATTTTTTGTTGCCATTTTTAATGTAATTAACTAGGAAAATATGGGGATATCTATTAAAAACGTGAGATGCAAGTCAGTTGAACGACAAAAAAAAATTGTTTTTGACGAAGATAAAATACTGATCTACTATTTGAGCTGCTGCTTTTTCTTCTTCTGAGACTCTATTTTAGACTCTATTATCTCCTGCTAGAGCTATAAACTCGACTCAGAGCGTCAGACGGGTCTTTCCTAACTGATCCGACGTACGATTTTTAATTTTACGTTAAATGGACGATCAAAACTATGAAAAGGCCCATGGACTTTCATTGAGGGGTGAAGACTTTTGCACAATAAGACTTATAGAATATTTAAGCCGTCTGACTAGCAAATCTTGACGACTATCCTAGGGCAACGTGCTAATTCATGCTAGCAGTGTTTTAAAACATGTTAGCAATGTATTAAATCATGTTAGCAACATGTTAATCATGTTAGTAACCTTTTAGTAACATGCTAAATCATGTTGGCAAAATGTTAAATCATGCTAGTATCATGCTAAAACAATTTAACAATGTGCTAAATCATGTTAGTAATGTGTTTAATCATGTAAGCAAAATGCTAACATGCAAATCATTCTAACAGCATGTTAGCAAACATGCTAAAACATTCTAGAAATGTGTAAGCCTAAATCATGTTATGCTAAATCATACAAACATCATGTTAAAAAAAGCTAATAATGTGTTAAATCATGCTAACATGCTAATTCATGTTATCTATGTGTAAATTTATGCTAGCAGTGTGTTAAAACATGCTAGCAATGTGCCAAATCAAGCTAGCAACGTATTAATTAATGTTAGCAACACGCTGAATCATACTAACATGTTAAAACATTATAGGAACATGTTAAATCATGTTTCCAACATGCTAACTCATGCTAACATATTAACAACATGCTAGCAATGTATTAAATCATGCTATCAAAGTGATAAATCATGCTAGTAACATGACTTTAATTTTTCGACTTTCTCTGAGAAAAAATCTCCAAAACTTCAACCTTTTCAAAGTTATTTTTAACTTTCAAGTCTGGCTTTGTCAGGCCAACATCAATGTTTGTTCACAAACTTTACTCATCTAGTTAGTTTTTAGAATGTCGTGTCGTGCATAAGACGTGAGTGCAACGGCTGAAGACGTCAGTCTAGCGACAGTGGAGTGTTAAAAGCCCTTATCCAGCGTGTGGCACATGATGACATCATAAAGGACAACAGAAGGAAATCTCCCACTCTTTCCATCAGAACGCTGTTGTTGGCACGGCAACGCTCATTCCTGGCATTGCTAATTCCCACCGCGGGCCTTTTGGAAATCCTTGGCGATATTAGGCGGGAATAATTGAGATGTTGATTGCTCCTTCACACCAGTAAATGAGATTATGTACCGCTGATCGCTCATTAACAAACCTAAAGCATGATTATGAAAATCACTTCCTGCTGTCTGGAATACATATTCCATAGAGTCATATTCCATTACATAAATCAGACGGATACAATAAAACAAATCCAATTTCTGCAGAGCACGTCATTTGAAATAATGATCTGCGCTTGTTTGGAGATTCATAAAAAACTACATTTGTGAATCTTTTTAGTTTGTTTCAACTTAAATCCTTTTTTTTTTAAATGTTGCTACTTGTTTCAGAACGTTCAAAAATGTAACATTTCCCATAATGTTTTAAGAATGATACAATGGAATGTTCCATTAATGTTCAGAGAACATTCAGAAATAATGTTTTCATAACTTAATATAAACTATAGCAAAACGTTATAAACTTGTATAAAGTTGCATCCATTATTTCAGCTCCTGCCATAAACTTTCACTTAGAATTATACTGATTCATACTGATGAACTGAATAAAAGTGAAGAAGTGCTTCAATTCTGCACCACTAGTAGAATTACACATTTGATTAACATGGTTATGAGTGGGCGGGGCTAAACCTGTTTGATCAAAGTCATTATTTTTCCAATTTTGTTTGGTTTCGCAAAGAACATATTTTTGATATCTGGGGACAAACGTGACACAATTACGTTTTAGGCTTATCTATGTAAAGTTGCATCCATTAGTTCAGCTCCAGTCATGAACATTCTCTTAAATCACTTAAACATCAATAAAACAGCAGTTTCACCGGTTCACCTGGACTTGCCAGTGCGTTTCATCACTCATTATTCATCGCTTTTTGCAGAGAAATGTTGATGTTTTTCGCACAGACAACAAACAGACGAGTCAGAACCAGTGAATTATATTATTTCTGCATTCAAAACGTACAGTAAAACATGTTCCAGCATTCCACTTCGAGTGATTGCATTCATAAATGCATTATAAATTATATAAAATATATTATCATTGTCGTTGCAGGATAGAATAGAATAGAATTTTCTGTGAAGCACTTCAGAATAGCAAATATGTACAAGACATTCCGATAAAAAGAACATTCGTGCATTTTTTAAAAATCATCAGCAGGAATCGTGTAGAAAATTCACACAGGAAAACCGTCTTTCTTTCATTCGTCCTCAATTTTTCATTCGTCCTCAATCTTTCTTTCGTCCTCAATCTTTCAGTCGCTCTCAATCTTTCTTTCGTCCTCAATCTTTCATTCGTCCTCAATCTTTCAGTCGCTCTCAATCTTTCTTTCGTCCTCAATCTTTCATTCGTCCTCAATCTTTCAGTCGTCCTCAATCTTTCAGTCGTCCTCAATCTTTCATTCGTCCTCAATCTTTCTTTCGTCCTCAATCTTTCATTCGTCCTCAATCTTTCATTCGTCCTCAATCTTTCTTTCGTCCTCAATCTTTCATTCGTCCTCAATCTTTCATTCGTCCTCAATCTTTCATTCGTCCTCAATCTTTCTTTCGTCCTCAATATTTCATTCATCCTCAATCTTTCATTCGTCCTCAATCTTTCTTTCGTCCTCAATCTTTCATTCGTCCTCATTCTTTCATTCGTCCTCAATCTTTCAGTCGTCCTCAATCTTTCAGTCGTCCCCAATCTTTCAGTCGTCCTCAATCTTTCATTCGTCCTCAATCTTTCATTCGTCCTCAATCTTTCATTCGTCCTCAATCTTTCTTTCGTCCTCAATCTTTAATTCGTCCTCAATCTTTCAGTCGTCCTCAATCTTTCAGTCGTCCTCAATCTTTCAGTCGTCCTCAATCTTTCAGTCGTCCTCAATCTTTCTTTCGTCCTCAATCTTTCAGTCGTCCTCAATCTTTCATTCGTCCTCAATCTTTTAGTCGTCCTCAATCTTTCAGTCGTCCTCAATCTTTCAGTCGTCCTCAATCTTTAAGTCGTCCTCAATCTTTCATTCGTCCTCAATCTTTCATTTGTCCTCAATCTTTCTTTTTGGCGTTTTTGGCCTCTTCCGGGTTTCTTTGGTTCGTGTTGGCGCTCTTCTGTTCGGAAATCGAGCTGTTTTTCGAGGTTTGATCTGAACCCTGGGTCGAGTCAGTCAGGGGTGAAAAGGTCAAAGGTCGAACAAACAGAGTCTTGTAGAGGACAGACTCCAGCGATGAGAATGGATACGATGAAGAACCCATCATCATCATCCGCATCTGAAACCACAGAGATCAGATCATAACTCTATTCTGAACACATGCATACAGTACAGTTATTTTTTAATAATCGACTATGGGTTAAAAAAATAATCCTTTATTTAAACAACTTCAATTTGATGATAGAATCATAAAGTGTCTGAAAAAATGCGAACATTATTGTTTAGTTCAATACGTTTTCCCCAACCTTTAATTTAATCCCCCACAAAATAGACTTTAGTCATAATTAATATTTTAAGATTTTTCTAATTCTAATGCTCTTTAATGTGATATGTTGTTTGTATTCTAGTTCTGCAATTAAATAAGATGATAAGATTCTGACGTATTGCACACACACACTTGTGCGCTCCCCTTTTAATCACGAATTATTATGCGTTGGATTCGGAATATTATGACACAGTTTCGAACGCGGAGGTGTGATAAGGGCCTATATACTAATAATTCTACATGTGAAACAAAGATATGGAAGGGAGAGAGCGAGAGGACGTTTCCGAGCTCACAGAAGAACTCAAGAACTGCCGTCAGTCTCACTGAAAAACTTCACTCTTTTTAAAGCAGAATGATGCAATTATATGAAAATGATGCAAAAAACGTGCAAGAGCGTCAGGACAGCTGCGGATCATCATCACTACTGAAGGGCAAAGAGACGAGAGGAACATGGTTCATGAGCTTTAGCAGCTCGCTCGTTACATTCACCCAAACGTCTGTCTAATTAAAACACCATCAATCAAACATCAGCCTCGTTTGGCTTGAAAACGAGCTGAGAATGCACTGCCAATAATGTTTTAAGATACAGTATGTTCAAACTAAAAGTCACATGATCGTGTTTGATTCAGTAAATGGCTTCCTGTTATAAATGCAGGTATTTTTCTTTTCTAATCCTATTTTACATTTCACTCTAATCAAATACTCAACACAACTAAAAGTAGTCACAGGTTGTGTGCAGGGCATTGTGGGATAGTTTCTCATGCAGAGTTTGCTTTTGCATGGGTTTTATTTAGTGCTGGCAAATTGATTAATTGTGATTAATTGCATCTAACATAAAAGTTGGTGTTGGTGCTGGTGTTCAAAAGTTTTTGATCTGTAAGATTTTTTTTGCTTTTAAAAGAAGTCTCTTATGCTCACCAAGGCTGCATTTATTTGATTAAAAATACAACAACAAAAAAACTGTAATATTGTGAAATATTATTACAATTACAATATTAAGTCTGTTCTGCTCACCAAGGCTGCATTATTTGATCAAATTTAAATGAAAAACTATTCAATATTATTCATGCATTAGAATCATGACACCCAGAGATGTTTAATTTCAGACTGAAACGAAACAACAAACACAACAAACCTTATTGGTGACGATGAAGAGTGTGTAGATGAATATCAGATGGTGTGTTTGCATCGGGAGAAAGCGGCACTGCTGGAGCGAGAACAGAACCGATCCCAGCAGGGTGACCTTGGTCGGGCTACACACACACACACACACACACACACACACACACACAGGTCAAAGGTCACACAAGGACGAGAGTTCAGAGGGCCTTAAATATAACAGCTCTGAGATTCTAAAACACACAATTAACACACGTCTGCGACACACATTCAACATCAATGTGTCGAGTTTGACGTCACTCAGCAACTACAGCAGTGGCCAACAGTGACCGGCCTAGGAAAATTGTGTGTGTGTGTGTGTATATATATATATATACTGTATATTCTACCAGTCAAAAGTTTTGGATCGGTAATGTTTTTAAAAGAAGTCTCTTCTGCTCACAAAGGCTGCATTTATTTGATAACAACAACAACAAAAAAACAGTAATATTGTTAAATATTATGACAATTTAAAATAACTGTTTTCTATTTTAATACATTTTGAAATGTAATTTATTCCCGTGATCAAAGCTGAATGTTCAGCATCATTACTCCAGTCTTCAGTGTTGATCCTTCAGAAATCACTCTAATATGAGGATCTGATGCTCATAAACATTTATGATTATTATCAGTGTTGAAAACAGCATCAAATCATCATCAGATTTGTGAAGGATCATGTGACACTGAAGACTGGAGTAATGATGCTGAAAATTCAGCTTTGATCACAGGAATAAATTACACTTTACTGTATATTCACATAGAGAACAGATGATTTACATTATTTCTTTTTTTTTACCGTATTTTTGATCAAATAAATGCAGCCTTGAGCAGAAGAGACTTCTTTTAAAAACATAAAAAATCGTAGCGATCCGAAACTCTTGACAGGTAGGCCTAGTGTATATAATACTACAAATGAAATTCTGAATTTTCATGTACCATAACGGACTCTGCAAGTCGATTTTTTTTTCTGATCAAAATAAGATGAGTGTTTTCTTCTGCACATAAACCCGGTGAAATCCCTCTGGTCTTCAGAGCGAGCGACGCTTACTCTCCTGCGTTCTTCCACACAAACCTTTTTAAATGCCACTCGCACAAAAACCATGACAACAAGTGTCGGCTGAAGACGAGAGGAAATCAATCCAGAAGCCAATTACTCCACCGAACGCTATTATTCAGAAAGAAAGAGACTCTGGACACGAAATGCACAGCGAACAAAAGGCACAAGAGAGACTCCAATGCCAGTCATCAAAAACTCAATCAATAATGCAAAACACTTCAAACTGCTTTATAACTTTAACATTAACATGAAAATGAATTAACAGAGAAATAGTGAATTTCCTTTATGAGACGGTTCACATCTGTCTGTCATACTGGAGAACCTAAAAGACATTTACAGTAGACTAGGACTGGGTTAGAAATATCGATTCTCATTTTGATGAATCAATCTTTTAGTCTGAGCCGTGTGACATTATGTGTAGCACCAGCCATCATTAGTTCAGAGAGATTTTTTTTCTTTGAGAAAATGTACATGTACCGTACCTGATATATGTATCCAAATGAATCGAATCTAGGGTTCTTGACTCAATTTTAAAGAACCTTTATGCCAAAAAGGTTCAATGTGGTTCTATATTGAACTCTAGGGTTCTTGACTCAATTTTAAAAAACTTTTATACCAAAAAGTTTCAATTGGGTTCTATATAAAACTCTAGGGTTCTTGACTCAATTTTAAAGAACCTTTATGCCAAAAAGATTCAATGGGATTCTATATAGAACTCTAGGGTTCCTAACTCAATTTTAAAGAACCTATATTTCAAAAAGATAAAAATGGGTTCCTATATAGTACTTTAGGGTTCCTGACTCAATTTTAAAGAACCTTTATGCCAAAAAGTTTAAATTGGGTTCTATATAAAACTCTAGGGTTCTTGACTCAATTTTAAAGAACCTTTATGCCAAAAAGATTCAATGGGATTCTATATAGAACTCTAGGGTTCCTAACTCAATTTTAAAAAACCTATATTCCAAAAAGATAAAAATGGGTTCCTATATAGTACTTTAGGGTTCCTGACTCAATTTTAAAGAACCTTTATGCCAAAAAGGTTCAATGTGGTTTTAAATTGGATTCTATATAGAACTCTAAGGTTCTTGACTCAATTTTTAATCAAACTGAACCGAATTAGGATCAAATCGCAAGCTTATGAACTGAAATTTAATCGAATCAAATTAGTGTCAGTACACCCCTAAATTAGACACTGTCTATCTATTTTTAAATGCACACTCCGACATATCTGAACTACACCTGACTCACATACTGTACATGCACTACAAATCAGCAAAACACAGGTTGATTCAAAGACACACTGAGTTTCAAACATAAAGAAGTGACGTTAGTGAAGAGGAACAGATCCTGCAGCGTTTCAGACAGTCACACAGTGAGTCTACGTCTGTTTCAGGAGCTTCATGAGGCATTTGAGACTCTTACTATGACATCTTCAGTAGTTCATTGGTTTCAGGCTTCCAGACACCTCGAACAAGCTGCTCAAAGTTACTGATGAGGCCTCCGCCCGCACCTACAGGGACAAAAAGGTCCAATGAGGTTCTTTATAGAACTCTAGGGTTCTTGTCTCAATTTGAATTAACCTTTTATGCCAAAAGTTTCAATGTGGTTCTGTATAGAACTCTAGGGTTCTTGTCTCAACTTTAAAGAACCTTTCAAGCCAAAATGTTCAATCTGGTTCTATATAGAACTCTAGGGTTCTTGTCTCAATTTTAAAGAACCTTTCAAGCCTATATGTTCAATGTGGTTCTATATAGAACTCTAGGGTTCTTGTCTCAATTTTAAAGAACCTTTCAAGCCAAAATGTTCAATCTGGTTCTATATAGAACTCTAGGGTTCTTGTCTCAATTTTAAAGAACCTTTCAAGCCTATATGTTCAATGTGGTTCTATATAGAACTCTAGGGTTCTTGTCTCAATTTTAAAGAACCTTTCAACCCTATATGTTCAATGTGGTTCTATATAGAACTCTAGGGTTATTGTCTCAATTTTAAAGAACCTTTCAACCCCTTTTTTTTCATTGTGGTTCTATATAGAACTCTAGGGCTTCTTGTCTCAACTTTAAAGAACCTTTCAAGCCAAAATGTTTAATCTGGTTCTATATAGAACTCTAGGGTTCTTGTCTCAATTTTAAAGAACCTTTCAAGCCTATATGTTCAATGTGGTTCTATATAGAACTCTAGGGTTCTTGACTAAATTTTAAAGAACCTTTCAAGCCTATATGTTCAATGTGGTTCTATATAGAACTCTAGGGTTCTTGACTAAATTTTAAAGAACCTTTCAAGCCTATATGTTCAATGTGGTTCTATATAGAACTCTAGGGTTCTTGTCTCAATTTTAAAGAACCTTTCAACCCTATATGTTCAATATGGTTCTATATAGAACTCTAGGGTTCTTGACTAAATTTTAAAGAACCTTTCAAGCCAAAATGATCAATGAGGCTCTATTTAGAACTTTAGGGTTCTTATTTTAAATAACCTTTTATGCAAAAAAAGATTAAATGTGGTTCTAAATAGAGCTCTAGGGTTCTTGTCTCATTTTTAAAGAACCTTTTATGCCAAAAAGGTTCAATGGGATTCTATAAAGAATTCTAGGGTTCTTATTTTAAATAACCTTTCATGCCAAAAAAAAAGATTAAATGTGGTTCTATATAGATCTCTAGGGTTCGTCTAAATTTCAAAGAAAACCTTTTATGCCAAAAAGTTTTAATGTGGTTCTATATAGAACTTTAGGGTTCTTGACTCAATTTTAAAGAACCGTTTATGCCAAAAAGATTCAATGGGGTTCTATATAGAGTTCTATAGTTCTTCTAAATTTCAAAGAACCTTTTATGCCAAAAAGTTTTAATGTGGTTCTATATAGAACTTTAGGGTTCTTGACTCAATTTTAAAGAACCGTTTATGCCAAAAAGATTCAATGGGGTTCTATATAGAGTTCTATAGTTCTTCTAAATTTCAAAGAACCTTTTATGCCAAAAAGTTTTAATGTGGTTCTATATAGAACTTTAGGGTTCTTGACTCAATTCTAAAGAACCTTTATGCCAACAAAAAGGTTTTAATGGGGTTCTATATATAGATCTATAGCGTTCTTGTCTCAATTTTAGAGAACTCATGTTTGAAGAATGATACAATGGAATGTTCCCTTAACATTCACATAACCAAGAAAAATCCTTTTTTAAAACATTGTGAACGTTCACAGAACATTCAGAAAAAAGGTTTCATAACTTAAAGGGGACGTTAGCAAGACAATCTTAAAACATATTTTGGTTAGCTGGAATCAATTTATGAAACATGCCTTTTTTCCAAATTTGCAGAAGTGTGATAATTCAGTGAATTGTTCATCCACGGACTCGTTCGGTTCTGCCGCTCCGCTGGCTGATGCGTTTCCTCTCATAAACTTTTATCATTTCATCGCCGATCGTAATTACAGTCACCTCGACCTCTTGATATTTCAAACCTTTTCTCTGTGTAATTGAAGGACGGCGGGGTGAAATGCATCATGGGTTTAATAATGAGTGTGATGAAATTCTGAAAAATAACCTTGAGCTTTTAAACATTAAAATGTCAAGCCAAGAATACTGTCACATCCTGATGCAAATCCGAAAAAAAAAAAAAGAATGAAAACCCGCACAAAGATGGATGAGTGTAATTAGACTCCAGAGCACATGGTAAACACACACCTTTGGCCCAACCCACTGCGATCATCACGAACAGACCATCTTTGTACTTCCTGCCTGCTTGAGTGACTCCGCCCACAACCTTCCACGTACGTGTCACTTCCTTCATCCCCGTCAAGACCAGTCGAACGGGCCAGACCGACGCCAGCGAGTAAACGGCATCCAGAGGACAGTAGAACACCACATACCTGCAGACAATACACACTATATTAGTATTATCTCACACACACTCTCTCACACAAACACACACTCTCTCTCTCTCTCTCTCTCACACACACACACACACACACAACAGTGAGTAAACGGCATCCAGAGGACAGTAGAACACCACATATCTGCAGACAATACACACTATATTAGTATTATCTCACACACACTCTCTCACACACACACACACACTCTCTCTCTCTCTCTCACACACACACACACACACACACACACACACACACACACAACAGCGAGTAAACGGCATCCAGAGGACAGTAGAACACCACATATCTGCAGACAATACACACTATATTAGTATTATCTCACACACACTCTCTCACACACACACATACTCTCTCTCACACACACACACACACAACAGTGAGTAAACGGCATCCAGAGGACAGTAGAACACCACATACCTGCAGACAATACACACTATATTAGTATTATCTCACACACACTCTCTCACACACACACACACACACACACACACACAAACACAAACACAAACACACTCACATTCACTCAATCACACACACACACTCTCTCTCTCTCACACACTCACTGCTAATTGCCCATCTCTGTCCCTCAAAGCAGCAGTAAGTGCTCGTTTAAATATCCATTAGCATCATTTGCGATGCTGGCTATTAATTATGGTAAGCGCTCCTCCTGTGAATGATAATTTCTCTCTGAAATGTCACAGACTTCCTGAAAAGACCAAACCAACAACTTTGAAACGTGTTTCAGTGTATCGTTTCCTTAATTGTACTGCTGACTTCATAATAATTCAACATATTGAATTATTAATATAAAGAATATAATGCAATATAATAGCATGAATTTTAATAACAGGCTACAACACATGGAAAAAATTACACTTACATTATTACTATTAATGCCATTAAAAAGCATATAAATGATCATTCAGCGCATCGTTCTCTGTTGCTCAGACAAACATGATGATCCATTTCTGTGCATGATTACTCGAGGCCTTTAGATGGCGCCGTCATCACACTGACACTGTGACAGATCCTCACCCTACTGAGGAAAACTGGCATCTTCTCCACAAAACACTAAGAAACAACAAATTATGTTTTGCATAATAAAGCCTATTTTAGATATTTTGCATTGAGACATTTTTTAATGGCAATTAAACACATTTTCCCCATTGTCATCATGCGTCACAATGTTTTGGTTTTGGTTAAAGCTTATTAAGTTTATCTCACGATTTCCTATATCAAGAAAAAAAGTCAGAACTGTGAGATATAAACTCATAATTCTGACTTTATTTCAATTGTGAGATATAAACTCATGATTATGAGTTTTAAAGCATTATTTTAAACACAATTAAAAAGGTAATTTTTTCAAAATTTATATATATAAAATTGCAATTCTGACTTTTTTCTTGCAATTCTGACTTGTTCTGAATTGTGAGGTATAAACTTACAATTGCAAGAAAAAAGTCGGAAATTGCGATTTATAAAGTACAAATTGTGAGATTTAAACTTTCAATTAAAAAAGTTTACTGCGACTATCTCGCAATTTTAACCTCACAATTGAAAGAAGAAAAAAAGCTATTTCTAAGAATTGTGAAATATAAACTTACAACTTTTTTATTTTTTTATTGAGTTTATAACTTGCAATTATAAAAGTATAAACTCGGAATTGCAATAAAAAAGACGGAATTGTGAATTATAAAGTACAAAGTGTGAAATTTCAACACTTATAGCTCCTATAGTACTGCTCCTATAGTACTGCTCCTATAGTCCTGCTCCTATAGTCCTGCTCCTATAGTCCTGCTCCTATAGTCCTGCTCCTATAGTCCTGCTCCTATAGTCCTGCTCCTATAGTACTGCTCCTATAGTACTGCTCCTATAGTCCTGCTCCTATAGTACTGCTCCTATAGTACTGCTCCTATAGTACTGCTCCTATAGTACTGCTCCTATAGTACTGCTCCTATAGTACTGCTCCTATAGTACTGCTCCTATAGTACTGCTCCTATAGTACTGCTCCTATAGTCCTGCTCCTATAGTCCTGCTCCTATAGTACTGCTCCTATAGTACTGCTCCTATAGTACTGCTCCTATAGTACTGCTCCTATAGTACTGCTTCTATAGTACTGCTTCTATAGTACTGCTCCTATAGTCCTGCTCCTATAGTACTGCTCCTATAGTACTGCTCCTATAGTACTGCTCCTATAGTACTGCTCCTATAGTACTGCTCCTATAGTACTGCTCCTATAGTACTGCTCCTATAGTCCTGCTCCTATAGTACTGCTCCTATAGTCCTGCTCCTATAGTACTGCTCCTATAGTAGCTACTGCTCCTATAGTACTGCTCCTATAGTCCTGCTCCTATAGTACTGCTCCTATAGTAGCTACTGCTCCTATAGTACTGCTCCTATAGTCCTGCTCCTATAGTACTGCTCCTATAGTACTGCTCCTATAGTACTGCTTCTATAGTACTGCTCCTATAGTACTGCTTCTATAGTACTGCTCCTATAGTACTGCTCCTATAGTACTGCTCCTATAGTACTGCTCCTATAGTCCTGCTCCTATAGTACTGCTCCTATAGTACTGCTCCTATAGTACTGCTCCTATAGTACTGCTCCTATAGTACTGCTCCTATAGTACTGCTTCTATAGTACTGCTCCTATAGTCCTGCTCCTATAGTACTGCTCCTATAGTACTGCTTCTATAGTACTGCTCTTATATTACTGCTCCTGGGCCCCAGGGATATAAGCTGCTCTGAGTGAAAGTAGGATTTGGTGCGCCAGTTTGCAGAGTGGACGCGAGCGCAACCCCCCCAGATGATTTATAGGCGAGCACCGATGTGTCGTCTGTGCAGACGAGCACATGATGGCCCCCGAGGTCTGGTAGAAAGTTATTGAGGGCAAGAAATACAGCCAACATCTCCAGACGGTGGGTATGCCATGAGAGAGGATGGTCCGTCCACAGACCCTGAGTCGAGCGTCCATCCAGGATCGCCCCCAGCCCGTGAGGCATCCAACGCTAGCATCAAGACCACAAGAAGCTCCTAACACGGGGCCCTGGGACAGGAACCAAGGTTTCTTTCACATAACCAGGGGTCGCCCCTTGGGGAAACCCTTTGGTCCTGAACCACCACTGCAAGTGTCTCATGTACAACAGGGCCAAAAGGGATCACGCTGGACGCTGCTGCCATCAGACCCAGCTCTATTCGTTTCACAGCCGAAAGGATGGACTCTATGCGTGCCGGAGATAGGCGTGCCCGCATCGACATTGAGTCCCAAACCACGCCAAGAAAAGTGGTCCTCTAGTGGAGAAAGCACACTCTTCTTAGCGTTTAGCCGTAACCCCAACTCTCTCATGTGGGCGAGAACGACATCTCGATGCCGAACCGCCAACTGATGCGACTGAGCCAGAATCAACCAATCGTCAATGTAGTTCATGATGCGAATGCCCTGCAGCCGATGAGTGAGGCGAGCCTCAGGTTCGTGAAGAGTGTGTGGAGTGTGTGTGTGTGTGTGTGTTCTCACCACATGAGTGAGGCGAGCAGCAGGTTCGTGAAGAGTGTGTGTGTGTCTCACCACTAGGGTTGGGTTAAGGTTAAGGGCACTGAATTACATCGGTACTACCGAGCACCGATTCACATTGTTTGTTTGTGTGTGTATGTGTATGTGTATGTGTATGTGTGCTCATGTTTATATTACATTGTGAGGACTAGCCAATGGTCCCTGCGAGGGAAATTGATTAACGAACATACTAAATGACGTTTTTTAGAAAATGTAAAAGAGCAGAAAGTTTTCTGTGATGGGCAAGTTTAGGGGTAGGGTTAGTGTGTGTGTGTGTGTGTGTGTGTGTGTGTGTGATGGGTAGGTTTAGGGGTCGTGTTAGTGTAAGGGGATAGAATATACAGTTTTTACAGTATAAAAATCATTAAGTCTATGGAGAGTCCTCACAAATATACTGGACCAGACGTGTGTGTGTGTGTGTGTGTGTGTGTGTGTGTATGTGTGTTCTCACCACATGAGCGAGGCGATCAGCAGGTTAGTAGTGTTGGACAGTGGTGTGTGTGTGTGTGTGTGTGTGTGTTCTCACCACATGAGCGAGGCGATCAGCAGGTTAGTGGTGTTGGACAGTGGCGTGTGTGTGTGTGTGTGTGTGTGTTCTCACCACA
>CM060611.1:795000-810000 GCA_030578255.1 Tiaroga cobitis | reverse complement strand
ATGTAAACAAACAACTATTTTTATCAGATACACACTCCAAACCCCATCTTTCCTCTGGGAAACACACTGCTCACTGCACTGGAGACAGCCAAGTGTTGAATCATTCACTGTAAAAAGTGATCAGTTCACTCACTTAAAGAAACATGTGTAAACCCGTTGCCTTAAATTGATTAAGTAAATAAACGTAATGCTTAATTGAAAAAATTAAGTTATGTGAACTTGACAATTCCACATTACTTAATTTTTTCAATTAAGCATGAAGTTTATTTACTTCATTTTAAGGCAACGGGTTTACACATTTTTTAAAGTTAAAGGAGTCGTCGGACGCCCATTTTACACAAGTCGTGTGAGTCTTCGGGGTCTTCATGTGACGTGTGTAACATACTCTGGTTAAATTCCTCAATGGTTGTGATAAACAACAGCTTTACCTCCTCAGACACAGCTCTGCTCACAGCGACCCGGTCCGTGCATGCCTCTTTACATGATAATCTCTCTCTATCTCTCTTTATTTTTAATTTTTTTTTGCTTTATTATTACCTATGGTTTATTGTTATATTTATGTCTATGGTATATTATTTTTCTGTTTTAAAATTTTTAGATTGTAAGGAAAATATTTTTGTAAAATAAAAGAGACCCTAAAAGTCAAAGTCTCTCCCTCTCTCTCGACACAAGACACTAAAGTGATGCCTTGGGGGACAGTATACAAATGTCTGAGGGCGGAAATATGCTAATACGGGGAATATGCTAATACGGGACAGTCTGTCAGCGCTCGTGGGCGGAGCTTGAGCATTATGACATCATATTGCTCAGAAAATCCAAACGCTTGATTATTGAGAGTATTTAGACTTTGAGGATTAAAAAAAATGGATTGGATTTTCGTCATTGTATGGCGGTTGTGTCCACACACTGCACACACACATCTATGTGCAAACACCATGTAAAAGTCAATTTTGCATCCGATGACCCCTTTAAGTCAACTGATCAGTTTTCACAGTGTGTGTGTGTGTGTTTCTCCCCGCTGGAGGTGAACATGAGGACATATTTCAGGGACAATAGCGAGAGAGCGAGAGAAACGAGACGCCGAGACTCAGAAATAGCCTGTGATCCAGAGCAGCTGCTCGACACAATAGAGGATCAGCCGAACACACACTCTTCCAGTGACGTTACACACACTTGGTAAATAGGTAAATAAAAATAAGCTAATAAAACAAAAAGGCACAAATAAAGTGCAGCACATGCAGTGACTGGTAACTTTAACCATTGAAAGGACACTATGACAGAGATATCGCTTTCCTTATTCAAACTGATTGTTTCTCCCATGAATATATGATTGACCTGAAGAGCTGTATCATATACTGGGATATTCATATGAGCAATATCACAATCATAGCCGTGAGAAATGCCTCTATATCAGACGAGGTGCAGCTTTAATTTTGTGTGAAAAGATTGTTTTATCAATAAAATTACAAATAAATTTCAGTAATTTAAGCACTTCTTCATAAATACGTCTGTTTTCAAGGGTTTTCCAGGACTTACATTTCAAAAAGTCGAACCTGTTCTCAGAACGTTCAAACAAAAACATCATTAATTCTGAACGTTTCAGCTGGACGTTCCTCTAACGCTTTTTAGATGTTACTGGTTTCGGAATGTTCAGAGAACATTCAAATGTAACGATCCAGTAATGTTTAAAGAACGACACAATGTACCGTTCCCTGTGGTGAAAATCCAGCGTTTAATGTTAAGTTATGTTATGTAAGTCGACAGCATTGCTGAGTATTGAACCAAAGACAGTCTCAAAAACACGGTTTGAAATCGCTGGTGTTTCTGACGTCACAAACGACCTTGTAACCAATGAGATCTGTGGAGGCGGGGCTCATCTGCATATTCATAGAACCGCGCATACTAAATGAGGCGAGGGTGTCGAGTTACATTCAAGATATTTTAAGGCATGAAGATAAAACGTTTAAATATGTCATTGTGGTGATAAAATTATCGACTCCAGGGGGACTTTGAGACCTTTTTAAGGCCTTAATTTGTGTAAATGTGGTTAGGGTCTTATTAACTGGGATGTAAGACAAACCCAGCTCTGTCAGTGCAGAAGAGCATGTTTATATGGTTCGGTTAATGCAAAATGATCCACCAAACTGGTTTTGTGCCTCCGCCCTGCGTGTTTAATCTGCCTAACCCCTGCAATTTGCATTTTTCTTGGGGAAAAGCACACAGAGAGAGAGAGACTAGATAGTAATATTGGCAGTGAGTTAATGATTAAGTGCATTTCTCCTCTTCCCCTTTGAACATGTAGCTTCTGCTTTTAAACTCATAATCATTCATTATGCGCTCTTAAACACACTGAGCTGCTCTAGATGCATAAAGTCATCAAATCATAAACATGTGATCATAAACCTTCATTCTGTACCAATGCAACCTGGACTTTTGTACAGTCACCGATAAACAGTGTGGTGCACGCGCCTGTACACGTGTGCGCGTGCGCGTTTGCTTTACCTGCCGAAGGAGACTGGAGAAAATGCGTGACGAACGTTCATAAAACACAATAAACATCTGATCTTGGGAAATTATCACAACTATGTTGATTCTATACAATGCGATTAGAAAGCAATGCAACTTTTAATTTCATGAAAACGTGTGCCATGCTCAGAAATGTAGCGAAATAAACTTGTAACAGTGGAAGTTCGTTGTGTATTTGATGTATTACAGGTGATCGGTGAGATTGCTCTTACCTGGCTGCTCCCTCAGACTCATCACTGATATGATATAATGCGCCATGTCAAAGTATGGGAACATGGACAGATTTGACAGCCCGAGAGCGAGTTCATTTAGATTGAGAATCGCGAACACATCCATGACTTCAGATCCTCCTCGTGCACGCGCTTTAATCCCGTGCTCGTGCACTGGATCTGTAGTTCCCAGAGGATGATCGGACTCACGGAATCGGTCCAGATGATTTTAGCAAAAAACTTATATTCTTCTGTACTCTTTGATCTCAGATGATCTCAGTTGTAACCGGATCCGCCGCCATTACAGTCGCGGATGCTGAGAAACACACGCGAGCGCGCGAGCGCGTGCACACCGTTGCGTAACAGACCGCAACCATTGATCTCACATGTAAAACCACTGTTTGACACTGAAACTCCTCTATGTTTGTTTCGGTCGTGCAGTTTTACTCTGCAACTTTGGAAAGATTTTAGTTGGTTTATCTCAAGCCATCTTGCTAAATATCTCAATGAATCCCAAAACTGTTATTTTCGGATTTTGTTCATGCGGATTCAAATGGCTGCTTTATAATAAATCTAATTATTTTCCTAGATTTTATATTCCTAAATGTACGTTTGTAAGTTTGGTATTCTTACACGAGATAAAACATTTCTTGATTACAATTTCATCTTCTCTTAACCCAAAAGCACTCAGAACATGTACACTTGCACGACTATACAAACATTTTACCTTAATTAATGTTTACATTTCTTTTAATTTATGTAATTCCGTCTTTCTTTCTTTTTTCCCTATTCTCGTTTATTTACTGTCTAGTTCTGTTTTTGTATTGTGCTGGTGTTGGTGAAGTGTTTTCTTATACTATTCTTTATATTTTTGTTATTCTTAATCTTAATACTTATTGGTGTGTTCTAATGTTGTTGTTTCACACTGTAAACTGAATGTTCAAATAAAGCATTTAAAAAAAATTAAAACCACTGTTTCCATAACTAAGCTACTCTTTTCCTCATCGGTGAACTAATGATGATGCCAGAGATGCTGCATTTTTTATTGTTTCTCAACAGCGACACCTGCTGTACAAATGAGTCACAGCAGAAGGAGCTCGAGCGACAGTTCTCGCGAGATTCCACAAGGTGGCGCCATTGTCAAGCGCATCGCCATGGAGACAGAAAAAGAGCGGGATTCTTCTAAAAGCGCGCCAAGGAGTGAACGGTAGATGTATGTGAAATGTAAACTACTAAAGCATTCTATGTATGATTACGTTTTGTGATACTTGTTTTGAAAAAGGTTTATAATAGTAGACAAAGTGTTAAATGCCTCAGACTTTTGAGAAATTACGGATATGAGTACGAAAACTGTCGTGACAGGAAACAGTGAAATATGAGGAAGATTTCTGACAGTGAGTCACATCAGAACAACTGAGCAGGTTATTTGGGGTAATTAACCAGAAAAACAAGTAGATATCCAAGTATCGAGGTTAGTTAGAGTAGAGATGATGAGTAAATAAGGCAGTCTTTAAGAGTTTGTTTACTGGCGTGAGGGCGGGGCAACCTGTCACTCACATGAGATCCACCAATAGCAAACCACAACCATCCAATTCCAATCAATTCCCCACAGACACAATCAAGCCCCGCCCCTGCAATTGTTTATTTCTCTCGAACATACCTCACAATAGGGAAAAAGACTAGCGCAACTTCTGTTTAATTTGACTATTGAATCATTGTGATTCATTGCATGATTTAATGATAACTGTCTGCCTTATAGAGGTTGTAAGGTTATTTTCTTTGTCTATGTTGGTGAACACCGACAGTCATTTCCTTCAGATCTTTAGAACAGAAATCTGGATCAGTGATCCACTCTCGGTTCATGACAATCTGTACTCAATTCATAATGTTTTATTTGACACTGAACTGCTGAATCATAATTAACTGAGTAAATTAGAGGGAAGATGAGATGTGCATTGCCTGATCGCAGGTTTATATTTCTACATTGATCATGTGACCTAAGTCCAAACAGCCAATCACACGCTTATTAAATTCAAGAGCATTGAATAATTCAGTACTTGTTCTGAAAGCTTCATTATTTTTTTTAACATTTTAATTCAGAACAGTGTTGAAGTTCCCACAGCAAGAATGGACATAAGAATGATAAATACCAACCATTTATGAGTCTTTCCAGAGACTAAACCATATTTGGCAAAGTAAATACACTATAATTTAATTATTCAGGAATTTAATTAAGATCGACCGGCCGTCATGCCCTGATAGACAACACAAAACCGTGACACTTTAACCTGCCCTACATAGCAGTGTGTGTGTGTGTGTGTGTGTGTGTGTGTGTGTGTGTGTGTGTGTGTGAATGGTGTGTGTCAGTCAGTGTTTACTGGTGTGTGAGTGTTTTCTGTTGAGGTTCAGGCCAAATGACCCCTGACATGATGAGGAATTGAGTGTTTTGAGAGATCAACTAGATGAGGTTTGCCATGTGTATCGCTTTATGTGAGTATATACTCGTGTAGGGCGAGATACTGTATACTAAATAGCCTTTAAGAGTCATGTGTTCATGAATGTGTTCACATATGCTTATTGTGGAGTGCAACTGCAAGTTGTGAAGAGAATGTAATAGAAATATTATTGTGTTGTTTTGTTTCACAGTATCCAGTAATTTTTTTTTCAGTATTTTCAATTCACACTGTCATTTATGCATTCTACATACACATGCAAAATAATGTAACTTTATTTTCCATAAAAACGATTATGTTATTAGTTTTTAGAAAGTAAAAACTACTTTAAACACATGATTACTTTTTGAACCTTTTTGGAAACCCACAGTTATTTTTTAGAACCTTTTTAGAAACACTCATTGCTTTTAAGAACCTTTTTAGAAACACTCATTGCTTTTAAGAACCTTTTTAGAAACACTCATTACTTTTAAGAACCTTTTTGGAAACCCACAGTTATTTTTTAGAACCTTTTTAGAAACACTCATTGCTTTTTAGAACCTTTTTAGAAACACTCATTGCTTTTAAGAACCTTTTTAGAAACACTCATTACTTTTAAGAACCTTTTTAGAAACACACATTACTTTTAAGAACCTTTTTAGAAACACTCATTGCTTTTAAGAACCTTTTTAGAAACACACAGTTACTTTTAAGAACCTTTTTGGAAACCCACAGTTATTTTTTAGAACCTTTTTAGAAACACACATTACTTTTAAGAACCTTTTTAGAAACACTCATTGCTTTTAAGAACCTTTTTAGAAACACTCATTACTTTTTAGAACCTTTTTAGAAACACACATTACTTTTAAGAACCTTTTTGGAAACCCACAGTTATTTTTTAGAACCTTTTTAGAAACACACATTACTTTTTAGAACCTTTTTAGAAACACACATTACTTTTAAGAACCTTTTTAGAAACACTCATTGCTTTTAAGAACCTTTTTAGAAACACTCATTGCTTTTAAGAACCTTTTTAGAAACACACATTACTTTTAAGAACCTTTTTAGAAACACTCATTGCTTTTAAGAACCTTTTTAGAAACACTCATTGCTTTTAAGAACCTTTTTAGAAACACACATTACTTTTAAGAACCTTTTTAGAAACACACATTACTTTTTAGAACCTTTTTAGAAACACACATTACTTTTAAGAACCTTTTTAGAAACACTCATTGCTTTTAAGAACCTTTTTAGAAACACTCATTACTTTTTAGAACCTTTTTAGAAACACACATTACTTTTAAGAACCTTTTTGGAAACCCACAGTTATTTTTTAGAACCTTTTTAGAAACACACATTACTTTTTAGAACCTTTTTAGAAACACACATTACTTTTAAGAACCTTTTTAGAAACACTCATTGCTTTTAAGAACCTTTTTAGAAACACTCATTGCTTTTAAGAACCTTTTTAGAAACACTCATTACTTTTAAGAACCTTTTTGGAAACCCACAGTTATTTTTTAGAACCTTTTTAGAAACACTCATTGCTTTTTAGAACCTTTTTAGAAACACTCATTGCTTTTAAGAACCTTTTTAGAAACACTCATTACTTTTAAGAACCTTTTTAGAAACACACATTACTTTTAAGAACCTTTTTAGAAACACTCATTGCTTTTAAGAACCTTTTTAGAAACACACAGTTACTTTTAAGAACCTTTTTGGAAACCCACAGTTATTTTTTAGAACCTTTTTAGAAACACACATTACTTTTAAGAACCTTTTTAGAAACACTCATTACTTTTTAGAACCTTTTTAGAAACACACATTACTTTTAAGAACCTTTTTGGAAACCCACAGTTATTTTTTAGAACCTTTTTAGAAACACACATTACTTTTTAGAACCTTTTTAGAAACACACATTACTTTTAAGAACCTTTTTAGAAACACTCATTGCTTTTAAGAACCTTTTTAGAAACACTCATTGCTTTTAAGAACCTTTTTAGAAACACTCATTACTTTTAAGAACCTTTTTGGAAACCCACAGTTATTTTTTAGAACCTTTTTAGAAACACTCATTGCTTTTTAGAACCTTTTTAGAAACACTCATTGCTTTTAAGAACCTTTTTAGAAACACTCATTACTTTTAAGAACCTTTTTAGAAACACACATTACTTTTAAGAACCTTTTTAGAAACACTCATTGCTTTTAAGAACCTTTTTAGAAACACACAGTTACTTTTAAGAACCTTTTTAGAAACACTCATTACTTTTTTAGAACCTTTTTAGAAACACACATTACTTTTAAGAACCTTTTTAGAAACACACAGTTACTTTTTGAACCTTTTTGGAAACCCACAGTTATTTTTTAGAACCTTTTTAGAAACACTCATTACTTTTTTAGAACCTTTTTAGAAACACACATTACTTTTAAGAACCTTTTTAGAAACACACATTACTTTTAAGAACCTTTTTAGAAACACTCATTACTTTTTTGAACCTTTTCAGAAACACTCATTACTTTTAAGAACCTTTTTAGAAACACTCATTGCTTTTAAGAACCTTTTCAGAAACACTCATAACTTTTTAGAACCTTGTTAGAAACGCACACTTAAGTAAACGTTTTTAAAACACTCATTACTTTTTAAACTATTTTAGAAACACTCATTACATTTAAGAACCTTTGTAGAAACACTCAGTTACTTTTAATAACCTTTTTAGAAACAGTGTAATGTGTTGCTTTTAAGAGTCACATTCCTCAACACTGGTAACAGCGTCATGTGATCTGAGCGCAGATCATCTGTTAAAGTGCAGTGAACACACTGCGCTCTGAGGTCAGAGGTCAGCGCGGATCTGAAGGAGGTCACAGATGACCCACATCTGAACACACCAAGGTCATCGGCACCGTGACCTTTAGCCTAGAGGTCACTGTCAGGAGAGAGAGTAATAACCCGGGGGGAGGAGCAGTAGACATGCCAGTAAGCATTTCTAAACAAACACACACACATGTGCACACTCTTACACAGGGTTTTCATGCAAATGACGAGGATGCATCTGAAAATGCTTTTTAATATTAAAAAAGCATGTATTAATGGATCATTTTTGCATTTAAAACGTAAGTATATTGTCAGCATTTTCATGTGGTTGCTAGGCTGTTCTGTATGGTGTTTAGGGTGGCATTGTTAGTTTTAGTGAAGGACGTTCAACAAAAACTAGGTTTACACAGTTACTTCTTAGAACCTTTTTTAAAAAACTCATTACTTTGTTGAACATTTTTTTTAAACTCATTACTTAACCTTTTTTAAAACACTCATTACCTCTTAGAACATTTTTAGAAACACAAACCTTTTTAAAAAAACTCATTACTTTGTAGAACCTTTTTAGAAACACTCATTACTTCTTAGAACCTTTTTAGAAAAACTCATTACTTCTTAAAACCTTTGTAGAAACACTCATTACATTTTAGAACCTTTCTAGAAACACGTTCTGATTTGGTCTGTTTGTGTGTCGTTACAGGAAGCAGCAGGAAAAAAAGACACAGTGCCGTCTGTGTGTCTGAATGCTTTCATGAACTAAAGGCCCCAACCGGAGCATTTTCATTTAGGAATTCCTGCTGAATGGATGGTTGGATCAGAGGCGTTACTGCCGGGCTCAGAGGAGGGTTTTGGGTCTAAATGTGACAGAGTTCTTTTGAAAACTTCAGCTTTGGGTAACAAAGACAGGAGGTCCAAACACATTCTTCCCTTCTCGCACCCATTCTTTCCTTTCAATGTTGCATGTCCAATTTCCGGCTCTGTTCCTGCTTTCTTCCATTTCCAGCGCGGTCCGACTGAAGGTCATTAGCTCAGTGTGCCAGAGACCAGTGTTGAGCTCACTGGATGCAGTGTGAATATGTGAGTTTATCTATTCAGCCCTTATCCTGTAAAGCGCAGACAGACGTTCAGCAGTAGAGCAAGTGAATAGAGTGTCTTTAGAAACACGCAGCTACTTTTAGAACCTTTTTAGAAACTCAGTTACTTTTTAGAACCTTTTTTTAGAAACTCGATTACTTTTTAGAACCTTTTTTAGGAATTCGGTTAGGTTTTAGAACCTTTTTAGAAACTTGGTTACTTTTAAAGAACCTTTTTATAAACACAGCTACTTTTTAGAACCTTTTTAGAAACTCAGTTACTTTTAAAGAACCTTTTTATAAACACAGCTACTTTTTAGAACATTTTTAGAAACACACAGTTACTTTTAAGAACCTTTTTATAAACACACAGTTACTTTTAAGAACCTTTTTATAAACACACAGTTACTTTTAAGAACCTTTTTAGAAACACACAGTTACTTTTTAGAACCTTTTTAGAAACACACAGTTACTTTTTAGAACCTTTTTAGAAACACACACCTACTTTTTAGAACCTTTTAGAAACATGCAGTTACATTTTAGAACCTTTTTAGAAACACAGTTACATTTTAGAACCTTTTTAGAAACACACAGTTACTTTTTAGAACCTTTTTAGAAACACACAGTTACATTTTAGAACCTTTTTAGAAACTCACAGTTACTTTTTAGAACCTTTTTAGAAACACGCAGTTACATTTTAGAACCTTTTTAGAAGGTTTTTTTCTTTTCACAGCTACTTTTTAGAACCTTTTTAGAAACACGCAGTTACTTTTTAGAACCTTTTTAGAAACACACACCTACTTTTTAGAACATTTTAGAAACACGCAGTTACATTTTAGAACCTTTTTAGAAACACACAGTTACTTTTTAGAACCTTTTTAGAAACACGCAGTTACATTTTAGAACCTATTTAGAAACACACAGTTACTTTTTAGAACCTTTTTAGAAACACACAGTTACTTTTTAGAACCTTTTTAGAAACACGCAGTTACATTTTAGAACCTTTTTAGAAACACACAGTTACTTTTTAGAACCTTTTTAGAAACACTCATTACATTTTAGAACCTTTTTAGAAGGTTCTTTTCTTTTCACAGCTACTTTTTAGAACCTTTTTAGAAACACAGTTACTTTTTAGAACCTTTTTAGAAACACGCAGTTACATTTTAGAACCTTTTTAGAAACACACAGTTACTTTTTAGAACCTTTTTAGAAACACACAGTTACTTTTTAGAACCTTTTTAGAAACACACAGTTACATTTTAGAACCTTTTTAGAAAAACACAGTTACATTTTAGAACCTTTAGAAACACACAGTTACTTTTTAGAACCTTTTTAGAAACACGCACTTACATTTTAGAACCTTTAGAAACACACAGTTACTTTTTAGAACCTTTTTAGAAACACGCAGTTACATTTTAGAACCTTTTTAGAAACACAGTTACTTTTTAGAACCACGCAGTTACATTTTAGAACCTTTTTAGAAACACAGTTACTTTTTAGAACCACGCAGTTACATTTTAGAACCTTTTTAGAAACACAGTTACTTTTTAGAACCTTTTTAGAAACACGCAGTTACTTTTTAGAACATTTTTAGAAACTCAGTTATTTTTTAGAACCTTTTTAGAAACTCAGTTTATCTATTCTCTATGCTTTTTTTGGAGTCTGTCTGATGAGTTCTGATACATTTCAGAATGCAACAATGGCACAATGTTTTATTACATTCAGAAATAATGTAACCCTACCTAAATATCTTTCATATCACCCAAATCTCCACACCTGGTGCATTCCTGGAGTTTGGCAGTGGAAGTCCGATGGATCTTATCTTCTATCCGTTCCCAGGCCAGACTCATTTGGCACACTTTATATTGTGTATACACTTTATATCTTGACAGCCACATATCAAGGCTGATTTTACTCATTTTTATCCCACTTTTTATTATATAAATGCATTTAGGAACCTAGGTGTAACCCAGTCCCCAACCAGCGAGTCCCGAACCCAAAGCACACACTGACGAGGAACATGATTTATGTTCTGCAGGTGCTGTGAAAGCCTGAGACGTCTGAGCGGCTTTAAACAAACAACCCTTTTAGTCATGTTTTACAACTGCGATCCCTCGTAAAACCCTGAGGAGAGTGAGATGAATGCTGAACGCCTTCGGAGAGGAAGTGTGTTGGTGTGTCGGTGAAGCGGCGGGTATTTACAGGGGATCCAGGGAATG
Organism: Tiaroga cobitis; assembly: GCA_030578255.1. Taxonomy (NCBI): domain Eukaryota; kingdom Metazoa; phylum Chordata; class Actinopteri; order Cypriniformes; family Leuciscidae; genus Tiaroga; species Tiaroga cobitis. The sequence continues at coordinate 798,729 of CM060611.1, read as the reverse complement.
TTTCTGGGGTTTAAGAGGGGTCTTCATTCGCCTCGAGTCCGACACAACAACACACTGATGGAAGCTGATGTTTACACCACCACAAAAAATAAAAAAGTATTGCGACTTTTATCTTTTTTATCTTGCAACTTTTTTTTATTTGTGTTTATTTTTCAATTCTGACTTTATATCTCACAATTCAGATTTTTTCTCATAATTCTTTCTTTTTTACTCAAAATTCTGACTTTTTTACTCGTAGTTCTGAGTTTATATTAAAATTCTGACTTTATATCTCACAATTCTTACTTTTTTACTCACAATTCTGACTTTTTTACCCGTAGTTGTGAGTTTATCTTGCAATTAGCCCTTAATATCTCACAATTCTCTTTTTTACTCACAATTCTGTCTTTTTTACTCACAATTCTGACTTTTTTACTCGTAGTTCTGAGTTTATATTGCAATTATGACTTTATATCTCGCAATTCTTACTTTTTTACTCACAACTCTGACTTTTTTACTCGTAGTTCTGAGTTTATCTTGCAATTAGCCCTTAATATCTCGCAATTCTGTCTTTTTTACTCACAATTCTGACTTTTTTACCCGTAATTGAGTTTATCTTGCAATTAGGACTTAATATCACACATTTCTCTTTTTTACTCACAATTCTGACTTTTTTACTCGTAGTTGTGAGTTTAAATGACAAGTATGACTTTATATCTCGCAATTCTGACTTTTTTACTCACAATTCTGACTTTTTTACTCACAATTCTGACTTTTTTACTCGTAGTTCTGAGTTTATATTTCAATTCTGACTTTATATCTCGCAATTCAGATTTTTTTTCTCATAATTCTGACATTTTTACTCATAATTGTGAATTTTTATCTCACAATTGACTTTATATCTCCCAATTCTTACTTTTTTACTCGTAGTTGTGAGTTTTTACCTCACAATTAACTCTATATCTCATAGTTCCGTTTTTTTTTTTTTATATAATTCCCAAAATAAGGCTTGAATTGCAAGGCATGAATAGTAAGATGAAAGGTTCCTCTTTTTTTTTAGTTATTCCGTGGAAAAACAAAAAAACAAGCTTCACAAACACACGCCGTGGGTCGTCTCCGCTTCCCAGCATTCCCGCAGTCGTAGCCAGAGGACACGAGACGACTGAAGAATGCTCTGTTGTGTTTAAGCAGATCTATATAGGACCGTGGGGGGGGGGGGGGGGGGGGGGGTTGGTTCCTGTAAGTGTGGCTGGAAGATAGAGCCGATGAAGAGTATCAGGTGTCCCAGTTCCGCCCAATCAGAGAGGGATATCAGAACACCATGAGTCAATCCCTGAGAACTCTCCGGAGAACCATTCATCAACGTTCCCTTTGTTCTCTTGAGAAATTCACTGCAAAAAAGACCATTATTGACCAATCAATACCCATCATGCACCTACAGTGAGCATTTGAACCACATACAGGGCATAGGAAGCTAGTTTGATCAGCAGTGTAGTGTAGATTCAGGGATCATCGGTTGTGCTTTCATACAGCTCTTCCTCCAGATACTCTTTGAACAGAAGCTCTGACTCCTCGTTTTGGACGGAAGTGAGCTTAAGCTGCTAATTGTGAGGAGGAAGGAAGTGATGTCATCCTCTGTGTTGCTCTAAAGAACAGGAAGAAACTGTTCCCCTTCTCCCATCATGCACCTGTTTCTGTGGCCATTAGCTGTCCTGATGGGATAAAGGTCATGAGCATGATTTTATTTTAAAATTATTTATTTATTTTAATTTTACGTTATAAAATGTTGTATTTTTCAACAATAATTGTTTTTATTTTAAATTATTTTAATGCTAAAATATTTATTATAAAGTGTTTTTTATGGGTTTTATTTTAAAATGATTTATTTATTTTAATTTTACATGCTAAAATCTTTACTTTTTATACAGTGTTTTATTTTGATGGGTTTATGCATTCAAGGTTCTAGTGTCGATCTTACTCTCTAAATTATATAATGCCTTCTTTAATTGTCATGTAGTGCGCACAGATGCAGCCAGCAGTGTCTCCCAGTATCACATGACCTCGGCTGACTCTCTCTCTGTGTTTGCTCTTTATGGTTGACAGATGTCGTGTGTGCCTCTCTGGTCCTGAAGAGACACGTTCGCAGTAAGTCCTGGATAAAGCCTGTTTCTCTGCGTGTTGCGTAAGTGACCCGGACACGTTCCGCTCGGCTGGGCAGGAACAGACACATCTCTATAATGCTGATTTTCATTTATCTCTCTCCCTCTGTCTCTCGTTTAAGACTCTAAACCTCTTTTCGCGCTGTGCGTCTGTTCGTTTGATCTGTAGTCCATCTCTCTTGTTATCTATCCGGCGAAACCCAGATAACAGGGAAGTTTCTGGCAAGTTCTTCCAGAAGCGTTTGTTCAAAATGAAATGTTTCAGTTGGACTTTCATCTAACATTTTTTTAATGTTCCTACTTGTTTTGGACGTTCAGAGAACATTCAAATGTAACGTTCCAGTAATGTTTGCAAATGTGCTTTAAAGTCCGCCTGTAGTCAATCATTTTATCCCTTAAAACTCATCTTTGATCACCGAAATGACATGTAAAAAAAAGTCTTCATGCCGTAACTCGACACCCTTGCCTCATTTAATATGCACGGTTCTATGAATATGCAAATGAGCCCCGCCTCCACTCACTCACTCAGCTCAGAGATCCACTGGTTGACGATCACACGTTGATCTGATTGGTTACAAGGTCGTTTGTGACGTCAGAAACACCAGCGATTTCAAACCGTGTGTTTGAGACTGTCTTTGGTTCACTGCAGTTTTAAGCAGAAAACTTTAAAGGTCCCGTTCTTCGCGATTCCATTTTTCAAACTTTAGTTAGTGTGTACTGTTGCTGTTAGAGCATAAATAATACCTGTAAAATAATAAAGCTCAAAGTTCAATGCCTAGCGAGATATTTTATTGAACAGAAGTCCCCTTTCAAAGCCTAGCGAACGGCCGGTTTGGACTACATCCCTCTACTTCCTTTTTAATGACGTAACTAGATCAGTTTTTGACTAATCTCCGCCCACAGGAATACACAAAGAAGGGGGCGTGGCCTTGTTGCGCTCCCACGGCACAGAGAAGAGGAAGAGTTTTGTTTGTAGAGTGTGTTTGTCGCCGTGTCGTCGAGACGCTGTTATTTTCATGCCGGAGTCAATTCACCTTTGTTTGGCCTTCCCAGGGACGCTGTGCTTAGAGATCAATGGTTACAATTTATGTTTAACTCGGTTCCCGAAAAATATAATCCACAATTAAAACTATGTGCAGCACATTTTACCACATGTACATCTATAAAACATATATTACTAATCAAAACTCGTTCACTCGTGTAACTAAGGTAGGAATGAACAATGGACTTATTTAAAAAATCCAACAACACCATCGTTAATTCGACAGACGGACAAAACCATAATCCACAAGGTTTTATAACGGTTTGTAACATTTAACATTACAATTTAACCAATTAAAAGTATGACAACTACTAAATAAACAGCGTACCACTGTGAAACATCCAGCAAAAGTCGTGTTTGAACAGGTTCTAATCGATTCTCTTCATCTACGTTCTCCGGGTCTGATTCCGGCTCAAATTGATAAGGTAATATGTTTGACATTTTTACAATAACAATCAGCGCATGCATCTCCAGTTTATGGTAAGATGCGTGACCTTTCCGGGAAACGTGCGTTAAACTGCTGTCCAATCACAACACAGGAGCCGCTGG
>CM060611.1:787500-790000 GCA_030578255.1 Tiaroga cobitis | reverse complement strand
CCGTGACCCGAGTCCGAGTCCATGACCCGAGTCCCGATTCCGTGTCCGAGTCCCGAGACCGAGTCCGTGTCGAGTCCGTGCCCCGAGTCCGAGTCCGAGTCCGAGTCCGTGTCCGTGTCCAAGTCCGTGACCCGAATCCCGAGTCCGAGTCCGTGTCCGTGACCCAAGTCCCGAGTCCCGAGTCCGTGTCCAAGCCCGAGTCCCGAGACCGAGTCCGTGACCCGAGTCCGTGTCCGTGTCGGAGTCCGTGTCCCGAGTCCTGAGTCCGTGTCCGAGTCCATGACCCGAGTCCCAAGTCCGAGTCCGTGTCCGTGTCCGTGTCCGAGTCCGAGTCCGAGTCCGTGTCCGAGTCCGTGTCCGTGTCCGTGTCCGTGTCCGAGTCCGTGACCAGAGTCCCAAGACCGTGTCCGAGTCCGTGTCCGTGTCCGAGTCCGAGTCCCCGAGACTGAGACCGTGTCCGAGTCTGTGACCCGAGTCCGTGTCCGTGTCCGAGTCCCGAGACTGAGTCCGTGTCCGTGTCCGTGTCCGTGTCCGAGTCCGAGTCCGAGTCCCGAGACCGAGTCCGAGTCCGAGTCCCGAGACCAAGTCCGAGTCCGAGTCCCGAGACCGAGTCCGAGTCCGAGACCGAGACCAAGTCCGAGTCCCGAGTCCCGAGTCCGAGTCCGAGTCCGTGTCCATGAATTTACACATGGTTTGAGTTAAAGCATATCAAAAACACCACATTGTTTCAGATAAGACATGAATAATTACACACTTCTGTGGAGCTCCATCAGAGCGGCATCTACATCAGGACGTTTTCTGAAAAAATTATTAAAATTAAGTGAGTTTGTGCTTAAAACAAGAACATAAATCTGCCGCTGGAGTCAGAAAAATAATCTTGTTTTCCATTTGCATGAAGTTGATTTTTCTGACTCCAGCGGCAGATATAGAGACGCTACACACACACGTTCACTTCCACCAGCTCGTGTGTGTGAGGCTTTATTGTGTTGAAGGTCATTTGTCAGACGTTAAAGAGAGGAAGGATAAGACACAGAACAATGAGAAGCCACTTCCTGTCTTACATCTGCTACTTCCTGTTTAAGGAACACACACCAAACACAAAGATCTGTGTGTGAGAACAGAGAACCGGTCATCAGTCCGACACACAATGATCCCCGTATTCCCTCTATATATGATGATTACACTGCAAAATATGATCCTCTTCCTCAGAGTTTCCGTCTTGTTTTCTTAACGTCATTCTTACATCACGAAACATTTACTGGAGGAGAAGCAAAAGGACTGAAGATATAGGAAATCAGAGTTTCATGAGTTACACACACCCTCACGCCACGTGTGTGTGTGCGTGAGTGTGTGTGTGTGAGTTGAGTGAGTGTGTGTGTGCGTGTGTGTGTGTGTGTGAGTGTGTGAGTTGAGTGAGTGTGTGCATGTGTGTGCGTGTTAGTTGAGTAAGTGTGCGTGTGTGTGTGTGTGTGTGTGTGTGTGTAAGTGTGTGTGTGTGTGTGTGTGTGTGTGCGTGTGTGTGTGTGTGTGTGTGTGTGTGTGAGGGTGTGTGTGTGTGTGTGTGTGAGTGTGTGTGTGTGTGTGTGTGTGTGTGTGTGTGTGTGTGTGTGTGTGTGTGTGAGGGTGTGTGTGTGTGTGTGTGTGTGTGCATGTGTGTGTGTGTGTGTGTGTGTGCGTGCGTGCGTGTGTGCGTGTGCGTGTGTGTGTGTGTGTGTGCGTGCGTGCGTGTGTGCGTGTGCGTGTGTGTGTGTGTGTGTGTGTGTGTGTGTAGTTCAGGTTTTAGCAGGGAATCTAATCTGTTCTTCATGTGTATGTCAGGGTCAGCGCTGGAGTTGATGATTGACAGCTCACTGGAATATTTCATATTAACTGTGAACTGTTAGAGTGTGAGTGAGTGAGTCGGTGGAGTGTGTTCTGCTCGGGGAGGATGATGGACAGTGGCTTTCAGAAGTCTGTAGAAACTACAATCTAGAAGTCCAGTCAGTTTCATTCCTATAGCGAAACAAATATCAGAATCAGTGACGAAACTTAATCAAATATTATTATTATTTATTAGACAGAATTTCTCCAGTCTCTCCTGCTTTTCAGTTGTCAGTTTTCCTCGCCTGCAGGTACGAATCTGACAGAGCAACTATGACACACACACACACACACTATATAAACATGCTTTATGACTGTACGTAATCTGAGTTCTTCAGCTGCGTGTTTGTCAGGCCGGTTGTTACACGCATCTTAATAACTGAGATGATGGAAATATTATTTTCTGTCTTTAATTTGTCATCGTACGAACAAGGAGACGTTTCAGACACTTTCTTTAGTTTAGATTCACTTTTCACAATATAAAACATACAAAACACTGCACAAAGTGGATGTTCTTCATCAGTATTTTTGCCTTGTTTTCCAGAACAAATATCAAAATGGATCAAAATTATATGCGTTTTTGCTTAAAAATCTGCTAATTTTGTTTTCTCTTTGAATTAAAAGGATTTTTTCTTCTGAT
>CM060611.1:765000-782500 GCA_030578255.1 Tiaroga cobitis | reverse complement strand
ATAACGTGCACTTGTGTTGTTGATTGACATTCCAATTTCTGTAGCGTGTAAACAGACGTGAACTTGTTTCCGACACGGAATTAAAAATAAAAATAGCTTTTTAAATCTCACAATCAATTAGTAGGCTATGACATTTCTCGCGTTTGCAAGTTTATAGCCTATCTCACAATTCTGACTTTTTTTTTAAAGTCAAAATTCCGAGATAGCCTAGCCTACAATCGCAATTCTGCAGAAAAAGAAAAAATAATCCGTGGAAACAAGCTTCCATAGAAATTTGAGTGTGTAATCATCTGATAATCAATTTACCATGGTAATTATAGTTTCTACCATGCAATATTTGCTATTGTTATTAAGATTGTAAACTTGACTGGATCTTCAACCAAGATTCAGATTCTCTGTCTTTTTTTTGTTTTGTTTGTTTATTTATAGGCTACTACCACATTTTCACAACACTTACTGTATAACTTTGGTAAAACTGATGTTAAGTTGTGTTTAACTCTCTTAAATCTGTCATTCTGAGCCGAACACATTAGTGTGCTTTGATTAGCAGTAACACACTCCTCATGTGTGATCTGATGACAGTGAGTGTGAGCTGTGTTCAGGTGTGTTTGACACTCAGGAAGGGTTCGAGGTTCTCGTCTCTACCCTTCCCCCTGCACTGCATCTGAAGGCCAACACATGCATTGTTCACAGTGTTTTCAGCTGCTGTGGGAACAAAGAGCTTCTCCTTCTCCTGTTGTGTCTTGGGTTTTGACTTGTCAAACTTGTTGCCAGTGAGTCTAACGGCGCGACTCGACCCACATTCCCCTCGACACTTGACCTGCCCTGAGCAAACACTGAGCAAACCCTGAGCAAACACTTAACCTGCATCCGACTCTTTACCAGGCTTGATTCTGGATCACCTGGAGTATAAATGACTGATATATGGAATATTCATGATATATTTTTTTGCTGCCGATGGAAAACTAAGCAACATTTGATCCTCTTTTTAGTTAGATATTTAGGCCTGGTTTCACAGACAGGGTTTAGATTAAGCCAGGATTAGGCTTTAGATAAAAAAAAAACTAGATAAAAAAGTTTGTAGACAAACTTTAAGTTGGCTTGAGAAAGCTGATGGAAAAGTTGATAGATAGATAGATTAGAAATAGTTACCACGATTTACCACTTTGCTAGCATGATTTACCACGATTTATCTTGTTGCAAGCTTGATTTAGCATGATTTACCACATTGCTAGCATGATTTACCATGATTTACTACATTGCTAACATGATTTACCAGATTGCTAGCATGATTTACGACGATTTTACCACATTACTAGCATGATTTACCACATTGCTAGCATATGCCACATTGCTGACATGAATGATTTAACATGATTTACTACATTGCTAGCATGATTTACCACATTGCTAACATGATTTATCATGATTTACTACATTGCTAGCATGATTTACCACATTGCTAACATGATTTTTCATGATTTACTACATTGCTAGCATGATTTACCACATTGCTAACATGATTTTTCATGATTTACTACATTGCTAGCATGATTTACCACGTTGCTAGCATGATTTACCACATTGTAATGCTAACATGATTTACCAGATTGCTAGCATGGTTTACCACAATTTACCACGTTGCTAGCATGATTTACCACGATTTATCTCGTTGCAAGCTTGATTTAGCATTCTTTACCAGATTGCTAGCATGATTTACCATGATTTACTACATTGCTAACATGATTTACCAGATTGCTAGCATGATTTATTATGATTTACCACGATTTTACCACATTGCTAGCATGATTTACCACGTTGCTAGCATGATATGCCACATTGCTAACATGATTTAACATGATTTACTACATTGCTAGCATGATTTACCACGTTGCTAGCATGATTTACCACATTGCTAACATGATTTACCAGATTTCTAGCATGACTTACCATGATTAACCACATTGCTTGCATGATTTACCACATTGCTAACATGATTTAGCATGATTTACTACATTGTTAGCATGATTTACCACGTTGCTAGCATGATTACCACATTGCTAACATGATTTACCAGATTTCTAGCATGATTTACCACGATTTACTACATTGCTAGCATGATTTACCACGATTTACTACATTGCTAGCATGATTTACCACGATTTACTACATTGCTAGCATGATTTACCACGATTTTACCACATTGCTAGCATGATTTACCAAGTTGCTAGCATAATATGCCATTGCTAACATGATTTACCAGATTTCTAGCATGATTTACCACAATTTACCACATTGCTAGCATGATTTACCACATTGCTAACATGATTTACCAGATTTCTAACATTATTTACCAGATTTCTAGCATGATTTACCACGATTCACTACATTGCTAGCATGATTTACCACGATTTTACCACATTGCTAGCATGATTTACCAAGTTGCTAGCATAATATGCCATTGCTAACATGATTTACCAGATTTCTAGCATGATTTACCACAATTTACCACGTTGCTAGCATGATTTACCACACGCTAAGAAAGTTAATACTAATATATAGAAGCTACACAGTGATATTCACACACTCACGGTAACTAACACACATGACATTTTAAAAATGCAATAAACATCTATTGAATAACATTAATGTAACATAAAACTCTAATGTACATAACTGATTAGAAAAACCATGAAGAAACAGTTATTTCAACAAAAATACATCAAATGTGAAGTGTCACGCAGGGAATTGTGGGAATGTCAATATACGTTTTTTCACTCTAAATTATACAGTGACTTGTTATTTTTTTACTTCTGTAAATGTAACGGTATTTTACTGAAACGTACGGTTAGATCTATCACAGTTATTCATCATATATAGCGCTGAAACTTTCTGTTCACCAATAAACTGTTTTTCACCGTCTTTTACCGATAAAAGCAGGATTTTACCGTATTTTTACAGTATGGTTCATGCGACTCTTTAACGTTTGCAAAATACGCAACAAATTTAACATGCAAATGTGTAATCTCTGTAACGCATGAATGGTTTCAGTGTCTGCTTTTAAGAAATCTTTCTGAATATTAATTATCCATATGTGACTCATTTTTAGACTCTTAATGAATAAATCATCATCACTTGTTTACTCGATGACGCCGCAGTTGCTGTGAGTATTTAAAGATTCCGCTGGTTAAACGGGAAGTCATGTGACGCGTTTAAAATAACATGCGTGAGCCTGTGAGCGCCTGATCTCACGCATGAGCTTCTCCATGTTTCATTTGCTGGGAGAGTTCAGTCTCAGGTTATGATTAATTTTCCTTGGGAAATAATGGAGATTGTCGGGCATAAGGGTGATTCTTCAAGAGTCATTTCCCACATCCTCGTCACTCGTTCCAAAGAGGATCTGTCATGCTCCTACTCTCTTCAGTGTGTGTTGTCGCTGTTTGAGCTCCAGTTCTCCTCTATATCAGTGTTCCTGAACTCCTGAAACGCCTCCATTGTAGTCTTGAGTTTCTTCCGGGAACGAACACGTCACAATATTCCTCATTATAATAATTCATGCGCAGAATAAAGGGGCGGGGCCTGGTTGAGTTAGTTAGTAGTGTGTTAAACTGGTGGTTATGGAAAGGGGCGGGGCATTTCCCAAACACACTCGAAGCGCTCGACCAATCGCAACACACTGCTCCAGCCGACCAATCAGAGCACAGTGTGCTTTCAGGAGGAGGGGCTTCATAGAGACAGGAAGTAAACAGAGCGTTACTGACAGACTGGGAAGAGAGGAGCCGCAACAATGGAGAATATGAGGAAATAATCAACATTCAAGCAGGAAAACCTGTTCTAGTAGAGCCTGAAACATCATCACGCGTAATATGGCCTTTAAAAGTCTGAAGACAGTGCAAACGCATGTGTCCGTGTGAGTGTCCGCACCAGCGCTCGTGTCAGGTGTGCGATGAGACGCGGTAACGCTGTTGTGGTGTAAAGCTCGCCGTGGTGCGAATCTCCCCGCACATTCCTCACATTCCGCCGTGAGAACGCATTCCAGACTCGAGTGTAAAGAACAGAAGAGCCTCTAATGTCGGCGCCTGGGAGAGTGGCGTTCGAGACGGACGAGGTCAGTCATCCGCTGACCTTCAGCTATTGCTGTCGGATCTGCAGCGAACGAGGATTATTGCCTTTAAAGACTACAATCCACATGTAAATATGGTTTAGGATTTATTATATGAAATATTACCTATATATATGTTGGTCCAACCATTTCTCCTCATGTGAACTGAACTAGTTAGAGTTTCATGATTCAGGCCGCGGTTGAGTCGTGTGATGCGCGAAGGCTAACCGAAGGAAAGCTTCTAGAAAGCGAGGGATGAGGAACAGGAGAGGATTTGCACCTTTTGTTTTTCACTAGCAAGCGTGAAGTACTTTCATCTGATCATTAGCCCAAAGTCTCTCACACAAGTGCACTTCCCCGTCACAAACACGCTTGAACTGAGTGAAATAAACTCTTTCCTTCAAAATCATCTGAACTTTTATCAGTTACACTTTATTTTAAGGTGTCATTGTTACAGTGTAATTATAGATTTAAGTACTGAGTAATATTAAGTACTACATGTACTTACTGTAGGATTAGGATTTGTTGTAATTATGTAATTATGCATAATTTACTGTTGTTACTACGGTAAGTACATGTAATGTATATAACAAGGACACTATTACCATTATATGAGAACTGAACTGAGCTGGACGATGACATCACGGTTTTCTCCAGAGCCGCTATATATATATATATGAACTAAATTAATAACTTTTTTACAGCAGAATTGAAGCATCACTGAACTGACTTAAGCTGGACTGAGACGCTATTCTCTTCTGGAAACACACTCTGTTGCATTATTGTCCTGTTATCTCTGTAAAGCTGCTCTGTGTTGTAAAGCGCTGTGTAAATAAAGCTGACTGGACTATAAAATAAAGTGTTAGCGTTCCCTGTTGTTCCCCAGGTTCGGAGGCTGCTGATACCCCGCTCTGTTCCTCAGACTATGAGCGACCCGTCTCGGCCGGTTCCGCCCAGTAGAGTCCGGTCAGACGGGATCTCGAGATGTCTGCGTGTGGAGAGTTTGCAGAACACGTGTGGAAACCCGGCTCGTGTAAGAACTGCTTCCACCCGCGCAGCGCCCACCGCCAGCCGGGGCCCGAGCGAGCCCGCGCGAGTGTGACCGGGGACGACGAGGATGGGGGGACGTCCCCCTCGCCCTACAGCAAACCCACCATCGCTGTCCGGCCCACCATGATGAACATCGACGTCACAGCCGAGGTCGACACGGACATGAACATGGAACAGGTGACTCAATCACTCAATCACACTGAATCACTCAATCACACTGAATCACTCAATCACACTGAATCACACAATCACACTGAATCACTCAATCACACTGAATCACTCAATCACACTGAATCACTCAATCACACTGAATCACTCAATCACACTGAATCACTCAATCACACTGAATCACTCAATCACACTGAATCACACAATCACACTGAATCACTCAATCACACTGAATCACTCAATCACACTGAATCACACAATCACACTGAATCACTCAATCACACTGAATCACACAATCACACTGAATCACACAATCACACTGAATCACTCAATCACACTGAATCACTCAATCACACCGAATCACTCAGTCACACCGAATCACTCAATCACACCGAATCACTCAGTCACACCGAATCACTCAGTCACACTGAATCACTCAATCACACTGAATCACACAATCACACTGAATCACTCAATCACACTGAATCACTCAATCACACCGAATCACTCAATCACACCGAATCACTCAATCACACCGAATCACTCCGAATCACTCAATCACACCGAATCACTCAGTCACACCGAATCACTGTCACACCGAATCACTGTCACACCGAATCACTCAGTCACACCGAATCACTCAGTCACACCGAATCACTCAGTCACACCGAATCACTCAGTCACACCGAATCACTCAGTCACACCGAATCACTCAATCACACCGAATCACTCAATCACACCGAATCACTCAGTCACACCGAATCACTCAATCACACCGAATCACTCAGTCACACCGAATCACTCAGTCACACCGAATCACTCAGTCACACCGAATCACTCAGTCACACCGAATCACTCAGTCACACCGAATCACTCAGTCACACCGAATCACTCAGTCACACCGAATCACTCAGTCACACCGAATCACTCAGTCACACCGAATCACTCAATCACACCGAATCACTCAGTCACACCGAATCACTGTCACACTGAATCACTCAATCACACTGAATCACACAATCACACTGAATCACTCAATCACACTGAATCACTCAATCACACCGAATCACTCAATCACACCGAATCACTCAATCACACCGAATCACTCCGAATCACTCAATCACACCGAATCACTCAGTCACACCGAATCACTGTCACACCGAATCACTGTCACACCGAATCACTGTCACACCGAATCACTCAGTCACACCGAATCACTCAGTCACACCGAATCACTCAGTCACACCGAATCACTCAGTCACACCGAATCACTCAGTCACACCGAATCACTCAATCACACCGAATCACTCAATCACACCGAATCACTCAATCACACCAAATCACACCCAGTCACACTCAATCACACCCAGTCACACTCAATCACACTCAATCACACCCAATCACACCCAATCACACTCAATCACTCAGTCGCACCGAATCACTCAGTCGCACCGAATCACTCAGTCACACCGAATCACTCAGTCGCACCGAATCACTGTCACACCGAATCACTCAGTCGCACTGAGTCAATTAATGTACTATATTTTAGTTTGATGGTTCGATTTATGGTACTAAATTATATTTACACTTAATCCATTTATTCACTTTCTGAGCATAGACCTAAAAAATTAGTGACTGAATTACGTGAGTGAACTCGCTCTGGTGCGCTTCACATGTCGGTCAGAAATGACCGGATCTTATTTTTATTTTAATGAAATTAATGTAGTATATTTTAGTTTAGTTTTTTTTTTTGTTTAGGGGATTTTATGGTACTAAATTATATTTACGCTGTATTTATAATCCATTTATTCACTTTTTGAGCATAGACCTGAAAATTAAATTTCCGACTTAAACTGTGGAGAATCTTGAACACTTTAAAGGAGCCGTATGTAGGATTGTGGCCAAAACTGGTACTGCAATCACTTTAGAAATACCATAGAGCGCTGTATCCCCTCCCCCTCCCCCCTGACTCGAGGTTGCCAGATTAGCTGCAGGATTCAGCAGAAACGTATAGGCTGCTTCCAATGGCAAGTGACGACGAGACTTACACAGTAAGCTTTTGGTGTGTTGAGGGGTGTTGAGGGGCTGGGGCCATAATAGCTGAAGAGATAAGCGTTTTTGATTTGATATTTAAGTTGATTTTATTTCGTTATTTTGAACATATAAATACAATTACAATTTAAAAAAAAGTCTGTGGAAAAATAAATGTATAATAGTAAAACAAAACAAAAACATATAACCACAAAATAAAACTTCCTTATTTTTAAAGACGAAAAAAAAAAAACGATTTACAAGTGCTAAAGTTTTTGTCATAAGCGGGCTAACAAATAACCAAAACATTTACCACAGCAATTATAACGCCGGACAAATTCAATATCACCAATGGCTATCACAGGGTTGTTTTCAGTTTCATCATAAAATATTGTTAGAGTAACTAAACTTGATTAGCAATGTTCATACAGGTCAACTTGCAGCATGTTGCTGCTTAGTCCACGATATACGCGAAGAACGAATGACGAATCATTTTTTCTGAGGTAAAGTTAGGCTTCTGTCTCAATTACGCTTCAAATTGCCATAATGGGAGTGCTAATGTTGTTTTCCTCTGCGTCTCAGCATAAGGACAGAGAAACTGGCTCCTATAATACATTGCTAATGTTAGCATACGTCCATGTGAGCTTACGTTACGTTACTTTGCACGAACATGCATAACTTTGTTCGACTGTCATGAATATATGAAATGTCCATTGACATCAAGTACAAGTTAGCCAAGCATAGATGAATCTTACCTGTCCAGGAGAAAATTAGCAACGTTGGCGTCTGTGTTCAAATTCTTCTCCGTTTTCAGCCGTCTCCATCTTTCAAAAGCATCTCCAATGCAAACTCTGGTTTTATTTCTGACTTTGTCACGACGAATTTCTGAATCATAACGAGGTCTTTTTGATTTAGACATCTTTATCTGACTACAGTTAGGGTAGATTAGAGCAAAGCTGGCAACCCGGATCCCGAAACACTGCTGACTTCGTGATTGGTGGATAGGTGGAGGGTGGCGCATCAGACCAAAACACAACATGACAACATCAACATCAGTTGAGGGCTGCAAGTCCACTTTTTAAATGACAATATCCTAGCCATACTACTGTTGTCAGTGATATAAGTATTTGAAATAAACATGATTTCTTAATGTCTAGTGACATATCAGGGCCTTTTTATGATTAATTGAAATACATTTCTTACATACAGCTCCTTTAAACCACAGACTGAAGTTTGATCTCTTCTCAAAGACGACACTCGGCAGATTATTGCTGAAGTCAGAAAAGTGTTAAAAAGTGAACTTAAAAAAAGTAACAGAATTTTAGGTTTGTTGTTATTTAAAATGCACAAAAATTCTATTTTCAATTTTTATATGAAATATATATTTTCAAAAACATGTTTTACTCTAAAACTGCAAGAAAATCATAGCCATAAACATAAGCCTGTTGTGTTCCGCATGTGAGGCTGATCTGTCAGTGAAGGATCTTCCAGTGAGATGTTGATCGGCTGCAGTTCCAAACGCTTCCACTAGAGGAAACTCTACATTCATTTCCAATGCGCTCGTTTCTGACCTCGAGAAACACAAGTGTGAATATTGTTTTCAGGACCATTTAACCTTTTTTTTTTGTGTTTACACAGCAAGTGCCAAAACCTTTACTAAGTTTTGTACCATTCCAATCAAGTAAAAAATTTTAAAACAAAACACAAAATCTTTCAGTCAAAAGTGACTTAAGAGCACCAGTGGGGTTAAACCCTTATTATGACTTAATCACATTCTCCACTGCATGGGTGGAGACTGGAATGTCTTCGTGAACGCTAGATAACACACTGCCATGCAGTTTTATGTTGGCTTTACAGGAAGGCATTGATATGAACACATTCAGGCTGTTTAAACAAAGATAATTATATCACCGCCAAGGGCATTGATTCATCTCAATAGCGGACTACACTGCAAACACACACAGACACAGTAGGTCACATAAAGGCGTCTGTAGTGTAGACTCAAATAAGATGACTGATTGGTTATTTGTACTTGGGTGAATAATTGTCAAGACATTGCCTAGACATGCCTGTCACATTTTACCAAGGTGTTTTGTTTGTGGTTTGGCGTCATGATCTCAAGGTGGATTTTTTCATTGGCAATTATTTATTGATTTACATGTTTTTATAATAAGCTGATATTAGATGGTTGTGGTTATATGTAGCTCGAAGCTACATGGCAAAACAAAAGTCATGGTTTAACCCTTGTGCAACCTTTATGGACATTTTTGTCTTTCAGTTTTTTTTTTTTTTTTTTTTTATCATTTCACCTGTGTTAATGCCAACTGCAGAAAATGTGGCACAGGTGTGTATTTTTATTGGAATTTTTCTATTTCACCCCTTTTCCTTTAAAAAATCAATTTGGCACTAGTAACACAAAATAGTTCCACTCAGGACCTTCAGGACAAAAATGCAATTTTTTGCTCCCAGGGCCATTTAACTATAAAATGATGCAATCTTTGCTCATAGGCTTTCATTCTTGTTGGCAAGGCTTTAAAATTGTGTGTGTGCGTGTGCGTTTGTAATATTTAAGAGAGAAAAACTACTGCAAATCACAAATCCAACCACTGTGTCCCAGTTTTGCTGGCATCTAATGGGTGAAATCTCACTGAAAGCTCTTTTTTTTTTTTTTTTTTAGATTTCAACCTCAAATTTGGAACACGACTTGTTTAGATTTATTTTATAGCAGTTTTAGAGTTCAACATGTTTCATAAAATATATATTTGATATAATATAAAATCATTTTCATAAACTTAAACCTCTATAACTTTTTTGGTTTTACTTTTCAAACTTTTTTTTACCTCTTTAAAAATTAGACTTTTGACACTGACATTTTTGTCCTCTGTGGACCAATGTGTATCTTTTTTTAATTGACGCACAAGGGTTAAATCCCAGGGAAAGCAAGAACTGATAAAGCCTGTAGCTTGAATGCATTTGGAAAATGGCCTAAATGTAAATATGTGAAAAGATTCCAGTGTTTGAATTCTACCCAAACTTATCATTGCTTCTGTGTCTCAGAGCAACCAGAAGTCCTCTGCTGGACTAAAGAAAGCTCTGGATTTGGCTCCTCTGTACATCGATAGCAATGGATGTAATAGATCTCTAAGAGATGCCATTATACAAAACGGCATCACCGGGAAGAAGTTTTCCCCAAACGTTTGTTCACCCACTGGATTTTCCAAAGACTGCATGATTATCAGCAGTGTATTTGTGAGTCAGGAAGATGGCTGCATTTCCCAAAGTCTAAAAGAGAACGGGAACGATGGCCCCTATAGACAGATGACCAAAGCGGTCAAGAGCACTTACGCCAATGGAGATTCATGTCGTCACAACGTGACTCAAAGAACCAATGGAAACAGTGATGGAGTTACGAGTCCTCTAAGAGTATCCGTAGAGGAAAGGCAAGCCAGATCCGCACCAGGGAATATGGTCAATGGGACGCCAAATACAACCAATGGGATGCCAAGTACGCCATCTCCAATGACTCCAGACTCCTTCCATGAAAGCTTGTCGGACTCGTGCTCCAATCGGAGCAGCACGGATTCATTACCGGGACCTCAAAACTCACGCGCTCCGCCAAACGGGCTTGAGGAAAGCGAGCCGATCTACGCTGAAAGCACTAAGAGGAAAAGGCGAACGCCATGTGACGGGAAGGAGTCTGAAACGGAGCTTAACGCTAGCGACACTCAAAGAGCAACCATCACAGTCGTAGCCGCCCACACCGAAGAAAACAACAGGACTTTTTACCTAAGCAGCCCGGATTCTGCCGTAAGCACTCAGTGGACCCACTTCAGCCCGACGGCGCCCAAAGACTCGTCAAGCCCGGCGTTCACTTGGCCAGACGCAACCGAAGGAACCCCTAACGCTTCCCAACCCAAGCCTCAATCCAGTCCCCCGGTTCCTCCTAAGATGAACTCCCGTCCTCCCAGACTTGGCACCTCCAGTCTTTCCTTACCGCTACCCGAGATAAGCTTTACCATGGCTCTTCCTCCAAAAGAAATGGCTCCCGTTCCTTCCCAAGTGGACTCCATTGCTCCAGTTCGCTCGGCTCCGGTCCGTAAACACCGGAGTATGGAAGACTGTATTGACGAGGCGGAAGAGGAGGGAGAGTCTGAGAGATCGGGCTCCTGTACCCGTCCGGTTGAGTCCATCAATGGTCCCGCTGTTCGGGGGTTTGTGTCCAGAGAATGGAAGAGCGAGAGCAGTGCGACGCCAGGCACCGGCAACAAAAGCACCAGTCAGACTCCGGCTGGCGTCCCAGAGGAGAACGGGAAAACCAGCGAGAGCAGCAGAGCTCATCTCAACCAGACCACCGAACCCAGCGCCAGTCGAGATCCCGTTCCGCCGCCTCCACCTCCCAAAAAACACCACCGGTGAGAATCACATCCTTATTTTGTGCTGCTTGCCATGTTGGTTTTACTAACCTTTTTGCCCTTTAATTAGATTTCTATTGTAGATTTCTAGTCCTTTTATTAGTGCTATTGGAATTATACATCAAAAATTTGACTCTTACAACTTTTGATACCCTAGTTTTGGATACTCACACCACCGGTGAGAATTACCTACTTATGTTGTGCTGCTTGTTGGTTTTACTAGCCCAGATTGATGGTATAGATGCGTATCCAGTATAATGGAGCTACTATACTGGAGACAGACTCTTAGATTAGTGCTATCGGAATTATACATCCAAACTTGGCCTCTACAACTGGGAAGCTCGTTTGATACCCTAGTTTTGGAGAGTTGGGTGGACCATAAACTGTTTTATTTGTTTTCCCCAAAACATCTGCATTGCTTTCTCTTGCCATGTACACTAGCAGTCACACTTACTGCAAGATTTTTAATGTTTCTGAAAGAGTCTCTTCTGCTCTCCAAAGCTGCGTTTATTTGATCAGAAATATAGTAAAACAGTGTAATATTACTCCAGTGTAGATCATCTGTTCTCTATGTGAATATACAGTAAAGTGTAATTTATTCCTGTGATCAAAGCTGAATGTTCAGCATCATTACTCCAGTCTTCAGTGTCACATGATCCTTCAGAAATCACTCTAATATGAGGATCTGATGCTCATAAACATTTATGATTATTATCCATATTGAAAACAGTTGTGTACATTTTTATTTCAGGATTCTTTGATGAATAGAAAGTTCAAAGAACAGCATCTATCAGAAATAGAAAGATTTTGTAACATTAAACACTATCGTTCAAAAGTTTGGGGTCAGTAAGAATTTATTTATTTTATTTTTTGGGGGAAATAAATAAAAGTAATCTTAATTTGTATACATCAAGGATGAATTAAATCAAAAGTTACAGTACAGACATTTTATAGTGTTACAAAAGATTATATTTCAAACAAATGCTGTTCTTTTCAACTTTCTATTCATCAAAGAATCCTGAAAAAAACTGTTTTCAACACTAATAATAATCATAAATGTTTATGAGCATCAGATCCTCATATTAGAGTGATTTCTGAAGGATCATGTGACACTGAAGACTGGAGTAATGTTGCCGACTATTTGAAAATGCAGGTAATGTTTTATATGGTTGTCAACTAATGAGACGCTACATTTTGTTCAAAATCCACTGGATGTTGATTAAACATCAATGCTTTTCGACTTTAATAAGATTTCCCTAAGAAATGAGCAAGAATGAATCTGGTGATCTTTATGATTCATATTCTTTCTGACAACAAACCACTTGAACTTGACAAACTCGTCGTTTCGACTTCAGAAATAGCACGAGTATTTCATGTACACTTGCCAATAGGACATGAAATGCTTGTTTTTGTTTTTTGTTCCATGTTTTTTTTTTTTGTTGTACCAGGTTATTTTAACGAGTTTAAAACCTTGTAGTATTGCATATTATAACGAAGTGAGTTCTGAGTTAGTTTTGTCACAGATTGTGATGGATTCCTTGTGAAATACTCGTTTTGTTTTCTTGCATTAGCGCTTTATTGATCCTCAACGCCATAAGGTGATGTGATAGCTTGAGCTTTATTCAGATGATTATTCCAGCCTGCTTATGTCTGATATAGTTGCTTGTCTCCTGAGTCTCAGGCCGGTGCTGGACTCTCGCTTCTACGCATTGTTTGTTTTCTGTGAGGTTTATCAGCGCCTGAATACAGTGCCTGTGCGACTCGTTTATAACGATGCTTATAACAAGCGTCTTGTGTGTGTGTGTGTGTGTGTGTGTGTGTATGTATGTGTGAACTCGATCTGCTTGCTCTGTGAGGATGGGATTGGTTTCGCTCGGTCCTGTAATATATGTGTTAACCGCTTCACCTTTAGAGAAGCGCATGCTAGGCCACATCTCTGAGCTATTCTCATTAGCGTGTGTGTGTGGTTTATTTCTGAAACTCACAGGAACGTCTCAGGCTGAAAGTGTCCAAATAAACCGTGCTGAGATCGGCATGTTTTCAGGTTAAATACATCAGATGTTTTTACCATCAACAGCAAACGCGTTCTGTGGGTCTGAGATGGCGTACTCAGCAGGTCCTGGTGTGTGTGTGTGTGTGTGTGTGTGTGTGTGTGTGTGTGTGTGTGTGTGTGTGTGTGTGTGTTGAGATGGCGTACTCAGCAGGTCCTGGTGTATGTGTGTGTGTGTTGAGATGGTGTACTCAGCAGGTCCTGGGGTGTGTGTGTGTGTGTGTGTGTGTGTGTGTGTTGAGATGGTGTACTCAGCAGGTCCTGGGGTGTGTGTGTGTGTGTGTGCGTGTGTGTGTGTTGAGATGGTGTACTCACCAGGTCCTGGGGTGTGTGTGTGTGTGCGTGTGTGTGTGTTGAGATGGTGTACTCAGCAGGTCCTGGGGTGTGTGTGTGTGTGTGTGTGTGTGTGTGTGTTGAGATGGCGTACTCTGCAGGTCCTGGTGTGTGTGTGTGTGTGTTGAGATGGCGTACTCAGCAATTCCTGGGGTGTGTGTGTGTTGAGACTGTCGGAATGAAAGTGTACAGAATGAGTGTATGGATGTGTTAAAGGTTGCATAGGTTTGGGAGTTCATGAAATCATCAAGCTAAAATGAATAATTATTATATTTAATAAATTTGTTTTGTGTTTTTATGAACTGACACAGAAGAAGTTGTCTTTAAATAACCACTGCTAACATAAAAAATTATACATAAAAAAAAATAATTTACGAAATGTCATATTTTAATGTTGTGTTAAATATTATCTTTTTATACTATTTGATATAATATTACAATATATTATGTATTTTACATTTTCATAATATTTAGTATTGAATATTTTATAATAGATTTATTATATTTTAGGATTATATTAAAAATATTTAATATAATACTAAAACAGATCAAATATTTTATATTAAAATTCAATAGTTTTAATATATTAACTATTGTATTTTTATAGTATTTAATATAATACATATTTGAAAATCGTTTATAATGTTTAATATAGTGATAAATATTTTATAATGTGCATATATATATATATATATATATATATATATATATATATATATATATATATATATATATTTATTAATGATATTTAATATAATACTATAACATAGTAAATATTTTATCAGTCATTTAATAATTGCAATATTAATTTGTTCAGACACAGTTCAGATTCACAGACATTCGTTAAATAGATTTTATGCTTAATATCTCATAATTTAGCAGCACATTCACATGTTTATGGTTCGATGATGTCGTTTGATAGTCACGTGACGTAGGTAAACAAATACTTTTTTTTTAGTAATTGTTTCATTTTTTTTTTTTTTTTTTTACTTTACTTTTTTGTGCTTGTTTTATTTCATAATTATTTGAGAAACCTGCGTAAAATGAACACAGGAAGTGTAAATGGGTGAAGTTATGAACTGTTATGAATGATTAATGGAGCAGATGGATGATAAATCTGCTTTTCCAGCAGGAGCAGCAGAGGCGATGTTAGTGTGAGATGTCACACACACACACACACACACACGCTGAGCATCAGGTGTGTATGTTTGAGGCTCTACGGGTCGGTTCTGTTGTTTTATCAGTAGTTCCTCTGAGCTGAAGTGTGTTTTTGAGTGTGTGTGTGTGTGTGTGTGTGTGTAACAGATGATCAGCGCCTCTAGTGTTTGTTTCCACGCCTCGGGACACTTCTGTTCTCATAGAGATGATATTAGAGCTGGATATTTACAGTTTCACACTGAAAACACACACACACGCGCGCATTTGAACAGAAGCAGATTCTCGCTCGGATGCCTCAGAACCGCCGGCCCATCCTGAGGTAGGTGTTTCACTCAGGTCCTGTAGCGCTCAGGACTCATTTGCATGTGTTTGAGTGGATCATGTGTCAGAGGTCGGTTGGCTTGACCTTTGGAAAGGTCACGTTTGGGCTCTTTGGTCCTGGTGTGTGTGTGTGTGTGTGTGTGAAGCTGGAAGAATCACTGTATTTGTTCCAGATCCTGATGTGTGTTTGCGTCCGGGTGGGTTTTTTTAGCACGTCGCTATGCAGTTGCTAGGGTGTTCTGGTGCTGGGTTACTGTTTTAAGTGTGTGACGTTCAGTGCTCGTGTTTAACACACACACACACACACACACACACACACACACACAAGTCAGTGAGATGTTCAAGTTTGTCCTCCAGAGACACAGCAGGAGTTTATAGACTCATAATCACAGGAAACATGAGAAGATACACACACACACTCTCACACACACACACACACGCATGCACGCACACAGGAAATGATGCTGTTCTACTTATAGAGTCGCTCACCGCACAGAATCAAGAGTGTGTGGATCTTGTTAATTGTATCACAGATCTGTTCAGTTCTTCATTTATTTTTATTTAATTTTTTTATTCTGCAGTCGTTATCACTTAATATAAGCGACACCTTCATGTTGTCTGAGAGATAAAGGTGTGTGTGTGTGTGTGTTCTGTGAAAGAGGCTTCATTGCCCAGAAACTCTGTGGTTTAGAGGTTTAAGCGCACTTCCTTCATTTGTGCACTTATATTTAACGTGCATGTGTGTGTGTGTGTGTGTTTAAATCAGTACAGAGGAAGCAGTGACTCTCAAATAGTGAATTGCTGCTCCTTCACAGAACATCAGACACAGTAAAAAAAAGCGCATCTGATAGTAAAACTGATCCGGGAGTGTTAGTGTGTGTGTGAGTGAGTGTGTGAGTGTTGGACACTGATGATGAGCGTGTTGTGTTGCTCTCTGCAGGGTGTGTAACCGAGCGAGTGGCGGTAACATGGACCAGGGGTCGGTGGAGAGTCTGAGCCAGTCGCTGAGAGGACTGAACTGCTCCACAGACAGCCTGCAGGCACTCTCTGACGCCGGTGAGTACCACACACACACACACACACACACACACACTCCACAGACAGCCTGCAGGCGCTCTCTGACGCCGGTGAGTACCACACACACACACACACACACACACACACTCCACAGACAGCCTGCAGGCGCTCTCTGACGCCGGTGAGTACCACACACACACACACACACACACACACACTCCACAGACAGCCTGCAGGCGCTCTCTGACGCCGGTGAGTACCACACACACACACACACACACACACACACTCCACAGACAGCCTGCAGGCGCTCTCTGACGCCGGTGAGTACCACACACACACACACACACACACACACACTCCACAGACAGCCTGCAGGCGCTCTCTGACGCCGGTGAGTACCACACACACACACACACACCACCCAGAATACCTTAGCAACCTCATAGGGACTCCCTAGCAACCACCTCAAGTACCCTAACAACACCCTAGCGAGCAACCCGAATACCCTAGCACCCGCATAGCAACAACAACTTAGCAACCACCCCAAGTTTTAAAACTACTAAACTAAAACTTCAAGCTTTTAAAACTACTTTAAAACTTTTTCATCTATGTCGACAGTGGACCGTTCGTATGGAGGTAAAGAGTAGCAAACCTCGAGAGCACGTAGATGTGAATTTGAGAACTTGTACAATAAATATTGGACTTGTACGCAAACATTTACACTCACAGCTCCGATGTGAAAACCTGTCAAAGAACAATCTGAAGTTGAATCTTGAGGTTGCACTCGCAGACGATCACAAACCTGTATTCTGAATCTGAATTTGAATCTTTGACAGATTGGAGAAGTTGCAGGTG
>CM060611.1:742500-760000 GCA_030578255.1 Tiaroga cobitis | reverse complement strand
TTAACACATTACTAATACATATTTTAACGTTTCTAGAATGATTTAACATGTTTTGGCATGTTTTGTAACATGATTTAGTATGTTGCTAGCGTATTGCTGATTCAGCACATGTCTAACACATTTTAACATGCTAGCATGATTGAGCACATAGATATGATGGATGTAGGTTAAATACTCATGTCTGAAAGATTTGATGATAACGTTTCCTCTGTGTTTGCAGATCTGTAAAGGCGAGTCGGCGGACAGCAGACAGGCTCATCTGTACGGTCTGTCGGTGCAGCAGAGCGTCCCGCCTCACTTCAGCCTTCAGCAGGACTGCGGTCACTTCCTAGCCTGCGTCCCGCGTAGCATGCTACCTAGCGATGAGCGCGTGGCGGGGCCATCTGAGCAGGAGCGTGTGGTGGTGATCACGCGCGAGGTTCCTCACCAAACCGTGGCGGATTTCGTGCGGGAGTGGGAGTCGTTCCACCGCGCGCAGCCGGAGGTGTACGAGCGCCGCGTGTGTTTCTTGCTACTACAGCTGTGCACCGCGCTGGAGCATCTCAAAGTGCACGGTGTCACGCACCGCGACGTCTGCATGGAGAACCTTCTGCTAGTTACACACCGCCGCGCCGACCCGCAACAGCAGAGCCTCCCGCGCCTCCTCATCAGCAACTTCCGCAAATCAAAACGGCGGAACGCAGACGAGGTCGCTATTAGCGGGGATCCGCGTTTAAAGCGAGATCACGCGCGACTAGCGCCGGAAATCGTTTCTGCTGCACAATATCGGAAATTCGACGAATTTCAAACCGGGATTTTAATTTACGAGCTCTTGCATCGGCGGAATCCGTTCGAGGCGGCGGCGGCTAAGCAGTACAGCTGCGAGGATTTGCCGCCAATCCCATGTGTTTCGCTATACTCGTCCGGTTTGCAGCGCCTAGCGCACCTGCTACTGGAGCCGGACCCCGGGCGCCGCGTACACATCCAGGACGCTAAGCGGATCCTGCAGGCGCTGCTGTGGGGGCCGCGGCGGGAGCTGCTGGAGCAGCCGTGGGTCCGCGGGAGAGTCGCGCCGCCGCGGCACGACGGGCTAATGAACTGGCTCGACGTGAAGCGCGCGCTGCTAATGATGAAGTTCGCGGAGCGCTCGCTGGAGCCGGAGAGGAACGCGGAGCTGGAGGACTGGCTGTGCTGTCAGTACTTCTCCACCGCTAACCCTAAAGCGCTGTGTCGGAGCGCGGAGCTGCTGTACAACCTGCCCTTCACACACTGAAGACCATCCCACTCACACACACGCCGGTCCCGTGTGCATGAGATCTGATGTGTGTGTGTAAAACACTGTGTTCTTCACTGGACGGATCGCCAACTGAACGCTTGCGCTTTAACATTCCACTCTTTCGTTGGAGCTCCTCTGATGCGCTTCATGCACAGATGCTCTGCAGGAGAAAAGACTTAGAGATTTTGTATTGAGACATTTTTTTCATGAAAATTAAAAAGCAAATGTAAAATATATATGTGTGTATGAGAGTGTGTGTGAGAGAGAGTCTTTGTGAGAGTGTGTGAGAGAGAGAGAGTATGTGTATGTGTGAGTGTGAGAGTATTTGTGAGTGTTTGTGTGTGTGTGAGAGTATTTGTGAGTGTTTGTGTGTGTGTGTGTGTGCGTGTGAGAGAGAGTATGTGTATGTGTGAGGGTATTTGTGAGTGTGTGTGAGAGAGAGTATGTGTATGTGTGAGAGTATTTGTGAGTGTGTGTGTGTGAGAGAGAGTATGAGTATGTGTGAGTATTTGTGTGTGTGTGTGAGAGAGAAAGTATGTGTATGTGTGAGAGTATTTGTGAGTGTGTGTGAGAGAGAGAGAGAAAGAGAGAGAGTATGAGTATGTGTGAGTATTTGTGAGTGTGTGTGAGAGAGAGTATGAGTGTGTGTGTGTGAGAGAGAGTATGAGTGTGTGTGTGTGTGTGTGTGTGTGTGTGTGAGAGAGAGAGAGAGAGAGAGAGAGAGAGAGAGAGAGAGAGAGAGAGAGAGAGAGAGAGAATGAGTATGTGTGAGTGTATTTGTGTGCGAGTATGAGCATGTGTGTGTGAGTTTTTGTGAGTGCATGTATTTGTGTGTGTGTGTGTGTGCGTGTGTGTGTGTGTGTGTGTGTGATTTTCTTTGCATGATTAGTCCAAATTACTGTAATGCAAAATAATCACATTCTCTACAGTAACGACAATCATCTTGTTTGGACGCAGTAATACTTTTTTGATATTTGTTTATTTATTAAAATCAGCATGAAAAAGAAATACAACATAAGGATGTGTGTTTAACTCTGTATTAAAATGTTTAATTGCCATGAAAATAATGTCACAATACAGTGAAGTCTTAAAGACTTTGTTTTCTCTATGTAAAAACTCATGTGTGGTCAGTAACAGTTTCTCCTCTGACTCTCGACTGACGGGAGAGTTCGACTTTATTTCTGGTTCTTTTGAAGTTTCTGTGCAGCTTTAATGGGCTTCTGGGTAACTGACCCTCATGCGAAGGGGCTTCTGGGTAATTGTGACCTCATGTTGCCCTGTGTCTGATGGGTTTGTGTTCGAGACGGATAAACAGCAGGAATCAAAGCTCTCAGTGGGATTGTAGACGCGTCCTCGTAAAAACAACTGTAAAATCCCAGAACATCGTAAAAAAAAATCATGTAAAATCTCGTCTTCCTGCCGGCCAGAGGCGCGTGAGGCTTCGATGACACATCCTGTCTGAAGTGACGTTACTTCCTGTTTGAAGAGCCGCCACTTCCTGTGCAATATTTCCAGCTGGACACGTCAAAAATAAATATCTTCTTCATGTAAATTGTTGGTTTATTTCGAGTGCCTTTTTGTCGTTTATATTTTCAGTCCGATTGTAAGTCTTTCAAGCTCAACGGAGACGAAACTGTGAGTCTGGAATCTCTCATGAAGCCGATGTTATTTGTATATTTATCTCGTGAAGCGGGTCTTAACAGCTTGATTAAATCACATGCGCTGCGTTTATATGTTTATAACCCTCATATTGTTTTTATTTCTTGTTGTATTGACTCTCCGCGTTCTTCTGTCTTCAGGAAAAGAGTCACTGGATATAAACGTCCTGTATTAATAAACTGTCGAAGACAAATGCATCATACAATAAAGTGTCAAATATTTTCACATATTACTGATTTGCGTTTTTGTCAGTGAACGAGTAAATAATCTGGTTATTTTGAGTTGACGTGACTTCACTGAGCTGAATGTGTGATTGATGGATCTGAAACCCGGTCAAAGTCCATGAGAAGTGAATGACGAGATTCATATTAAAATGATGTTCAAAGTCCAAGTGAAGCTTTTAATCATCAGAGTCTCCTGCGTTTCCCCAACAGGAGGAGGCTTCCTGAAATCTGCCCAGTGACACACACACTCACACACACTCTCATACTCTCACTTACACAGTCATACACACACACACAGACACAAGCACACACACAAACAGTCATACACACACTCACATGCTCTCACTCACATACAGTCATACACACATGCACACACACACAGTCATACACACATACTCTCTCACACACACACACACTCACTCACAAACACACACACACACACACATAAACACAGTCATACACACACTCACATGCTCTCAATCACATACAGTCATACACACATGCACACACACAGTCATACACACATACTCTCTCACACACACACACATAAACACAGTCATACACATTCTCTCTGACACACACAGTCTCTCACTCACATTCTCTCTCACACAGTCACACTCTCTCTCACACACACACACACACACACACTCTCACATTTGACACAATTGACCACAACATTCTTTTAAATAGACTAGAAAACTATGTTGGCATTAGTGGAATTGCACTAGCATGGTTTAAATCATACTTAACTGACCGTTATCAGTTTGTAGCAGTAAATGAAGAGATGTCTTATCGATCACAAGTTCAGTATGGCGTACCACAAGGCTCAGTACTAGGACCGCTGCTGTTCACTCTGTACATGCTACCATTAGGAGATATCATTAGGAAACATGGAGTTAGCTTTCACTGTTATGCCGATGATACTCAGCTGTATATTTCTTCAAAACCCAACGAAACTTACCAATTCACAAAATTAACGGAATGCATAGCTGATATAAAAAATTGGATGACTAGTAATTTCCTACTACTAAATTCTGAAAAGACAGAGATTCTAATTATTGGACAAAAAACTTCCACACGTAATAACCCAGAATACTGTCTAACACTTGATGGCTGCTCTGTCAAGTCTTCGTCGTCGGTTAGGAACCTGGGTGTGCTCTTTGATACCAACCTTTCTTTTGAAAGCCACGTGTCTAGTATCTGTAAAACTGCATTTTTCCATCTTAAAAATATATCTAAAATACGCCATATGCTCTCATTGGGAAATGCGGAACAATTAGTCCATGCGTTCATGACCTCAAGGCTAGATTATTGTAATGCTCTACTGGGTGGTTGCCCTGCACGCTTAATAAATAAACTACAGCTAGTTCAAAACGCCGCAGCTCGAGTTCTTACCAGAACCAGGAAATATGACCATATTAGCCCGGTTCTGTCAACACTGCATTGGCTCCCTATTAAACATCGTATACATTTTAAAATATTGTTGATTACCTACAAAGCACTAAATGGTTTAGCTCCGCAGTACTTGAGCGAGCTCTTAACGTATTATAGTCCTTCACGTCTATTGCGATCTCAAAATTCCGGCCAGTTGATAATACCTAGAATATCTAAATCGACTGCAGGCGGTAGATCCTTTTCCTATTTAGCACCAAAACTCTGGAACAGTCTTCCTACCATTGTCCGGGAAGCAGACACACTCTGTCAGTTCAAAGCTAGACTAAAAACACATCTCTTTGACCTAGCATACACATAACACACTATAGACTTCTATAAATTCAATGTTAGGCTGCATAGATTAGGTCAGCCGGAACTGGGAACACTTCCCTTAAATCTTGATGTACTCGCTACATCATAAGAAGAATGGCATCTACGCTAATATTAGTGTCTTTGTTTATCCCGAGGGACCGTCTATGGTGGACCTGCGCCTGGACCCATCCCAACTCATCCTGCAGTGCCGGCCTCATCAGCTCTGTGCAGGCCTCATCGACACGACAGCCATCGGCACTGATCCTCAACAACTCGTCTCCATACCAGCGTGATTACTGCGACTTCCAACCAGATGGAAATGGATAAATAGTCTAAATGTTCCGATCCAATCTGACTTGTAATGCTGCCCGAATCACACACTGTTCCTCCGTTGGCCAGAGGAGAACTGGCCCTCCGACTGAGTCTGGTTTCTCCCAAGGTTTCTCCATTCTGTCCCTGATGGAGTTTTGGTTCCTCTCCACTGTTGCCTTGGCTTTTGGCTTGCTTAGTTGGGGACATTTAATATTCAATAATATTATTGATCTGCCGTACTTCAGGTGGACGTTGATGCAATTTTCTTTTAGAAACAAACTTTGTTGTATTATTTTCATGTTATCACTGTGAAGCTGCTTTGATACAATCTGTATTGTAAAAAGCGCTATATAAATAAAGGTGACTTGACTTGACACACAGTCACACACACTCTCACTCTCTCACACAGTCACACTCTCTCTCTCTCACACACACACACACACATTATGAAATAAATGTTTTTCTCCAAAACACGTTGGCCACAATTATTGGCACCCTTTTATTAAACACTTTTTGCAATCTCCTTTTGCCAAGAGATCAGCTCTGAGTCTCTCCTGTAATGCCGGATGAGTTTGGAGAACATCTGACCTGAGATCAGAGACCATTCCTCCATACACACTCTCTCCAGATCCGGCAGATTCCCAGATCCATGTCGGTGCGTCTCCTCCTCAGTCCAGCACTCATCGGGTCAGGCACTGGGACGGTCATGGCAGAAGCTTCATTTTGTGCTCCGTAACACACTTTTGTGTTGATTTTGATGTTTGTTTTGGACCGTTGTCCTGATGGACGATCCAACCACGGCCCATTATAAGATCTCTAGCCGAAGGCGTCAGGTTTAGATTTTTTATCTGTTGACATTTGATAGAATCCACGATGCCATGGATCTGAACAAGAAGTCCAGGACCTCCAGCAGAGAAATATGCCCACAGCATTACAGATCCAGCGGTTTATAATCGTACACATGGGGGACTTTATCCCTGTGTGACCCAAACCCGTCTAGCGTGGCAGAAAGCTCTCATCTGATGATCTGACCACAGAACCCTGTGCCGTTACAAGGTCCAGTCGTGTCTGACAACTGAATATGCTGGAGTGTGTGTTTGGATGAGCGAGGAGATGTTCTTGAGACCCTCCTGAACAACATGTGCTGATGTAGGGGTGTTTGATTTACAGGCTTTCTGACTCCCAGACTCAGTAATCTCTGCAGTTCTCCATCTGTGATCCTCGGAGAGTCTTCGGCCACTCAAACTCTCCTCCTCGCCGTCCATTAAGGGAATACAGACACACGTCCTCTTCCGGCAGACTCGTGACATCTGTAGTGGATCGGAGCTTCTTAATTATTGCCCTGATGGTCCAAATGGGGATTTTCAGTTCTTTAGCTATTTTCTTACAGCTCTTTCTATTTTGTGATGCTCAACAATCTTTTGCTGCACATCAGAACTATATTCTGTGGTTTCAGTCATTGTGAGGGATGATTAAGGGGATTTGAGTTTCCTCATATTTAAACTCCTGAAACAGAAGTCATGGCTGGACACTTTCATGTTCCTAGTCCTCCTGGTGTGCTAAAAAGGTCAACATTAATGGGAATATACTAGAGATATTATACTCGTTAAAAATTCTAGGGGTGCCAATAATTGTGGCCAACGTGTTTTGGAGAAAAACATTTATTTCATAATGCAATTATAGAATCAAAAATTACGTCTGCTGTTTTCTCGCAGTGCTCTTGGTGTGTGATGTTTGAACATGGTACAGCATGTCTAGTGCAGTTTCTGGTGTGTTAGTTTGTTTAGTTTGATCATCGCATCTCTCTGAGAGAACAGCTCCGTTTATTGGACAACAGCGACACCCAGCGGCCGCTTACAGATACTGCAGCCTGTTACAACACTGCGCATGCGCAGTGTGCAACGTCATGATCACAGTTTACAAACAATCTCATACTGAATGAATGAATGATTCTAAAATAATAAATATGAAATACATAAATAATTATGTATTGTATTATGACACAGAAAGCTGTATCATGTTATTGCACACCGATCTGGATACGGACCGGGTCCGGATCTACTGTAACCTCAGGATATAAAGATGAGACACACACACACTAATATTAGCGTACATGCCCTTCTTCTTACGATGTAACAACCCAATGTATGCAGCATTTGAGTTACAGAAATGTGATAATGTGTTATGTGTATGCCAGGTTAAAGAGATGTGTTTAGTCTAGTTTACAGCGGATTCATTTCTTGATGGAGCGATTGTTACATGCATGTGCTTTTGCTTTATGACCCCAGTAAACACAGTAACAGTAATGGCATGGTGAGGTGAGTTACTACAGTCTCGCAGAGATAAGAGTGTTCAGCAATAAAACTCTCTAATTCTCATCATCTGTCTGCATGTGAAGATGAGCTACGTGACTTTAAATGCTAGAAAATACAATACAGGCAAATTACACCTCTTGACCTTTAAACCCTAAACCAGAAGATTTGACTCAAGTGGAACCATTTACGTTGCTGTAGAAGCCAATAGCACATGCTTTATTTTATTACAGGAAAAAAATACTTTATCTTCCATGTTTAAAAAACAAAGTATTTTCATATATGTATATATGAGACAATAGCATGTCATGTATGCACATAAATAATGTGTGAAAACATCATCACGACACACACACGCCTCAGTCAACAGACAAAACAGCAAAACAGCATTTGCTTCCTCTCAGTAATTTTCCACTCTCAGAACAAACGAAAAGACCGAGCGCACTATAGCGAAGGCTTGGCTCATGAATATTAACAACGCCAGCAGACGTTCGCTCATCCAGTTGGCTGAAACCGCTGCCTGTTGATTATTAAGTGCCCACGTGACCGGACGCTCGAAGCCTGTTGCGTAAGGGCCGCGATGACGAAGGAATGAATATTCATGAGCACGGCCTTCGCAATAGTAGCGCTGCGCGTGTCTTAATGCGCATCTCCTCCTCCGGGTCTTCACTTACTCGCTGACCGCAGAAGAGCGCACACAGGCCGGCGTGAACTCTCCCGAGGCCGGATGGTAAAATCCAACCTCCAGCGGATCCTAAACAGTCATTGCTTTGCCCGTGAGAAAGAAGGAAAGAAACAGTGTGAAATCAGCATCATGGAGGCGCTCAGTAACAGTATTAATGACATGATGGGAAGGTGAGAGAGAGAGACTTCTACCCCGTTAACAGCCCGTTTACTCACATTTTACAACTTGAAAATGTTCATATGACAATATAAAGTCATTATAATAAGGGCTGTTGGCTGAATTGTGCGGTTTAATGGGTGTTTAGTGGGAATTATTTCCTCACAGGGGCCTGAGGGGCTAATGCTAATGCTAGCAGTTGTGTTTTTTTGTAACGCTCTAAACTGTTTCGGTCAACTAACACACACTGAAGTACATCTGTAAAGTTTTAAAAGTATTGGAAACCCATCATCATGTCACGTTAAGATGATAAACTGAAATATAAATGAAGGAAATGTGGCCTAATAAAATGTAGCCCTTTAAATTCACGTTCACACACCTGATTGGTGTCGTAATATCGCATATTAAGCGATAAACGCTTGTATTTTCACAGCTCAGTGAATTATGAACGCGATTATCGTGTTAATTTCGGTATAAAGTCTTTTTGTTGTGAGATTTGACGTCGAATGCCTCGCTCTTTACACGTACGTCGCATCGACGTCGTGACGTCACCGGCCTCGGGCCTTTGATCACGCCGATGAGTATTTTTGTTTGTTTTATTTTATTTTTCAGTATTGTACATTGGAATATGAGATTCGGTGATGCGTATGATCGCGTAGAGTTTTAAAAAAAAAAATCTGATGTGTATATAGAAAAAAACAGACGACATATAAAAACAATTATGAAACAATATCGTATATAAACAATTTTGACTCAATAACGCGCGCGGGAAATCATTCGCTTATGACCGGAAGTACAGTCATTTATTGTGCGGCAGACGTCACTGTTGCATACTCGATCTGTTATGACTTTATTACCCATACGTCTGTGCTCTGACTGCACGTGAACATGAGAAGAGCCGCTTGCTGACGTCACGATTTAAAACTTCAACGTTGCAATAAGGTTATTAGAAATGAGCCGCAGATTTTCCTTTATGTGGGATAAAGCATGCAAAATTATTCATTTTGCATCCTACAAAATACTACGTAGGATTTATCCAGTTATGCATGTTTTGTAAAGATTTAAGCTGAACGTTTCAGATAATTCTGTGGACTGGAAGCTAAAACATTAGCATTTTTTTTATTGTATTTACAGGATTTAGAAACCTATATGAACAATAAAACTGGAGTTTGAAATTTTTTTTTATTGGCTTTGTTTATTTTCAGAACATTTTGGAAAGTGAAGAATGATGCAATTATTTATTTTATTAGAAAAACGCCGTGAACACGAAAAGACGTGCAAACCGAATTTCTTACGTTTTATCAATGGCATTAATGTTCACATACATTTTTAGAGCACAACAAAATTGCTTAACATAAAATTAAAATGAACACCTGAAAATATAAAAGTTAAAACTTCAAGAAGCCATTTTTACAGTGTGTCTGAAATAATAACATTGGTTAGAAAAGCATTAAACTACTAAAGTAAATGGAAGCGAAATAGAAATATAGTAAGTATTCTTTCTGGCAGCAAATGGCGTTAATAAAGTGACTAACTTGTTTCCATCTAACTGCAATTTTTGGTATATCGCATAAAGAAACACAAAGATGCACATAATTAAAAAAATGTGCATAAAAACATGCATGTGCCTTTAAAGACTGCGATGGAAAGACAATTACAGAATAAATCTTCAAAGATACGGACTGTACCGTATTAGCATATTTCCCCTATTAGCATATTTCTGCCCTCAAACATTTGTATACTGTCCACCAAGGCAGCACTTTAGTGTCTTGTGTCGAGAGAGACTGCGACCCCATGCTGATGGAGCGGATCTGACGTGTGTGTGTTTCCGCAGTGTGTCCGTGTGCTGTAGTAGTTCCACTGGTCCAGGGCCTCTGTGGTGTTCCTGATGCCCCTCACCCACCTCTGAAGATCCCAGGTGGGCGAGGGAACGGGGCACGGGATCACACACCCACAGCTCAGCAGCTGTACTCGGTGAGAGCACACGTCACATGACCACTGATCACATGACCATGGTTTCACTGCTTTAAATTCACCCAAAAATTTTTAATCAGCCCATGGCTTACTCACCCTGAAGTCGTCCTAGGTGTATTTGACACTCTTCTTTCAGACAAACACAGAGTTATACTAAAACATGCCCTGGCTCTTCCAAGCTTTATAATGGCAGTGAATGGAGGATGAGATTTTGAAGCCCAAAAAAGTGCATCCATCATCATAAAGTAATCATACGCCTCCAGGGGTTAATATAGGCCTTCTGAAGCTAGACAAATATCCTTATCCACAACTATAATCACTGGCTTCCGGTAACGGCCTAAGAGGAGAGTTCCGGCAGACGAGTGACCTCTGACCCGATGGATGACCTCTGATGAGTGACCTCTGACCCAATGCATGACGTCTGTTGAGTGACCTCTGACCCAACAAATGACCTCTGATGAGTGACCCCTGACCCAACGCATGACCTCTGATGAGTGACCCCTGACCTGATGCATGACCTCTGATGAGTGACCCCTGACCCAACGCATGACCTCTGATGAGTGACCTCTGACCCAACGCATGACGTCTGATGAGTGACTCTGACCAGACGGATGACCTCTGATGAGTGACCTCTGACCTGATGCATGACCTCTGATGAGTGACCCCTGACCCAACGCATGACCTCTGATGAGTGACCTCTGACCCAATGCATGACGTCTGATGAGTGACCTCTGACCCAACGCATGACCTCTGATGAGTGACCTCTGACCTGATGCATGACCTCTGATGAGTGACCCCTGACCCAACGCATGACCTCTGATGAGTGACCTCTGACCCAATGCATGACGTCTGATGAGTGACTCTGACCAGACGCATGACCTCTGATGAGTGACCTCTGACCAGACGCATGACCTCTGATGAGTGACCTCTGACCTGATGCATGACCTCTGATGAGTGACCCCTGACCCAACGCATGACCTCTGATGAGTGACCTCTGACCCGACGCATGACCTCTGATGAGTGACCTCTGACCCAACGCATGACGTCTGATGAGTGACCTCTGACCCAACGCATGACCTCTGATGAGTGACCCCTGACCCAACGCATGACCTCTGATGAGTGACCTCTGACCTAATGCATGACCTCTGATGAGTGACCTCTGACCCGACTAGGTTTGCAAAGGGGTGGAAAATTTCAGGTAAATTTCCATGGGAAGTTAAGCTGGGGAATTTTGGAAATATTACATAGTATAAACTTTCCATGGGAACTAACTGGGAATTCATTGTAATGTAATCGACATTTAAATACATATAATTTATAGCAAAACAATACATTTATTGTTTGTAAAATACACAATGGTGTCTATGGAAGCAGCAATAACAACCCATTCAAATGATATTTGACGACGGTTTTTATTCATATCAGAGAGGCCCAACAACCCATTCAACCCATGGTTATGATGTCATCGTCCGTCGGCCCAACCCTAGCAAGA
Organism: Tiaroga cobitis; assembly: GCA_030578255.1. Lineage (NCBI taxonomy): Eukaryota > Metazoa > Chordata > Actinopteri > Cypriniformes > Leuciscidae > Tiaroga > Tiaroga cobitis. Next base: position 748,185 of record CM060611.1, on the reverse strand, counting down.
ATACTAATGCAATGGCATGATCAGATACATGCAAAGTAATGCTAGCTAAACAACTGGAATGATCTTGAAAACATATTGCAGAGGCAGAGAAAAACTTAAATAAAGTTATGCTAGCTCATTTAGCATCTAACTTATCAGCATTGCTACTAGATGAATACATTTGTATGTGATATTTGCAATTTAAACATTTAATAAATATATTTCCCCATAATATCATCAAAACTATAGCCTATAGCCGCACATGCGTATGCATTATGATGATGGAGGGCTTGTAGATCATCAGTGTGCGTGTCCGTGCCGACGGCTGCTGAAGCTCACGCCTGTTTCTGGTTCTCAGGACAGGAAGTTGACTGTGACTGAAGAGCCGGCTGTGAGCGGGCGTCCCAGAATCCTTTACTTCCAGAGCCGGCCCACCGTGTCCCGGATCATCCAATGGGAGGCGGTGCTCCGGGGAGACGGCCTGTTCGTGGAGATTCCCTGCGACGCCTTCCCTGAGGGCAGCAAGGAGAGGTGACCCTAGCAACCGCACACAGCCCCATAGCAACGGCTCGGTGATGCGGAGGAGTCAAGGATGACAATTACATTACAATAATAAATCGTATAAAAAGTAGATTTAAATTAATGCAATTATTAAATTGTTGTTAAAATGATAAAAATAAGATGAATAAAATATTATTTTAAAATAATATAAAAGAAAAAAAATTATTTAGATTATCAATCAATATAAATTATATATATATATATATATATATATATGTATTTAAATGTATATTTAAATACTTTTGAAAATATTACAAATATATTGAATACATTTTTTTTTTTTTCAAATAAAAATGTATAAAACAACATATTTTAAAATAGTAAAAAAGAGAAATAAGTAAATAATACAAATTTGGTTATAAAAATGAAAGTAATACAAATTGGAAATAAAATAATAGATGAAATTAGTTTAAAAATAGTAATAAAAATTTATTTACATAACAATTTGTTTAAAATAAATTATGGAAAAATATTCACATAAATATAAAAAGTAGATCTAAATAAATATACAATTATTTAAAAAAAGAAATAATTAGATTAAATAAATGAAAATAATGACTTGAATAAAAAAAATGAATATTTTTTAAATGAAAAATAAATAAATAAAATATTTAAATGATAAATAAATAAAATTAGATTATAAATTTATAAATGACAAAATACAAATTATATTTATATAAATAATTAATTAAATTGTTTATAGCAAATGATATTTAATAAAAATATTAAATAATAATGTGTGTGTGTTTCAGCTTCATCTCTCTGCTGGAGTTTGCTGAAGAGCATCTGAAGGTTCTCAGTGTATTCGTCTGCTTTTATAAGAACCGGGACGACCGTGGTACGTGTGTGTGTGTGTGTGTGTGTGTGTGTGTGTGTGTGTGTGCGCGTGCGTGTCTGATGCCCTGACCTGTGTGTGTGTTCTGTTCTGACCTGTGTGTGCGTGTGTGTGTTCTGTCCTGACCTGACCTGTGTGTTCTGACGTGTATGTGTGTGTGTGTTCTGTCCTGATCTTTGTGTGTTCTGTCCTGACCTGTGTGTGTGTGTGTGTGTGTGTGTGTTCTGTCCTGATCTTTGTGTGTTCTGTCCTGACCTGTGTGTGTGTGTGTGTGTGTTCTGTCCTGATCTTTGTGTGTTCTGTCCTGACCTGTGTGTGTGTGTGTGTGTGTGTGTGTGTGTGTTCTGTCCTGATCTTTGTGTGTTCTGTCCTGACCTGTGTGTGTGTGTGTGTGTGTGTTCTGTCCTGACCTGTGTGTGTGTGTGTGTGTTCTGTCTTGACCTGTGTGTTTTGACGTGTGTGTGTGTTCGTGTTCTGTCCTGACCTGTGTGTGTTCTGTCCTGACCTGTGTGTGTGTGTGTGTGCGCGTGTTCTGTCCTGACCTGTGTGTGTGTGTGTTCTGTCCTGTCCTGACCTGTGTGTGTGTGTGTGTGTTCTGTCCTGTCCTGACCTGTGTGTGTGTGTGTGTGTTCTGTCCTGTCCTGACCTGTGTGTGTGTGTGTGTGTGTGTGTGTGTGTTCTGTCCTGTCCTGACCTGTGTGTTCTGTCCTGTCCTGACCTGTGTGTGTGTGTGTGTGTGTGTGTGTGTTCTGTCCTGTCCTGACCTGTGTGTGTTCTGTCCTGACTTGTGTGTGTTCTGTCCTGACTTGTGTGTGTTCTGTTCTGACCTGTGTGTGTGTGTGTTTGTGTTCTGTCCTGACCTGTGTGTGTTCTGTCCTGACTTGTGTGTGTTCTGTTCTGACCTGTGTGTGTGTGTGTGTGTGTGTGTGTCCGCAGTGAAACTGGTGCGTACGTTCAGCTTCCTGGGCTTTGAGATGGTGAAGCCGGGCCAGGCCTCAGTCCCCGCTCGACCCGACGTGCTCTTCATGGCCTACAGCTTCGACAGGGACTCCTCGGATGAAGACTAGCTTCTGCTGTTCATCACACACTCCCTCTGCAGCCTGCGAACACACACACACACACACACACACACACACACACACACACACACACACACACACACACACACACACACACACACTGCGTTCACAGGCTTCAGAGGGAACGAGTGATCGCTCGTGATGATGATGTCGTGTTTGCCCTTCTCAGTTTAACTTGTGCTTTTTGTTTATACATTTTCTGGAATGTACACACACACATACACACAAAAAAGGTCATTATAGGTTTTTGGGTACGTTTTGATTATGATTGGATGTTATTCCCTTTTTTTTTAGAATGCTTATGAAGTCTTGCTCTTCTGTGTGACGTGTATGGTTGGTTTTATTGTTTTGTTTTTTTTACCTCAGAATGTCGTTTGTAGTTTTTCGACCGTCTGAGTCGGGGAACGTCGATCTCTTTGAATGTGGTGTGTGTGTGTGTGTGTGTGTGTGTCAACGCAACGACACGACTGGTACAAACCCCTGACGGAGACCCGAATCGAACATCCAAAGCTCTGTTACCTCTCGCCGGCGTTCCTGTATATCAGGCGTGCTCCTGCTCGTGTGTTGGCTGTGCTGTTACTCGCATCCCCTCTCCACATGTTCGAGCCCTTCTCCTGTAGTGGTGCATATACTGCTTCTGTGATAATAAAACCCTTATTTAAAGACAGACCAGCGTTGTGTGCTTTATCACAGACGACACGCATCACAGTGTTCGTCTGAGATTGGTCCAAACTTACTCTTTCCAAACTTACAAACACTTTTCATAGCGCAGTGTTTATGCAATTATGATTGCATGTGGTTTCCATACAGCTCTACTCCTGATCCGCTGGTGTGTGTCGTCAGTGAAGGGACGTCTCCAGCAGGGGGCAGCGGACGCCTTATTGAGGACATGATCCCGTTATCAGGATACAGACCAAAACATCTCATTCTGCAGGTCTATGAGATCAATGCAGAGTGTGTGTGTGTGTGTGTGTGAGAGACCTGAAGGTTTGGTCACTGGTCACCATTTCTTTTAATCTTTGGAGTTTCTCTTAAATCCCCCTGTGACTCTATTAACAGAAGGACACATGTACAAATCTGTCTATTAATATGAGCTCATGAAAATGGCATTAATAAGAATCATACAACAATTTGAAAAATGGTTGTTTAAAATAATTTTGGATGAAAACACACACTCACCTTCAGGCTCTCACACACAAACTGACTCCGTCACACACACACACACACACAAACTTTTTTGTTTGAGCTTCTATAATTGTCAAATCCCTGTTTGCTGTAATTACAGTGATAAATATAAAACCTGAGTGTAATCACGATTTTAATAATGTATGCCATAAAAATATGAGGTACAGTTTCAGGCTGCAATGAAGTAACTGCACACGTTTGATTACAAACAAACGTTTGCATTATTATAAAGGAAGCGTCTCTGTCTCTTTAACACCACTGTTATTTTTTTCCATATTATTTACATTTCGCGAGACTTCCCATCATCTCGCGAGACTTGGCGTGACCCCCGTTCGCGAGACGCGCGTTTCTCCCGCAGAGAGAGAGAGGAGCGCGCATGGATCCCTGAGAGCGCGCTCGCTCGCGCGCACACACGCCCCCGACGCCCCCCCCCCCCCCCAAAACACACGCACTTTTCGACGCTCGCTCGGTGTGTTTTCGACGCTCGTCGATCGATTGCGATGTGGATTCAGATCCGGACGATCGACGGGAAAGAGACGCGCACGGTGGAGGATCTTTCGCGCCTCACGAAGATCGAGTCCCTGCGCGTGAAGATCCGCGACATCTTCGACGTGAAGCCCGAGCAACAGAGACTCTTCTACCGGGGAAAACAGGTACGATCCGGTTCATGTTCACACGGGGATTCGGTTCTTGCGCAACAGTCCCGAATGGACTCAAAACTGATCCGGATTCAGCCAGAAAACTTCCTGCCTCAGAGCTGGCGCGCGATCCACTGGAGCACATCAATAACGTGCGCGCGCGTGCGAGTGTGTGTTGATCCAGTGCTGACTGACAGCTGGATGTCATGTCACACACACTCTTGACCAGCAGCATACACACGTTTACAGTGTTTCTGCTCAGATGTGTGTCTTATTAACTCGTTCAGGGTTAAACGCTGTTAAGGCCTCATCCTGACAGTTAAAGGTGCTTTATAGTTACTATTATATTGAATTAATTTGTACCTTTAACATTGTAAATGTGTGTAAAATATTACACGTATTGGACAATATACAGTTAAATTTTACTCACTTTTTCAATCCACTTGTTATCGTTTATTTGTTTTGATTTTTTTACATTTAAGTCTAATCGAGTCTGTATAATCTAATTGTTAATTTGTCTAATGATTAACTAATGCATTAATTATTATATTATCTGTTTATTTATAATTGATTTAATCTAATTTTTATTATTTATTGTTTTGTTTATTTATGTTATTCTTATTTTATTAATTTGTTTTAAATCTATTTTTATTTAATTTTATAATGTAAAATGTTTTTAATCAAATTGTTGTAATTTATTATTCATTTTATTTATTTACTTTAATCTTATTAAATCTATTTAATGTAATTATTAATTTTAATATATTTGTTATTATTTATTCTATTTATTAATTTATTTTTGTTTAATTAAATTATGTATTATTTATTTAATCTAATTGTTATAATTTATTATTATTAATTTTCCTATAATTGTTAATTATTTATTCTATTTATTAATATATTTTAAATTATTTTTATTAATTTTAATCGTAGTAAATCTATATAAATCTAATTATTAATTATCATCTAATTGTTAATTTATTCTGTTTATTAATGATTTTAAATCTATTTGTACACATCTTATTAAATATATTTATTGTAATTATTAATTTTCATCTTATCGTTATTATTTATTATTATTTTTTTAAATTAACTAGTCAATTTTTAAAAAGTTAATTATTTTAAAAAAGCTCAGTGTGGCGCTAAATTATTAAACATGTTCTTAAAGTATATTACTCAATATGCAGAATGATCAGATTGAACAGTAAACAACAGCGGGTCAAACACTTGCCAATTATGCTAAAGTGACAGATGAATATGTGCTGAAGTCTGATTGGACGAGCTGTCGATGATGTCATCAACAAACGTTTGTCTTCATAAAACTATAGTTATTGTTCTTGGTGTGAAGGAACCTTTAGCTTAAGTTATTGACACACACACACACACACATTAGAGTGTGGAACTAGAA
>CM060611.1:615000-740000 GCA_030578255.1 Tiaroga cobitis | reverse complement strand
GTCACAGATTCAATGACTCGTTCATAAACTGCCCCATTCCTGAACGAATCAGTCGTTTGAATGAATGACTCATGACTCGCTCGTTAAGACGGTCCCCCACTGGCGGCCATTCTTTCTGATGTTTCTTATTTGCATATTAAAAAAAGATTTAAAACAATCTCATAATGCATAATTTATGATCATGATTACAATGCACAATCATAATTTAATGCAGTTGTAAGTTTTCTGTGTAAATTATTTAATTTGATCAGCCCTATATTTAGGAGTTGAAAATGAAAGATGAAGCGTATATTTAATAAGATTAGGGAAAGGTGCAGATATGACAATATGCAGATTTAAATATATAAAGCTGATTGAACACTGATGAGAATATTGCTTCAGAAAAGATTATTTCTACAACACACAAATGAATGTTGAGCCCTGTATATAATTTATTTTTTGTTGTTATTATTAAACATTTAGTTAGTTTAATATTGTAGTTTTGTGTTAGTTTTATCTTCACTTCAAGTCTAAATGACGGGATCGTTAGAAAACTTAATGAGCACATGACTAATTATTTAGTTTGTTTTGGAGTCTCATTTTCATAGCTTCATATTTTTCCTGTGTGAGTGAGTGAGAGAGTGAGTGTGTGAGAGTGTGTGTGTGTGAGAGTGTGTGTGTGAGAGAGTGAGTGTGAGAGAGTCTCACTCACTCTCTCACACACACACACACACACACACACTTATACACCACGTTTGTAGCTGTGGCATTTGCTCCAGTACACACTGATGAATGATGATTAGAATAAAACAACTCATAATGAACTGTATATATTCTTGCATCAAGTGTGTGTGTGTGTGTGTGTGTGTGTGTGTATTAAACGAGTTAAACGGACCTCGTTATGCTGATATTTTCCCACCGAAAGACTCTGAAATGAAACACCTGCTGGATTCATGAGCGCTCTCTTGTTTTCCTGCAACACTTCTGCGGTTATTGATCTCAGTTCATGTTAATCTCTGCATTCACTAACATTATCAACATCTTACTGTGCGTGTGCGTGTGTGTGTGTGTGTGTGTGTGTTTGTGTAAATGCAACAGTGTGTTTTACATTTACAGTGCAGAAGACCGTAAGATTATAGAGAAGAACAGCTGTATTTTCTGCGTGTGTGTGTGTGTTTGCTTTGCTAGTGCGTGATGTTTAGAACCGCCAGCGACTCCTCGACTTTCCTCTGGTGTGATCCGACGATCCGTTGGGAGTGTGTGTGTGTGTGTGTGTGTGTGTGTGTGTGTTGTAAACGGGGTTTCACCGCAGTGTGGCCAGTAAACAGAGTTTGAATTTGTGAGTTGGTTTGTTTGTGTTCAGTTTGAACGTGACCCACTTCCTCTCTCTGTCTTCACTGTGTGTGTGTGTGTGTGTGTGAGGGGGGGGAGGGGAGCAGGGCGGATCCACACGTATCCCAGAATTCCACACTGGTCTGCAGTGGCGTACATTCCCCTGCTCGGCTAGTTTGATTTTCCGTCTTTGTTGGAAGGAAAAGCGTGCACACAGTCTCTCACACACACACTCTCACACACACAAACTTACACTAACTCTCTCACACACACATTTTTTAAACTCTCAAGATGACAAGAAATGCACAAATATACACTCGGATAGAGTTTCAAATCCACAAACATGCACATTTAGATTCACACATGCTCATACGAACTCAGACACACTACACACACACACTCTCACACACACACAGCGGCAGTTTAATCGCCTCACTGTCAATAACCGCTCGCTTCACACACTCTAATGAAAGTTAGGAGCAGTTTGTGGTTCCTCCTACGAGCGTCTGTGAGGAACCAACGGCTGTGTTGTAAAATGCGGGTGGGTCGCGGGTGGATATGATAAATCATTAATAACGTAAATATTAGCTACATTCTCTAAAATATGAGCATGTTTAAAATGTAATTTTTCCGCCAGGCAGACATGCGCTAATTTGCAGTCTCATTAAGATACGCTGCGCGAGCTGTGCTAAGTCCGCTTTCTTAAGCAGAAATGGAGGCGGTCCAAGAGAGAATTAAAGATTGAGAATTAAAAACAAAACAAAGGCTGGGAAGTGTGTGTGTGTGTGTGTGTAGTGTGTGTGTGTGTGTGTGCGTGCTTGCGTGCGTGCGTGTGTGTGCCTGTGTGCCGGATCATACCGGATCATCAAAAGTGTCTTCATTAGTAGCAATTGCTGTTGCTTATAGTTAATTGAATAAATCCTCTTAATGCCCGTTCACAACAGCAATAACTATAACAGTAACTAATGATCGTTAACTGTAACGATAACGAACACATTTACTAGCTTCTGTGAAGCGCAAGTCGGCTTTGCCTGTGATTATTGAGTGAATTATCTGTAGGGGAAGCCAAACATGACCCGATCATGATCCGAACTTAAGCCGAACATGACCCGAACATGAGCCGAACATGACCCGAACTTGAGCCGAACATGACACAAACATGACCCGATCATGACCCGAACACGACCCGATCATGACCCGAACATGACCCGAACATGAGCCGATCATGACCCGATCATTACCCGAACACGACCCGATCATGACCCGAACATGACCCGAACACGACCCGATCATGACCCGATCATTACCCGAACACGACCCGATCATGACCCGAACATGACCCGAACACGACCCGATCATGACCCGATCATGACCCGAACACGACCCGATCATGACCCGAACATGACCCGAACATGAGCCGATCATGACCCGATCATTACCCGAACACGACCCGATCATGACCCGAACATGACCCGAACACGACCCGATCATGACCCGATCATTACCCGAACACGACCCGATCATGACCCGAACATGACCCGAACACGACCCGATCATGACCCGAACATGACCCGAACATAATCCGATCATGACCCGAACATGAGCCGAACATGACCCGAACACGACGACCCGATCATGACCCGAACATGACCCGATCATTACCCGAACATGACCCGAACATAATCCGATCATGACCCGAACATGAGCCGAACAGGACCCGAACACGACCCGAACACGACCCGATCATGACCCGAACACGACCCGATCATGACCCGAACATGACCCGATCATTACCCGAACATGACCCGAACATAATCCGATCATGACCCGAACATGAGCCGAACATGACCCGAACACGACCCGAACATGACCCGAACATGACCCGAACACGACCCGATCATTACCCGAACATGACCCGAAGACCCGATCATTACCCGAACATGACCCGAACATAATCCGATCATGACCCGAACATGACCCGAACATAATCCGATCATGACCCGAACATGAGCCGAACATGACCCGAACACGACCCGAACATGACCCGAACACGACCCGAACATGACCCGATCATTACCCGAACATGACCCGAACATAATCCGATCATGACCCGAACATGACCTGAACATGAGCCGAACATGACCCGATCATTACCCGAACATGAGCCGAACATGACCCGAACATGAGCCGAACATGACCCGATCATTACCCGAACATGAGCCGATCATGATCCGAACATGACCCGAACATGAGCCGAACATGACCCGATCATTACCCGAACATGACCCGAACATAATCCGATCATGAGCCGAACATGACCCGAACATGAGCCGATCATGATCCGAACATGAGCCGATCATGACACGAACATGAGCCGATCATGATCCGAACATGACCCGAACATGAGCCGATCATGACACGAACATGAGCCGATCATGACACGAACATGAGCCGATCATGATCCGAACATGACCCGAACATGAGCCGATCATGAGCCGAACATGAGCCGATCATGAGCCGAACATGACCCGAACATGACCCGAACATGAGCCGATCATGACCCGATCATGAGCCGAACATGAGCCAATCATGACCCGAACATGACCCGAACATGAGCCGAACATGACCCGATCATGACCCGAACATGACCCGAACATGAGCCGATCATGACCCGATCATGAGCCGAACATGAGCCGAACATGAGCCGAACATGAGCCGATCATGACCCGAACATGACCCGAACATGAGCCGAACATGACCCGAACATGACCCGAACATAATCCGAACATGACCCGAACATGAGCCGATCATGACCCGATCATGACTCGAACATGACCCGAACATAATCCGAACATGACCCGAACATGAGCCGATCATGACCCGATCATGATCCGAACATGAGCCGATCATGACCCGATCATGAGCCGAACACAACCCGATCATGAGCCGAACACGACCCGAACACGACCCGAACAAGACCCGAACACGACCCGAACACGACCCGAACATGAGCCGAACACGACCCGAACATGACCCGAACACGACCCGAACACGACCCGAACGCGACCCGAACACGACCCGAACACGACCCGAACACGACCCGAACACGACCCGAACGCGACCCGAACACGACCCGAACATGAGCCGAACATGACCCGATCATGAGCCGAACACGACCCGATCATGAGCCAAACATGAGCCGAACATGACCCGAACATGACCCGAACACGACCCGATCATGAGCCGAACACGACCCGATCATGAGCCGAACATGAGCCGAACATGACCCAAGCCGCGATTGAGTCATACACTGAATCGAGTGAGTCATTGATTCAGTGACTCGGTTGCTTCATTCCTGAATGAATCGGTTGAGTGAATGATTCAATGACTCACTCATTAAGAAAGTAACTTGCCGTTTCATATTTGGAGTATGATTTAATATTTCGTGTATATTCATGCCTCCCCTGAGCTTCATTGAACAGCCCGTGTAAATATACCTATAAATGCCACTTCAGATGCTGAGCAATGTTCCTCTCTAAAGCTACTTTCAATGCTTTTCTCATATAACACAGTGATGTTTTCTCAGGCAAAATTGATCTGATTAGTTAATCAGCACATCATGTAATTAATTAGACTTTTTAAAAAAGTAGTCGCTTGACACCCTTCATTTTTATTGAAATTAACAAATTATAATAATTAAAAGAAATAGGCCTAAAGATATTTGTGTTAGTTAATGCATTAACAAATATGATCTTATTGTTACCAATTACATATTGCATAAAGAGAAGGAATCCTGTGTTAAGGCCAGAAGGTGTTTAGTGTTTTCATCACGTTTATATGGACATTCTCGAGCTTTTTCCTGTAAAACACACCGAACGTCGAGTCAGCCTGAGTTTGTTGTGAATTCCATGAGTGTGTGTGCGTGTGTGTGTGTGTTTCTGCTTGGCTCTGGTTCCACACCCATCAGAACTGTGTTGCAGTCGAGCGTTTCGTCTTTTGTTGAGTCAAGGCTAGCAGAAACCGAGCGAACACGAGTCCTGTTCTGTGTTTAACCGTTTGTGTTCCTCTCTAATCCTCTCAGAGGCGTGGACTCTCTCGTTTCTCCTCGTTTGCCTCCATCCCTCCATCATGTATAATAAAGCACGATTGTGCAGTAACAGGAGAACAAGAAGCAGATCCAACTCCGCCGCTTCTCATGCTAATGAGACGCACGCGCGACAGTGGTCATGATATTTCACACACATCCGTGTAGAAACTGTGTGTTTGTGCTTGTGTGTGCAGTGGATCCTCTGTGGTTGCTATAGCAACACACACACACACACACACACACACACATGCACTATTCTAACATGTATTTATTTCTTTATTTTCCGACGGTGATTCAGCAGAAGGCTAGGCTAATGGTGTCCGCGGATGTTCGAGGGTAAAACCAGCACAAAATGGCGTCGCTGGTGTTTGTGTGATTGTGTGCCTTCGTGCGATGAGACACAAACAGAACAAAAACACACAATGAATGTGTATTTTATGACTGTAACCCAATTGGATGTTGATATATATATATATTAGTGCTGGGCAACGATTAATCGCATCCAAAATTTAAAGTTTGTGTTTACATAATATATGTGTGTGTGCTGTGTATAATTATTTTGTATAAATACACATATATGCATGTATATATTTAAGAAAAATGTGTCATTTATATATAAAATATTTATATATAATATTATTATGTACAGTATATACATGATGCAAATATTTCTTAAGTTTGTATTCATATACAAAATAATTATACACAGCACACACACATATATTATGTAAACACAAACTTTTATTTTGGATGCGATTGATAGTTGCCCAGCACTAATGTATATATATATGCTGAAATAATGTAATTTATGCCAGTTATAGAGAGAATAAATTATTCGATTTGTTTTAAAATGTTGTTTTTTTTGTAGATGGAAGATGGTCAGACTCTCTTTGATTACAACGTCGGCCTGAACGACATCGTCCAGCTTCTGATTCGCTCGCAGTCTGACCCGCCGGAAAGCCCCGCCCTCAACAACGGGGAGGGCGTGGCCTGTGTCGTAGCTCCGCCCCCAACCACATCTGTCCCAGCCTCAGCCACACCCACCACAACAGCCGTTTCCCCGATAACCGTCTCCAACAGCAACGGAAACGAGTCCAAATCCCTCATCCCGGAGTCGGACAGTGAACCGTCCACATCCAGGCGAACGTTCCTCCTCGATCCCGGGATCGGGCACTTCAAAGTAAGACTCGTCAAACTGATGATTAATTACTGGATATTTTAATGATCATCATTGCATTACTCACAATTACAACATTTACATACAGCTTATGACAAATTATTTTTTTATTTATAAATTAGTAATTAATTTTTAAAAATTAATAATGAATTAAATAAGTAATTATTTAAGTGCACTATATTAAATTGATAGTGCTATAAAACATTATTATTATATGCATTAATGATAACAATAATAAATTTGATCACTTTAATATAATTTAGTATTTAGACGAGTTGGGTTCCAAAAATGTGAATTCTAACATTTGGAGTAATGAAAAAAAAAATATATATATATATATTTTTTTTTTATTCATTTAATTTATTTAACATTAATTAATTGCACTGAATTAACACATTAAATGTGCTTTGAAACATTATTATATGCATTTATAATGACAATTATACATCTGATGAGATGAGTTGTGTACCAAAACCAAAGTGTGAATTCTAACATATGAAATTATTGTTTATGTTTTAAATCTAAAATATTCCTTTGATTAATAACATTTAAAAATATTATTTAAATTTATAGATATTTTTAGCTATTATGTTTTTTATTTTTTATTTACCATTTAATTCATTGCGCTTTGAATTAATTGAATTTACACATTAAACTGAAAATGCTACAAAACATTACATGCATTTATAATAATTATAAATTTGATCAATATCATTTAATATTTAGATGAGTTGTGTACCAAAACCAACATAGCGTATAATATAACATTCATAACATATAATAATAATATTATTTTAATAATAATGGTAATAATAATATTTTAAAATGATATTTTAACTTTATATTATTGTTTTAATATTTATGGTGGTGATTGTTGTTGTTTTTATAATTCATCTCATTTTACCCTGTGAAATATTTGTTTGTGAATAAAATCACACATTTTGTTTAGTTTATATCTTACAATTCTGACTTTTTTTCTCGCAGTTCTGACTTTTTATTTTGACATTTTTCTCGCAATTCAGATTTTTCTCGCAATACTGACTTTTTTCTCTCATAATTCTGACTTTTTTCTCCCAATTCTGACTTTTTATTTTGACATTTTTCTCGCAATTCTGATTTTTCTCGCAATACTGACTTTTTTCTCTCGCAATTGCGAGTTTATATCTCACAATTCAGAATTTTTTCTTGCAATTCTGACTTTTTTTCTCACAATCTGACTTTTTTCTTGCAGTTCTGACTTTTCTCGCAATGCTGACTTTTTTCTCGCAATACTGACTTTTTTCTCGCAATTGCGAGTTTATATCTCACAATTCTGACTTTTTTCTCATAATTCTGACTTTTTTCTCCCAATTCTGACTTTTTATTTTGACATTTTTCTCGCAATTCAGATTTTTCTCGCAATACTGACTTTTTTCTCTTGCAATTGCGAGTTTATATCTCATAATTCTGAATTTTTTTCTCATAATTCTGACTTTTTTCTCCCAATTCTGACTTTTCTCATAATTCTGACTTTTTTCTCCCAATTCTGACTTTTTATTTTGACATTTTTCTCGCAATTCTGATTTTTCTCGCAATACTGACTTTTTTCTCTCGAAATTGCGTTTATATCTCACAATTCTGAATTTTTTCTTGCAATTCTGAATTTTTTTTCTCACAATCTGACTTTGTTCTTGCAGTTCTGACTTTTCTCGCAATGCTGACTTTTTTCTCGCAATACTGACTTTTTTTCTCGCAATTGCGAGTTTATATCTCACAATTCTGACTTTTTTCTCGCAATTCTGACTTAAATAACCTATAAACAAATAAAGGCAGTGGCAAGAGCAAATAGGCAGTTAAATCACAGTGACTGATATGACAATCAATCATGAGCCTGTAAATCTGATAATCATGATGCGTAACTGTTTCTTCTCTGCGTTGCGCTCAGGTGAACGAGTTGGTGGACTGCAGAGACGTCAGTATCGGCGCCTGGTTCGAAGGCGTCATTGATAAAGTCACTCCTGCCAGTAAAGGACAGAACAGGGTGGGCCGACCCAGCAAACGCACTAACGGCAAACTGGAGTCTGAGGCGAACGCCGACTCTACCGGCGCGCCGGAGAAAGGGTTCAACTCGGACAACAGCCAATCTACAACCTCCAAAACAGATTCAGCAAACAGCCGCCAGGACGTCTCGTACCACATTAAATATGAAGAGTAAGTGCATCATGGGAAGGAAGTCTCTTTATTTTTCACCCTCTTGTCTGGATTGTAATTGGATTCTTACCATGGTGCGGTGGATTGGTATTGCTGTGATTGATTGGATGCGTTCTGAATGGGGTAAGTGCATCGCTTCCGAAAGCAAGCAATGCATGCTGGGAAACCAAGCTGATCCAAGAACAGTGTTGGTTGAGGTTAGTAATGCTCGGGACACGTGGGTCTGATTCAGAGTGTGAACCGAGGTTATTATCGTTAACCTTATTTCTGTTTATTGAAATACAGCTAAAATAATATATAAACTCCTTAAACTAAAATCAGAAACAAACTGAAATTAACATGAAAAAGCCTGTGGTAAAAATCCAGCTTTTAATGTTGTTTATATGTTTAATACGCTTTAAGACAAACCGTGTGTAAGTTCATAAGTCGACAGCATTGCTGAGTATTTTCTGCTTAAAACTGCAGTGAACCAAAGACAGTCTCAAACACACGGTTTGAAATCGCTGGTGTTTCTGACATTGGATGTTGTCAGTATCACTGTCTCCGACACACACACACACACACACACTCTTCTTTGAAAAGAACTGTGGACTTTGTAAAGGAACCGTCGGCGTTTAAGAGATCTGACACGCATCAAACCAAATTGGTTCCAAATGCCATAAATTTGATTGCTTTGAGATATTTAGACAAAGTTTGCCCAGATACAGTCGACATGATTGTGAACGAGCCCGAACGTGATTTTATGACCTGTCGTATATACGTATATATACTTTCTAATAGTCATCATGTCATAAAATGATTTGTCTTAGGTTTTGAACATAAATTAAAAGAAAAGTTTAAAATTTATAAGTTTATAAATATTTACCATTGTTTATTTATTTATTTAAATGTTAAAAACTTAAATACATGACATGACAACTTCATTTTTAAAATATTTAAAATGATCTAAAGTCTTGTTTTTTTTTTAAATAAATGTGTAAAACAAATATTTGTCGGTTTATTTAAATGTTGATAACTAAAAAACATGTAAAATGACATATTTTTTATTTTGTCCCCACAACTACTTTTTTAATATTAATATTTAAAATTATTTGTCTTAGGGTTTTAACATAAATATAAAATTGTTAAATAAAAATGTATTTATTTAAATGTTAAAAACATGACATGACACCATATTTTTAAAATATTTAAAATGATCTAAAGTCTGTTTTTTTTTTAAAATAAATGAATACAATTAATTTGAATAATATTTATTTATTTGTTTGTTTATTTAGATGTTGATAACTTAAAAACTTGTACTCATTTAAATGCTAAATAAAATAAAACATGTTTAAATAATATTATTTGTTTATTTAAATGCTAAACTAAAAATATGTGCAATGATATCATATCACACATATATTTTTGTCTCCACAATAACTATATTAATATTTAAAATGATTTCTTAGGTTTTTTAAATAAATAAATAAAGCATGTTTAAATAATCTTGTTTGTTTAAATCTTAAAAACTTAAAAACATGTAAACTGACATCATATTTTTTTATTTTGTCCCAACAACAACTATTGTGTTTTGTATATTAATATTTAAAATTATTTGTCTTTTTAGCATTTAATTAAGAATTTAGAATAATAAATAAGAAATTATTTAGAATTTATTTAAACATGTTTATTTATTTATCCCCAGAGCAACTTTTTAAGATTATTTATAAGGTTTTTAACATAAATAAATAAATACATTATGTTTAAATAATAATAATGTTTGTTTGTTTGTTTAAATGCTAAAAACCTCAAACCATGTACAAATCAATTCACAGTCAGTTATATAAATCTGCTTACACTCGTAGTTTCTGTTAATAATGTGTGAAAACAAGCAGAAGTTCCAGACAAAACATCTGAAATAGCCGAACATTTATGTCTTTATAATAGCGTTCACTGATGAATCATTCACAATAAGTCGAGAAGCACATATGAAAAAGCTCGGTCATCATCATATTAGTAGAATATTGAATATGACTGCATATGTTTTAGGGGAGGCACGGTTCACAAAACCCACGGTTCGGTTCGTATCACGGTTTTAGGGTCCCGGTTTTCGGTTCTGTACGGTTCTTGCTGTTATTTTTTCTTTTAATCTTTAACACTCCAGAAATTTCCTTCAGCATATGATATATAGCTTATTAGCTTAATTATCCACAATTTAGAATACAGTATACATTTTTTTATATGTATTATGATCATTATGTAAGCATGCACTATGAATTTGACTTGACTTTAGTTTAAGCACATAATTGGGACCATCTCTGAGTAAAAGCTAGGTGAGATTTTGATACAGCAAAAGAGAAGACATTGATGATTACATTCTTTTTGTTTATTTGGCACAACAAAAGGAGAATGTGTATTGTTATCTCTACAGGAACTTGTGCCTTTTTAGCACACAAAGATTAACTTGCATTTATCAATTATCAAACTTACAAAAAACAATATAATAAGAGAAAAAGAGAGGAATTCTTAGTCTTTTAAACAAGTCAAAAAATTCTTTAAACATAAATGTATAATATAATGCAATAACATAATATAATGAGGCTATAACTAGCAAAGGCCATAATCCTAAAGTCAAGCATCATTTTAACCAGCTTAACACAAAAACAGTATAAACAACGCTTCTATTCCCTGAGAGTGAGGATACATTTATTTCACTTGAAATTAAAGTGCAGTATTTGGAAACTAGAGATTAAAGTGCCACTGTATGTATTTAAATATTAAAAACAAAAATGCTGGCTACAAAAAGTTGCATAAAAAAACACTCCTCTGTTCACTTAATTTTCATATTCTTCTGCAAGAATATCAGTTTGTCCACATTTTCTGCCAAGAGGCGAGACCTACTTGCAGTGACTATGTCCCCAGGCGTTGAGAAAACACGTTCACTTGCCACAGATGTACCTTGGACAGCGAGGTTGCGTTGGGCTAACTTAGCGATGTGAGGATACTTGTGCTCATTGCTCTTCCACCATGCGAGTGGGTCTTCATCCACAGAGATGCAGCCTGTGGCCTTGTATGAGCTGACCTCTTCATGAATGATGTCTGACAAAGGCTTTGTTCTTCTTTCCTCTGTTTTAAACAAATCTGCAAATACCATTGCCATGGCAGATTTTTTCTGGGGAGGAGAGGTCTCTGATGGCCCTGGCTCCGCTCCTGAGGAGGAACTGGCCCTTTGGCCTTCACTGCTTTCACCCTGATGAGTATATGACAAAATAAACATTTTGGAAATGTTAATAACAACAAATAGCTCTCATGGCGGCAAAAAGTTATTCTCTACCGGGCAGTGGGGAATTGAAAAATATTACAAAGGCACAAATAGATTAAATAGGCTTGGTTTAGTAAAAAATAAAAATAAAACAGCAATTATAATTAGGATAAAAAACTAAAAAAAATAATACATAAAATAAATCAAATTTAAGTTAGATAAAAAAACACACAAAAAAACAATACCTGCTTTTCAATGTCCACAATGTCCGTGGTTAGATCGTCGTAGATTTTCGGGCAATTCCAGCATATCCTGCTTGGTTTTCAGAGCATGGGCAGCTGTTGTGCTTCGGTGAAAGAAGCTAACCACCTTCCTAACCTTCCCCAAGAGTCGGGATACTTGCTTTAGTGAGATTGCACTCTTGGCTGCAAGGTTAACTGTGTGTGCGAAGCACCCGATCTGTGGCCCAAGTCCCGCTGCTAAATTGATAGCATTCACTATATTTTTTGCATTATCTGTAGTAACAGGAATTATGCTAATTACCCTCTCCAGTTTCCATTCCGCCACCGCGTCTGTCGACATTTCAGAGAGATGCTCACTGGTATGACTTTCATAAATGGAGCATGTTTGCAAAACGCAGCTTCTCATCTCCCACATAGTGAGCGGTCACCGTGAGGAAACTTTCAGTGGCCCTGGAGGTCCGTCCATCTGTAGTGAGAGCTACGTGGGCTGTTTCGGACAATTCTTTTTCAATTTCTCCTCGTGTCTCGTCATACAGTTTTGGAATTATAGTGGTGCCGAAGTGTCGGCGGAATATTATATTATATTATACCGCGGCTCGAGTACATTCATCAGCTGACGAAATCCTTCACACTCAATCACGCTGTACGGTTGCATATCGTTTGCTATAAACATCCCCAATGCTTTAGTTATGGCTATTGCCCTGTCCGACTTATCACTGAGAGGTTGCCTAAATGCTGCGGACAGTAGAAGTTGTTTCCTAACCGGCTCTCTCCTGTTTATGCTTACTGACACATTGTTATGATGTCTTCTTAAATGAACTGTCATATTAGAAGTTTTGCCATTAGCATATTGAATGCATTTTGCGCAATGCTTGCACACAGTCGCAGTTCTATCCACGGTTTTATTTCCGTTGTCATTGTAAGTAATAGGAAATCCAAAATGTTCCCACACACCGGATTTGAACGACGCGAGCGCATCAGCCAACTCCGGGCGGCCTTCATTATCTCCTCCACTTGCCATTTCTGCAGCGCACTTCTACTGTGTCTTTGTATGTTCGCGCGAAACTGTCTGAGGCGAAACTGTCTGAGGCGAAACTGTCTGAGGCGAAACTGTCTGATCACGAGGCTACATTGTGCATGCGTCGAACCGTGTGAACTGTGACCGAGACAAGCGAACCGAACCGAGACAAGCGAACCGAACGGTGTTTTTCCATGTACCGTGCCACCCCTAATATGTTTAATACAGTAGATGTCTTATATGAGTCGGCCTGTTCTGTGTGTTCTTTGTTGGACGGTGGGATTTGTTTGCTAGTTTTGTTGAAGATGCTGAAGAATTTGAACTGGTTAGATCCATGTGGAGAACAGCTAAACAATAAAATAAACTGTGTGTTTCACTGCGTGTTTCACTGCGTGTTTCACTGCGTGTGTTTCACTGTGTGTTTCACTGTGTGTTTCACTGTGTGTTTCACTGTGTGTTTCACTGCGTGTGTTTCACTGTGTGTTTCACTGTGTGTTTCACTGTGTGTTTCACTGCGTGTTTCACTGCGTGTGTTTCACTGTGTGTTTCACTGTGTGTTTCACTGTGTGTTTCACTGTGTGTTTCACTGTGTGTTTCACTGTGTGTTTCACTGTGTGTTTCACTGTGTGTTTCACTGCGTGTGTTTCACTGTGTGTTTCACTGCGTGTTTCACTGCGTGTGTTTCACTGTGTGTTTCACTGTGTGTTTCACTGCGTGTGTTTCACTGTGTGTTTCACTGTGTGTTTCACTGTGTGTTTCACTGTGTGTTTCACTGCGTGTGTTTCACTGTGTGTTTCACTGCGTGTTTCACTGCGTGTTTCACTGCGTGTTTCACTGTGTGTTTCACTGTGTGTTTCACTGCGTGTGTTTCACTGTGTGTTTCACTGTGTGTTTCACTGTGTGTTTCACTGCGTGTTTCACTGCGTGTGTTTCACTGTGTGTTTCACTGTGTGTTTCACTGTGTGTTTCACTGTGTGTTTCACTGTGTGTTTCACTGTGTGTTTCACTGCGTGTGTTTCACTGTGTGTTTCACTGCGTGTTTCACTGCGTGTGTTTCACTGTGTGTTTCACTGCGTGTTTCACTGTGTGTTTCACTGAGTGTTTCACTGCGTGTTTCACTGTGTGTTTCACTGCGTGTTTCACTGCGTGTTTCACTGCGTGTTTCACTGTGTGTTTCACTGCGTGTTTCACTGCGTGTTTCACTGCGTGTTTCAGTGCGTGTGTTTCACTGTGTGTTTCACTGTGTGTTTCACTGTGTGTTTCACTGCGTGTTTCACTGCGTGTTTCACTGCGTGTTTCACTGCGTGTTTCACTGTGTGTTTCACTGCGTGTTTCACTGCGTGTTTCACTGTGTGTTTCACTGCGTGTTTCACTGTGTGTTTCACTGCGTGTTTCACTGTGTGTTTCACTGCGTGTTTCACTGCGTGTTTCACTGTGTGTTTCACTGTGTGTTTCACTGTGTGTTTCACTGCGTGTTTCACTGCGTGTTTCACTGTGTGTTTCACTGCGTGTTTCACTGCGTGTTTCACTGTGTGTTTCACTGCGTGTTTCACTGTGTGTTTCACTGTGTGTTTCACTGTGTGTTTCACTGTGTTTCACTGCGTGTTTCACTGCGTGTTTCACTGAGTGTTTCACTGCGTGTTTCACTGTGTGTTTCACTGAGTGTTTCACTGCGTGTTTCACTGTGTGTTTCACTGCGTGTTTCACTGCGTGTTTCACTGCGTGTTTCACTGTGTGTTTCACTGCGTGTTTCACTGCGTGTTTCACTGCGTGTTTCAGTGCGTGTGTTTCACTGTGTGTTTCACTGTGTGTTTCACTGTGTGTTTCACTGCGTGTTTCACTGCGTGTTTCACTGCGTGTTTCACTGCGTGTTTCACTGTGTGTTTCACTGCGTGTTTCACTGCGTGTTTCACTGCGTGTTTCACTGCGTGTTTCACTGTGTGTTTCACTGTGTGTTTCACTGCGTGTTTCACTGCGTGTTTCACTGTGTGTTTCACTGTGTGTTTCACTGTGTGTTTCACTGCGTGTTTCACTGTGTGTTTCACTGTGTGTTTCACTGCGTGTTTCACTGTGTGTTTCACTGTGTGTTTCACTGTGTGTTTCACTGTGTGTTTCACTGTGTTTCACTGTGTGTTTCACTGTGTGTTTCACTGTGTGTTTCACTGTGTGTTTCACTGTGTGTTTCACTGTGTTTCACTGTGTGTTTCACTGTGTGTTTCACTGTGTGTTTCACTGTGTTTCACTGTGTGTTTCACTGTGTGTTTCACTGTGTGTTTCACTGTGTGTTTCACTGTGTGTTTCACTGTGTTTCACTGTGTGTTTCACTGTGTTTCACTGTGTGTTTCACTGTGTGTTTCACTGTGTTTCACTGTGTGTTTCACTGTGTGTTTCACTGTGTGTTTCACTGTGTGTTTCACTGTGTTTCACTGTGTGTTTCACTGCGTGTTTCACTGTGTGTTTCACTGCGTGTTTCACTGTGTGTTTCACTGTGTGTTTCACTGTGTGTTTCACTGTGTGTTTCACTGTGTGTTTCACTGTGTGTTTCACTGCGTGTTTCACTGTGTGTTTCACTGTGTGTTTCACTGTGTGTTTCACTGTGTGTTTCACTGTGTGTTTCACTGTGTGTTTCACTGTGTGTTTCACTGTGTTTCACTGTGTGTTTCACTGTGTGTTTCACTGTGTGTTTCACTGTGTGTTTCACTGTGTGTTTCACTGTGTGTTTCACTGTGTTTCACTGTGTGTTTCACTGTGTGTTTCACTGTGTGTTTCACTGTGTGTTTCACTGTGTGTTTCACTGCGTGTTTCACTGTGTGTTTCACTGTGTGTTTCACTGTGTGTTTCACTGCGTGTTTCACTGTGTGTTTCACTGTGTGTTTCACTGTGTTTCACTGTGTGTTTCACTGTGTGTTTCACTGTGTTTCACTGTGTGTTTCACTGTGTGTTTCACTGTGTGTTTCACTGTGTTTCACTGTGTGTTTCACTGTGTGTTTCACTGTGTGTTTCACTGTGTGTTTCACTGTGTGTTTCACTGTGTGTTTCACTGTGTTTCACTGTGTGTTTCACTGTGTGTTTCACTGTGTGTTTCACTGTGTGTTTCACTGTGTGTTTCACTGTGTTTCACTGTGTGTTTCACTGTGTTTCACTGTGTGTTTCACTGTGTGTTTCACTGTGTTTCACTGTGTGTTTCACTGCGTGTTTCACTGCGTGTTAGATCTATTTTTTTTATTATTTTTAGATCTATTTTTTGTTTAAAAATATATATTTTGATAGATTCATATTAATTTGACATTTTTATGATTTATGATTATTGATTGAATTTTTAAATGATCTTTTAATTTGACAATTTATATGAAATAATAAATTTTAGTCATTTTAATAAAAAATAAAAAAAAACATTTTATATATATATATTTGTATAATCTAATTAGGTTTTCGTTAGCCCAAGTTTCGGAAACCCTTCATTAAATAAATCTTTCGCAGTTTTATCTTGTGACTCTGATGCTTTCAGAACATTGATCCTTTTTTTTTAATAACAAGCCTGAACACGTCAACTTCTGGAGTGAGTTTGGGGGCGGGGCTGTCAGTTTGACTGACCAATGACAGCAGAGGGCAGTGCTCAGGAAACCTGTTTGAAAACAGTCATTATTGCAGTTCTCTGTTTTGGTGAAGCACATTATGTTTCTCTCAGCCTTCTGTTGTTCAGTCACTAGTTAAACATGGCGACTGGGTTCATTCGTTCGCTGATGACGCTGGTCTGTTTCAGTTACCCGGAGAACGGCGTGGTGCCGATGAGCCCGGATGACGTGCGCCCGCGGGCCAGAACTCTTCTGCGCTTCGACCAGCTCCAGGTGGGAGATGTGGTGATGGTCAACTATAACCTGGAGCTTCCCGAGGAGCGAGGCTTCTGGTACGACGCCGAGATCTCGACCCTGAACGCCGTCTCACGCACCAACAAAGAGATCCACGTCAAGATCCTGCTGGGGTGAGCTTATTTCTGTCTTACAATCATTCAGATTATCACAGAAGTACTGGGATAAAAGATTATAGATCACTGATGTTTACAGTAGCGTTCAAATTAGAGTACATCATCTTTTAAAAGAAACTTGAGACTTCAAATAAAGATTATATCAGTGACAGCGTTACACCAGTAGGTAGAGACAAGAGACTGTTCGAAACATGTGTCTGTCATTGAATCATTCAGAGATTCGTTCAAAAACGCCGATTCATCCAGCAATGAAACATGTGAAGTCATTGAATCAAATCATATTATTGATTCATAGTAAATAAATGATTACACGTTTAATACATTTTTCAATTAGATGTTCTATTTAATTACTGAAAATATAATTTAATAATGTGATCCAGAAAAATAAAAACGGAAAACATAGAATTTGGGTCCAAACAGTGGATTTGAAAGTGCCCTAGTGATTCACTGATCATTCACACACACACAGATGATGTCACTGTAATCCCCTGCTGTGATTGGCTGTTTCAGAGGTCCGGGCGATGTGATTGGTGACTGTAAGCTGCAGTTTCTGGATGAGATTTACCGGATAGAGAAACCCGGAGCGCCAGCGCTGTCTTCGTCTGACGGCCCGTTCAAACGTACGTGTCCTCGGGTCACATGGGCATGGGCTGATCAGAGTTGATTAGAGTAAACCATGGGCTAATTTTCGTTTGAAAGTGAACTACTCCTTTAAATCTATATTCATTGAGTCGAAATCGAATTTAGAATTGAAATCGAATCGGACCATCTGAATCGATGCCCAGCCCTAGGGTTGATGTTGAAGTGTGTGTGTGTGTGTGTGTGTCAGGTAAAAGCGGGCCGGAGTGCAAGCACTGTAAAGCGGACCCCGACGCTGAGTGCCGGTTCTGCTCGTGTTGTGTGTGTGGAGGGAAGCAAGACGCTCACATGCAGCTCCTGTGTGACGAGTGTAACATGGCCTTCCACATTTACTGTCTGAACCCTCCACTGTCCTCCATACCTGAGGATGAAGACTGGTGAGACACACACACACACACACACACACACTCTCTCTCACACACACACACTCTCTCTCACACACACTCAAACACACACGCACTCACTCTCTCTCACATACACACACACTCTCGCACTCTCTCTCACACACACACACACACACACACTCTCTCTCACTCTCTCATACACACTCAAACACACACGCACTCTCTCACACACACACACACACACTCTCTCTCACACACACACACTCTCTCACTCTCTCTCACACACACACACACACACTCTCTCTCACTCTCTCATACACACTCAAACACACTCACTCTCTCTCACACACACACACACACACACTCTCTCACTCTCTCACACACACACACACACACACACACACTCTCTCTCACTCTCTCTCACACACACTCAAACACACACGCACTCACTCTCTCTCACACACACACACACACACACACACACACTCTCTCACTCTCTCACACACACTCATTCACACACACACACACAGTCTCTCACACACTCTAATATGCACCCACTTGCACACACACACTCACTCACTCACTTAATCACTCTCTCATACACACACACTCACTGACACTCAAACACACACACACTCCAGCATCACTTCCACATCTGACTGTAACGCTGCAATGGACACACACACACACACTCACTCACTTCCACGTTACGCTAGAGGTTTAGTTTAGTTGTGCAGGGGTATTATATACCATAATGTTCATCAGTGTTTCTTACTTCACAGCCTCTCTCTGACTGACAGACGCTATTGTATGATGTGGATGGATATTGTCACACATATATATACTGTAATATAGGTGTGTGTGTGTGTGTTGTGTTGTGTTGTGCAGGTATTGCCCGACCTGCAAGAACGACAGCAGTGAAGTGGTTAAAGCCGGAGAGAAACTCCGAACCAGCAAGAAGAAATCCAAGATGCCGTCGGCCACAACAGAGAGCCAGAGAGACTGGGGCAAGGTGAGACGCACACACACACACACACACACACACAGACTCGCACACACACACACAGACTCGCACACACACACACACACTCACAGACTCGCGCACACACACACACACACAGTTAGGGCTGTCGCGATAACCGCAATATTGTAGTACCGCGCTTCTGACAAGTCAACCGCAGAGGATTGCACGTAACCGCAACAACCGCGATATTCACGTTTTTTATAAGGCTATACCCTTCTTGTTTTGAACTTCATGCATGTGTATTGAATGTTGAACAAGTTCATAATGATAAAAAGACCGTTTATCTTGGTGATGTGTAGCCGACAGAGGCTTCCCACAGACAGTGAATGAGAGAGATCGGCAGAGCGCGCGCGATTACATGCGTCTGTCTTTGAAGTCGTGAAAAGGTTGCCGTGTGTCAAAGGAAAGCGAAATATTTGTCGTATGATCCTTTTAACGTTCACGTCACGGGTATTTCCCATAAATGCGCGTCAGCAGCAGCGCTGGTCAGCATCCCACAGCGCGAGGAGCCGCGGGGAAATAAAATCAGCAAGTCACGCAGTGAATCAATGCCATATTGGTCTCTAATTGAAGTGAAGCATCAGCTTCAGCGTTACCCATGCGACGCATTGCTGCTCAGCTGAGCCTTGAAAAGTGAAACTCAAAGTTAAAAATAATTAACACCTTGTTTCATTACATCTCTTTTAATGAATCAGCTTTTTTGAATGTGTTCATTGAATGAACGGTTTAATGACTCACTCTGCGACTCACTCAAAGTCCGTTGTCATAACAATATGCGCGCTGAGTGAAAGCCTTTCAATGCGCATATAGACGCTGTTTAGTTTCGGTTACTGAAAATGTCCTCGTTTTTGTCCACATCGTAAACTTTATTTATATAGCAACAAATACATATAAATGAAATAAATAAATGGCGGTAATACCGCATATCGCCCTATTGAGCCACTCCACATTACCGCAAGGGCAATTCCATAACCGCGACAGCCCTACACACAGTAATACACTCTCTCTCTCTCTCACACACACACACACAGTAATACACACACTCACTCTCTCTCACACACACACTCACGTTTATCCTGCTGTGTTAATAAGCACACATCAAAACTTATATTTCTTCATTTTTTACTTGCATCACAATTAAGAAAATTCCCCAAATTCTTTTTAATGAATTTCTCAAAACCTGTTATCAAAAGCAAAAGCAGAGGATTTAAATTATTAACATGTATGTGTGTGTGTGTGTGTGTGTGTTGCGGTCCTGCTGAGTATACACTGATTGTTCTGTTGATTAATAACGGCTGAACATCGAGTGTGAGCTTCTGTAGATCAAAGGCCTGTTAGTGTAACAGCTTGAACAGTTTCAGACGCTCATTTACTCAGAGAGAAAACATGTGTGTGTGTGTGTGTGTGTGTGTTTTAGGGTATGGCGTGTGTGGGCCGCACTAAAGAATGCACGATTGTCCCCTCCAATCACTATGGCCCAGTACCTGGCGTTCCCGTCGGAACCACGTGGAAGTTTCGCGTTCAGGTGAGAAGATCTGCTCGGAGCAGTGCATTCTGGGAAGGGCTGGCTGTTAACTGTGTGTGTGTTCAGGTGAGCGAGGCGGGCGTGCACAGGCCTCACGTCGGGGGGATCCACGGGCGCAGTAACGACGGCTCGTACTCGCTGGTGCTCGCCGGGGGCTTCGAGGATGAAGTGGTGAGGGCTTCCGTATAACTCATCATATCATATCTCACAAATCTGACTTTTGTTCCACAATTGCGAGTGTATATTTTGCAATTCTGACATTTCTCTCACAATTGTCAGTTTATATTTCGCAATTCTGACATTTTTCCTGTAATTGCGAATTTATATTTCAAAATTCTGACATTTTTCTCACAATTGTTAGTTTATATTTCGCAAATTTTGAAATTTTTCACGTTATTGGGAATTTATATTTTGCAATTCTGACATTTTTCTCGTAATTCCGAGTTTATATTTCGCAATTCTGACATTTTTTTCTCGAAATTGTCAGTTTATATTTCGCAATTCTGACATTTTTCTCGTAATTGTCAGTTCATATTTCGTAATTCTGACTTTTTTCTCACAGTTGGGAGTTTATATTTCGCAATTCTAAAAAAAAATTCTCGTAATTGTTAGTTTATATTTCGCAATTCTAACATTTTTTTCTCGTAATTGTTAGTTTATATTTCGCAATTCTGACATTTCTGAAGGTTCATTTGTTCATCTCTCAATCATCATTAGCTTGCATTGCATTATATGTTTAAAACTACACAGCTTTGATCATAAAACTAAGGATTAAATATCATCTTACTAAGACATATTATTGGGATATATAGATATTTATCTCACTGATTTACATTAAAGCATCAGAATGTCATGTGTAATTTGGTGCAGATGCTGATATTTATATTTTTCAATAAATCTGAGCTTTTTTATCTTCCATATTCTCACTATATCATAAAAGCCTGATGGATTAAATATTATACTCAACAAAAATACATATGCAAACTTTTTTTATATATATATGTATTTTGTCAAATTTGTTAAATCATATTTCAAATACAAATATTATTATTTTTTTATTTTTTTTCTAAAGGTTCAATAACGGGTCCATTTGACTTATTTTGTGTGTGTGTGTGTGTGTGTGTGTCTGTGATGTTCTCAGGATCGGGGTGACGAGTTCACCTACACCGGCAGTGGAGGTCGCGACCTCTCGGGGAACAAGCGTATCGGCGAGCACTCGTTCGATCAGACGCTCACACACATGAACAGGTGTGTGTGTGTGTGTGTGTGTGGCGGCTCTGATGTTTACACAGATGTTAAATGTGTCTGTACGTGTTTGTTGACCTCTGACCTCTCAGGGCTCTGGCACTGAACTGTGACGCCCCCCTGAATGACAAGGACGGGGCCGAGTCACGCAACTGGCGAGCGGGAAAACCAGTGCGAGTGATCCGAAGCTCCAAGGGCCGACGCATCAGCAAATACGCCCCGGAGGAGGGGAACCGCTACGATGGCATTTATAAGGTACACACACTCTCACTCACACACACACACACTCTGAAGCGTGGTCTGAGGCCTGTGCTGTTTGTCCACACACACACACACACACACACTCGTCACCTGTGCTGTGTTCAGGTGGTGAAGTACTGGCCAGAGATCGGGAAGTGTGGGTTCCTAGTGTGGCGATACCTTCTCCGACGGGACGACCTGGAGCCGGCGCCCTGGACTCCTGAGGGAACCGATCGCAGCAAGAAACTGGGCCTCAAAGTCCAGGTGAGGAGTGTGTGTGTGTGTGTGTGTGTGTGTGTGAGTGTGGAAGGAAATCTTTTTGCAGTCTTATTATAATGACTGACTACATCTCTCTGTCTGTCTGCGGTTCAGTATCCTCCTGGGTATCTGGAGGCGATGGCCAATAAGACGAAGCGAGAGGCGACGGTGCGATCGGTGGGCGGATCCACACACACACGCGGCAGGAAGAGAGGGAGACCCCGATCCACTCGCCCGACCAAGAGACTCCAGGAGGAAGAGGAGGAGAAGCCGGTGCTGAACACGGAGGAAGAGCTGCAGAGCAACGGCAGTCCAGACGCCCCTGAAGAACACAACACAAGTGTGTGTGTGTGGGAGAGTGAGAGAGAGAGAGAGAGAGAGAGAGAGAGAGTGTGTGTGTGAGAGAGTGAGAGAGAGAGTGAGTGAGTGTATGAGTGAGTGAGTGAGTATGTGTGTGTGTGCGAGAGAGAGTGTGTGTGTCTATGTGTGTGCTTCTGTGTGTATATACATCTATATGAATGTGTGTGTGTGTATGCATCTATATGTACATATATATGTGTGTGTGTGTGTGTGAGTGAGTAAGTGTGTCTGCGCTTCTGTGTGTATATGCATCTATATGAACGTGTGTGTGTGTGTGTGTGTGTGTGCGCGCTTCTGTGTTTATGTGCATCTATATGAACGTGTGTGTGTGTGTGCGCGCTTCTGTGTGTATATGCATCTATATGAACGTGTGTGTGTGTGTGTGTGTGTGTGTGCGCGCTTCTGTGTGTATATGCATCTATATGAACGTGTGTGTGTGTGTGTGTGTGTGTGTGTGTGTGCGCGCTTCTGTGTTTATGTGCATCTATATGAACGTGAGTGAGTGTGTGTGTGTCAGGTGTGTGTGTGCGCGCTTCTGTGTTTATGTGCATCTATATGAACGTGTGTGTGTGTGCGCTTCTGTGTTTATGTGCATCTATATGAACGTGTGTGTGTGTCAGGTGTGTGTGTGTGCGCTTCTGTGTTTATGTGCATCTATATGAACGTGTGTGTGTGTGCGCTTCTGTGTTTATGTGCATCTATATGAACGTGTGTGTGTGTGCGCTTCTGTGTTTATGTGCATCTATATGAACGTGTGTGTGTGTCAGGTGTGTGCGAGGAGCAGGAGGAGCCGCAGGTGAAGCGTCTGAAGGAAGTGGAATCGTTCGTTCTGTCAGAACAGCAGCGGAATCTGATACAGGAAGACGAACCCAACAGGAAGCTGTGGGACGAAGCACTGAGCTTCCTCACGGAGGGACCGGTACACACACACATACACACACAAACACACAACTAAAATAAAAAAACTATAATATTCACTGTTGAGTTTCTTCTGCAACTTGACGGTTAAGATACTGTTGTTGCCATGGATACCCTAATGCACCACTTCCTGTTGTCCTGCAGAACTTCCTGCGTAAGGTGGAGCAGATGTTCATGTGTGTGTGTTGTCAGGAATTATCCTTCCAGCCCGTCACCACTGAGTGTACTCACAACGTCTGCAAGGTTTGTGCTGCACACGTCTGTCAATCATCTTCATTGTCTGCGTCGCTAAAATGATAAATGTGTTTCCTCCTCAGTCGTGTCAGTAACGGTGTGTGTGTGTGTGTGCGTTCTCAGACGTGTCAGTAATGGTGTTGTGTGTGTGTGTTCTCAGACGTGTCAGTAACGGTGTTGTGTGTGTGTGTGTGTGTGTGCGTTCTCAGACGTGTCAGTAATGGTGTTGTGTGTGTGTGCGTTCTCAGACGTGTAAGTAATGGTGTTGTGTGTGTGTGCGTTCTCAGACGTGTCAGTAATGGTGTTGTGTGTGTGTGCGTTCTCAGACGTGTCAGTAATGGTGTTGTGTGTGTGTGTTCTCAGACGTGTCAGTAACGGTGTTGTGTGTGTGTGTGTGTGTGTGTGCGTTCTCAGACGTGTCAGTAATGGTGTTGTGTGTGTGTGTTCTCAGACGTGTCAGTAACGGTGTTGTGTGTGTGTGTGCGTGTGTGTGTGTGTGTGTGTATGTGTGTGTGTGTGTGTGTGTGTGTGTGTGTGTGTGTGTGCCTTCTCAGACGTGTCAGTAATGGTGTTGTGTGTGTGTGTGTGTGTGTGTGCGCGTGTGTGTGTGCGTTCTCAGACGTGTCAGTAACGGTGTTGTGTGTGTGTGTTCTCAGACGTGTCAGTAACGGTGTTGTGTGTGTGTGTGTGTGTGTGTTCTCAGTCGTGTCAGTAACGGTGTTTTGAGTGTGTGTGTGTGTGTGTGTGTTCTCAGTCGTGCCAGTAACGGTGTTTTGAGTGTGTGTGTGTTCTCAGTCGTGTCAGTAACGGTGTTGTGTGTGTGTGTGTGTGTGTGTGTGTGTTCTCAGTCGTGTCAGTAACGGTGTTTTGAGTGTGTGTGTGTGTGTGTTCTCAGTCGTGCCAGTAACGGTGTTTTGAGTGTGTGTGTGTGTGTGTTCTCAGTCGTGTCAGTAACGGTGTTGTGTGTGTGTGTGTGTGTGTGTGTGTGTGTGTGTGTGTGTGTGTGTGTGTGTGTGTGTGTGTGTGTGTTCTCAGACGTGTCAGTAACGGTGTTGTGTGTGTGTGTGTGTGTTCTCAGTCGTGTCAGTAACGGTGTTGTGTGTGTGTGTGTGTGTGTTCTCAGTCCTGCCAGTAACGGTGTTTTGAGTGTGTGTGTGTGTGTGTGTGTTCTCAGTCGTGTCAGTAACGGTGTTTTGAGTGTGTGTGTGTGTGTGTGTGTGTTCTCAGTCGTGTCAGTAACGGTGTTTTGAGTGTGTGTGTGTGTGTGTGTGTGTGTGTGTGTGTGTGTGTGTTCTCAGTCGTGTCAGTAACGGTGTTTTGAGTGTGTGTGTGTTCTCAGTCGTGTCAGTAACGGTGTTTTGAGTGTGTGTGTGTGTGTGTGTGTGTGTGTGTTCTCAGTCGTGTCAGTAACGGTGTTTTGAGTGTGTGTGTGTGTGTGTGTGTTCTCAGTCGTGTCAGTAACGGTGTTTTGAGTGTGTGTGTGTGTGTGTGTGTGTGTGTGTGTTCTCAGTCGTGTCAGTAACGGTGTTTTGAGTGTGTGTGTGTGTGTGTGTGTTCTCAGTCGTGTCAGTAACGGTGTTTTGAGTGTGTGTGTGTGTGTGTGTGTGTGTGTGTGTGTGTTCTCAGTCGTGTCAGTAACGGTGTTTTGAGTGTGTGTGTGTGTGTGTGTGTGTGTGTTCTCAGTCGTGTCAGTAACGGTGTTTTGAGTGTGTGTGTGTGTGTGTGTGTGTTCTCAGTCGTGTCAGTAACGGTGTTTTGAGTGTGTGTGTGTGTGTGTGTGTGTGTGTTCTCAGTCGTGTCAGTAACGGTGTTTTGAGTGTGTGTGTGTGTGTGTGTGTTCTCAGTCGTGTCAGTAACGGTGTTTTGAGTGTGTGTGTGTGTGTGTGTGTGTGTGTGTTCTCAGTCGTGTCAGTAACGGTGTTTTGAGTGTGTGTGTGTGTGTGTGTGTGTGTGTGTTCTCAGTCGTGTCAGTAACGGTGTTTTGAGTGTGTGTGTGTGTGTGTTCTCAGTCGTGCCAGTAACGGTGTTTTGAGTGTGTGTGTGTGTGTGTTCTCAGTCGTGTCAGTAACGGTGTTGTGTGTGTGTGTGTGTGTGTGTGTGTGTGTGTGTGTGTGTGTGTGTGTGTGTGTGTGTGTGTGTGTGTGTGTGTTCTCAGACGTGTCAGTAACGGTGTTGTGTGTGTGTGTGTGTGTTCTCAGTCGTGTCAGTAACGGTGTTGTGTGTGTGTGTGTGTGTGTGTGTGTGTTCTCAGTCCTGCCAGTAACGGTGTTTTGAGTGTGTGTGTGTGTGTGTGTGTTCTCAGTCGTGTCAGTAACGGTGTTTTGAGTGTGTGTGTGTGTGTGTGTGTGTTCTCAGTCGTGTCAGTAACGGTGTTTTGAGTGTGTGTGTGTGTGTGTGTGTGTGTGTGTGTGTGTGTGTGTTCTCAGTCGTGTCAGTAACGGTGTTTTGAGTGTGTGTGTGTTCTCAGTCGTGTCAGTAACGGTGTTTTGAGTGTGTGTGTGTGTGTGTGTGTGTGTGTGTTCTCAGTCGTGTCAGTAACGGTGTTTTGAGTGTGTGTGTGTGTGTGTGTGTTCTCAGTCGTGTCAGTAACGGTGTTTTGAGTGTGTGTGTGTGTGTGTGTGTGTGTGTGTGTTCTCAGTCGTGTCAGTAACGGTGTTTTGAGTGTGTGTGTGTGTGTGTGTGTTCTCAGTCGTGTCAGTAACGGTGTTTTGAGTGTGTGTGTGTGTGTGTGTGTGTGTGTGTGTGTGTTCTCAGTCGTGTCAGTAACGGTGTTTTGAGTGTGTGTGTGTGTGTGTGTGTGTGTGTTCTCAGTCGTGTCAGTAACGGTGTTTTGAGTGTGTGTGTGTGTGTGTGTGTGTTCTCAGTCGTGTCAGTAACGGTGTTTTGAGTGTGTGTGTGTGTGTGTGTGTGTGTGTTCTCAGTCGTGTCAGTAACGGTGTTTTGAGTGTGTGTGTGTGTGTGTGTGTTCTCAGTCGTGTCAGTAACGGTGTTTTGAGTGTGTGTGTGTGTGTGTGTGTGTGTGTGTTCTCAGTCGTGTCAGTAACGGTGTTTTGAGTGTGTGTGTGTGTGTGTGTGTGTTCTCAGTCGTGTCAGTAACGGTGTTTTGAGTGTGTGTGTGTGTGTGTGTGTGTTCTCAGTCGTGTCAGTAACGGTGTTTTGAGTGTGTGTGTGTGTGTGTGTGTGTGTGTGTGTGTTCTCAGTCGTGTCAGTAACGGTGTTTTGAGTGTGTGTGTGTGTGTTCTCATCCATCTCTCTCTCTCCCAGTCGTGTCTGCAGAGGTCGTTCCGCGCTGAGGTCTTCACCTGCCCCGCCTGCCGCCACGACCTGGGCAGAGATTACGCCATGAGCCTCAACAAAACCCTCCAGCTGCTCCTGGATCAGTTCTTCCCCGGATACAGCAAAGGACGATGAGTCTGATCCGCAACATACGGACAAAGATCCACACACACACACACACACACAGTCCCCCATCAGCACCAGCCTGACATTTGCACCACATGACCGCAAACCCAACGGATGCTGGGTCATGTGACTCGATCATGTGTCCATCATGAACATCATCACGTCTGGATCGACTGAGAATCAACCAGAAACGACAAACTCCTCAGAATCAGTGAATCTAGTGTTGCGTTGAAGCGAGCGCTCCTCGTGAGTCCTGTCAGAAACACGTCGCCTCAAAAACATCCTATTCCGCACACAGAAACTATTATCTGCATAGTGACGCTCACACACACTTCCTCCCAAACTCGTACTAGTGTCCAGATGTTTTTATTTCTCATTAGTGATTTTATTCTATCGACTGTAGAACAGATTTTTTTGTTAATAAAACAAGCATTAGAGGCAGTGTATCGAATACAATCTGTAAATGCTTTTAATATGGATCGTTTTTATATGTACTTTTAATATTTTAAATGTATAAATACAATTGAATAAATAATATATCAGTTTTTGACATATTAACGGGGGTCAAAATGTGTTTAAATTGAATGAAAATAATGTCACTAATCAGAATATCTCACGGGGTTTCTGAACGCGCGTGTTTCTGAAGTGGAGTCCGAGCCGGTGTTGTGTTCGGGTCATGAGAAGAGTGTGTGTTCGCTGAGAATCTCTCCGGATCTGTGTTTCTTCGAGCTTCGAGCAAACGTTCGTTTAGCTGACGTGTTCGTCTGTTCGCCGGGTGTTGTTCGTTGCTTGGCCTGTTTGTCCTCTTTTCGTGGTGACGTCCTTTTTCTCAAAAGATTTCTGCTTTTGTTTTTCAGGAAATGTAAATGTAAAATGTTTAAAGATGATCCAGACTCAGAATCTCCTTGGTTCGGTCTGGTGTGTGTGATCCTCTCTTCTGCTTCAGCTTTACTGTGGTGTTTCATGTTTTCTTGCACTTATTACTGGAGATGGGTTTGCGTTCCTCCTGTCATCACTGTCGACTCTCGCCGCTCCTCCTCCAGTGTGGTAAATCCCAGCAGACACATCGCTTCCAATTGTGATTCCAAATTTTATACATGGTATAATACTTGTTATGTACTTATTAAATATTTTGATTCCAGAATCAATGTGTGATTTGTCTTTTTTAGTTCTGTTTCACACTGAGAAGAATCACATGATCAGATCTAATACTTTGATTCTAGGATCTTATCAGGAAACATGATGAAAATTTTAAATATTCATATTTGGTGAGGAAAGTGTGTTCATACTACCATACTGTCTACTACAGGTGCACTGCAAAAATGAAATCAAGAAGCATTTACTAGATGAGTAAATATGTCTTGTTTTCTGGGGAAATAAATCAAAATTAAGTGATTTTTTGCTCAAAACAAGCATAATTATCTCCCAATGTGGTAAGAAAAATAATCTTAATTCAAACAGAAACAACATTATTTTTCTTACCGCACATTGCCAGATAATTTTGCTTTTTTTAAGCAACAAATCACTTAATTTTGATTTATTTCCCCAGAAAACAAGACATAATATCTACTCATCTAGTAAATACGCATAAACTAGTGTTTCCTAACGCCTCTTGAACACTGGAGACATCTAGTGTTGACTGAGAACATCGCATGCTGGTTGGTGGTGACGTCACCTGATCTATGCATAAAATCTTAAAGATATATTTCTTTATTTTTCTTACGGTAACCAAGCTTCTTTTGTTCACAACAAGAACACGTTCATTTTGTCTAGATGTGAAATCTTGCTGTGATTTCCCATACTGTAAAAATCTCAAACTCGTAAATAATAACAACAAATATCTTAAGGACTATGACCTTATATTGATTGATTTATCTTTTATATACCTGTGTATCTTTTTCCTTTCGTTTTCAT
This sequence comes from Tiaroga cobitis, assembly GCA_030578255.1. Taxonomy (NCBI): domain Eukaryota; kingdom Metazoa; phylum Chordata; class Actinopteri; order Cypriniformes; family Leuciscidae; genus Tiaroga; species Tiaroga cobitis. The sequence goes on along the minus strand of CM060611.1, from coordinate 710,646 downwards.
TTTCACCCCAAAATCAATATAAAATTAAACTTTTGAATTGACAGGCTTAATTATCATGAAAATATCGTTATAATCAGGCATTAATATCATTGTAAGATCAAAATCATGTCACAAGATAAAAGGACTTCTTTATGAATTTCTAATTTCTTTAGATTTTTATGGTGCAAGCCATGTTGAAAAGATCGTATTTACAAATTGAACACATGAACTTATGAAAGCTTGTTTTACCCACAGAATAAAAAAAGTTAATTGCGACTTTTGATCTCACAATTGTAAAAACAAATCTCTAAATTGCGTATAAATCTCGCAATTCAGACTTTTTCTCGCAGTTCTCTGAATTAATAAATTGCAATTGAGAGTTTCTATCTCGCAACTCTGACTTTTTCTTGCAATTCGTACTTTTTTCTCGCAATTCTGAGGGGGGAAAGGTTGTAATTATCTTTTAAATTGTTTTATTCAGTGGCGAAAACAAGCTTCCACATGAACGCCACCACAAAATCGTAAATACGACTGGGAGGATTCCCTGCACAAAATATAACATCATTGTAATATAACAATATGTAACGATAACGTTTATTGTGGCTTCATAAATCAATAAACCGATAAAAAGCAAAACACAACTGCTGCACATTCTTTGTACTTACTTTTCTAGGAGTAGAGTTTAAAACCTTGTTATAGTTTTGAGTAGTTCGTTTATTTTACTGTCTATGTTAATTACGTGATGGTGCACCGCCATTTTGCTTCGACGAAAGTGACGTGATGTCGGAAACACGACTCGAAAATACGAATTCCGAGATCGCTGAGCTGGAATTTGAGATTCACTTGAAGATTTCAGAGTTTGTTCCCTGTTTAAGATGCAATCTGAACATTTACTCTGGGAGCTTTACTTAGAACAGTTGATTTTCTCAAACATTAGTATGTCTTGAGGGAAGAGGGGCAGAATGAAGTGTTTTAAGTCAAATAAAACTGGAACATTCTGGAATATTCACACAGGTCCATGTTTCTAGCCTTGAGCAAATGAAAAGAATTGGATTTCATTCCTTTCCTTTGTATTAAAACTTTGCTGTAACTCTGGTCCTCTAACTAACATGTATGAAGTTTTGATTATTTTTTTGCACACACACGCACGCGCGCGCGCACACATGTAAACAGCGGTCTGTGATTCAGTGTCGCCGAGTCTCTCATCTCATTCGCTATCACACGCTTTTCGCGTAAATCTGACAGGGTTTCCCTCGTGAAAGCGGAAAAACAACCGCCACGTTAGCGGCGTTTTTCTGACAGATCGCGCCTCAGTGGAACTATGAGATTCATCGGTCCCCGGGAGAAAGAGCGGCGGCTGCCCGGCTCAGGCGAGCCCTCCCCGGTGTGAGTGCGAAATCGAGGCCGCTGGCGCTGAGGCCTAGTGCAGCCGGTTTAATGTTTCACTCGACAATACAGGACAGCGCACCGGTAATGCTGTAAAAACTCATAAAACATGAAAGACTGGGAGATTAACACAATTTATAGCTGGTTGATGGACTTTAAACGAGTTTCAGCCGATTTGTTGATTTGTAGAAATTCATGGAAATGCACGAGTTTGAATTATTATTTATTAGAACATGATTTATGCAGTACTTACATCAAGGACTCATTTAACTGGAAGTATAGTATTTTTCTTTAAACGGTATGTCCATTCTCCTTATTTTAAGAAGTTTATTTATTTTTAATCAAAATACAAACTAATCAACTGAAGTAATAAAACTTCAACAATTTGCTATTTTGTTAACATTTATATTTATTATTTATTGAAATTAATTTTATGTCAGGGCCAAATGAAACATTTTCTGCATTATTTCCCCAAATCTCTTTTTTCTGTATTCTGTTTTATTAATGATTCAATTACATCTTAATAATCTAAAAGCATGTCTGATGGACTGACTTAATAACATTTCAATTTAATATTTATCAACAGGGCCTTTAGAAATCTATTTCCCCATACAAATTCTGTTATTTCTTTTCCACAAATTCTCTGTTTTTCATTTTAATCTTTTTCTGGGTTCCGTTTTAACGGTTTAACGTCTTTCTTCACACAGTCTCCGTCAGGACCAGCAATGGCTTCTTCATGTGATGCCAGATTGACATTGATTGACAGATGATGCTGGAGGCACCTGTGCAGGTGAGCATCACGCCAGGAGAATGAAGCTTCATTCGGACCCGAGCGAGAGCACACACATGTGTGAGGACATGAACCTGAACCACCGTTTGACCTTGACCTCCTGCGCGCTGAAACCCGCGGGCCCGGAGGGGGCGGAGCTCCTGTGCAACGGGTCGTCTGACCAATCAGGGCTTGAGAATTTCACGGCACACTGTGATGAAAGTGACCCGGTGACCTCTGAAGACGACAGCAGGTCCAGTACGGTGGAAAACGGAGACGATCTCACGCCCGAGATCCAGCAGGCCTACAGAATATTTCAAAGCTTTCTTTCAGAGAAGCATAAATACATAACGGCCCCGTTCTGGCATCCCGGATCCCAGAGCCCTGATGCAGACATGAGCTTCAGGAAGATGCGTGATAAATTTGTAAATCGCGAGTATGAATCCATCACTGTGTTCGTGGCCGATTTCAGACTGATGTTAGAGAACTGTTATCGCTCTCACGGAGTCGATCACTGGATCTCAAAACAGGCCCAGAAACTGGAGATTATTCTCGAACAAAAGTTGACCCTGTTGTCCAGGTAATAATAACAAGTCGCTGTTGAGATTCAGTCATGTGACTTAAGAACGAATTATGGTCAAGTTCGCTACCACTTAGAATGTAGTTTAACAGAATGAATTAGTTCCAATTTACATTGAAATTAATTCTGGATGCAACAATGTACATAAGAAAGAATGTAACAATTTCTGATGCGTTTACTTTAGAATTTCTACATAAGAATGTAACAATTTCTGATGCATTTACTTTACAATTTCTACATAAGAATGTAACAATTTCTGATGCATTTACTTTAGAATTTCTACATAAGAATGTAAATTTCTGAAGCATTTACTTTAGAATTTCTACATAAGAATGTAACAATTTCTTATGCATTTACTTTACAATTTCTACATAAGAATGTAACAATTTCTGACGCATTTACTTTAGAATTTCTACATAAGAATGTAACAATTTCTGATGCATTTACTTTAGAATTTCTACATAAGAATGTAACAATTTCTGATGCATTTACTTTAGAATTTCTACATAAGAATGTAACAATTTCTGAAGCATTTACTTTAGAATTTCTATATAATAATGTAACAATTTCTGACGCATTTATTTTAGAATTTCTACATAAGAATGTAACAATTTCTGAAGCATTTACTTTAGAATTTCTATATAATAATGTAACAATTTCTGACGCATTTACTTTAGAATTTCTACATAAGAATGTAACAATTTCTGATGCATTTACTTTAGAATTTCTACATAAGAATGTAACAATTTCTGAAGCATTTACTTTAGAATTTCTATATAAGAATGTAACAATTTCTGACGCATTTACTTTAAAATTTTTACATTAAAAGTTACAGTAAGATGTTATTGTTTAGCTAACTTAGATTTTTTTTATATGTACATTTCTGAAATGCATAACTTTGACAGTTTCCTCTGATAACAGATCACTCTAAATTGTAATATGGACTCATGCACTTTCTGTAAAGCTGCTTTGAAATTGTGTATTGTGAAAAGCGCTATACAAATAAACATGAATTGAATTGAATTGAAGCTTTGAGATTCACTCATGTTTTCTTTCCCACACCAGGACGTTGCGTGAGAAAACCACGCTAGCCGTGACCTCCAGAGGTCGTTTCGGCACCGAGGATGAGAAAGCGTCGGTCGGCACGTCGTCCAGGCGGCGTTTGGTGCCACGAAACCTGGCGGCCATTACAGTGGGCGGCAGCGAGTCCATCATGGTGCAGGCTCTGAGACTGGAGGAGCTGCAGAAAGCCAAAGACCAAAAGAGGTGAACACACACATCATGAGGAAAACACTTTCATTTGAACATATAGAACCATAGGGAATCACTTTCATTTGAACATATAGAACCATAGGGTATCACTTTCATTTGAACATATAGAACCATAGGGAATCACTTTCATTTCAACATATAGATCCATAGGGAATTACTTTCATTTGAACATATAGATCCATAGGGAATCGGTTTCATTTGAACATATAGATCCATAAAAAATCACTTTCATTTGAACATATAGATCCATAGAAAATCTCTTTCATTTGAACATATAGATCCATAGAGAATCACTTTCATTTGAACATATAGATCCATAGAAAATCACTTTCATTTGAACATATAGATCCATAGGGAATTACTTTCATTTGAACATATAGATCCACAGGGAATCGCTTTCATTTGAACATATAGATCCATAGAAAATCGCTTTCATTTGAACATATAGATCCATAGAAAATCACTTTCATTTGAACATATAGATCCATAGGGAATCACTTTCATTTGAACATATAGATCCATAGAAAATCACTTTCATTTGAACATATAGATCCATAGGGAATTACTTTCATTTGAACTTATAGATCCATAGAAAATCACTTTCATTTGAACATATAGATCCATAGGGAATCACTTTCTGAATAATTTTTGGTTTTACTGTATATTTGTTATTATATTTCAGTCATAATTTCTTCAAGTTAAGCCATACTTTTATTTCGCCAGTTTACATTTCGTGTTTACATTTCGCACAGAACTCGTAGACTCCTAAATCTCTTACCGTAACCAATGATTGATTTTTGGTTTGACTGTATATATTCCTCAAGATACAATGGTAAATTTTAGGGCTGGGACGATACACCTATCTCCCGATTCGATACTATCACGACACTTGGGTGCCGATACGATATGTATTGCGATTCTTTTTAAGAATTTTGATTCTACAAGTATTGTGATGCGATAAATATTATTTTAATTTTTTTTAAAAATTTCTAACACTAGACCATCGGGAAAGGTTAAATCATACAGACTGTACATGATGTATAAGATGAGTCATATTTACAAAAACAATTCACATCTTTCTGATTTTTATTTCAGAAGCATCAAACTACGTTCTCTTGAATAAATGATTCAATAACAAATACAATGTTTAACAGTCACTTGACGAAATAATGTAATCGATAAATATTTTATTTTAAGCACCAAGTTTTATTCTATTTTGATCGCTGCCATAGACATCAGTGTATTTGAACTTTAAACTTTTATCCCAGTACTTCTGTGATAATTTGAACTATTGTATCACAGAAATATTGATACTATGAGGTTGAAAAGACTGCTGTTTCACGACGACTCCCTCCGGGTCAGCGGCAACACACATCTGAATGTTGCAATATGATTTTGTCAAAGGTTTAATAGACAGACGAAACGGAAGAAGATTGCGTGGGTGTTTGAATCGAGATCACAGTCTTTTAAAGATGAATCGTGGAGCTCTATTATCTGATCTCTCTCTCAGCATACGAGCAGCGCAGGGCGTTCAGTGCGCTCAGTCTCAAGTACTAAAGTAAATTTGGTATTATATTTCAGTCATAATTTCTTCAAGTTAAGCCATACTTGTATTTCGTCAGTTTGCATTTTGCACAGAACTCCTGAATCCCGTAACCGTTGACCTTTGACCTCTAGGCAGCGTGAGCTGGAGCGTAAAGAAGCAGAGGAGGTGTCGGTGAAGGATCTGGAGGATTGGGAGAGTTCGCTGCTTGCGCTGGCGGAACCGTGGGCCGTCCGGACCTTGTGGGAGCTTCCCGCCATCGGCCACTTCTTGTGTCTGGCTCAGAAAGCGCTCAACCTCCCCGAGATCGTCTTCTACGAGCTGGAGCGCTGCTTGCTAATGCCGCGCTGTAGCTCGTTCCTAGCTAAGGTCATGACCTCTCTGCTCCTTCACCCAAATAAAAGAGCGAACGCCCACCGCCGCCCGCCGTTGTCGTACAGGAAGTGGGAGGCGGAGCTCCGGCGGCGGGTTCAGGACTGGTACCGTTCGCTCGCGAGGGCCGAGGACCAAACGGCTCGTGCCGAACTCCTAGGACTTTCCCATCAGTTCTTCTGGATGCTAGGAGACGCGAGTCCGCTAGAGGAGAAGCCGTTCCACATGCTCACGTTTAAACAGCGCGTGTGGCTCCTCAAGGGCCTGTGCGATCACGTGTACGAGACGCAGAAGGACGTTCAGGTCGCGGTTCTCGCGCAGCCGATCCACGAGTGCCGCGAGTCCATCCTAGGCTACGACGCGCAGGAGAACGCGTACATACACTTCCCTCACTTCTGCGGCGCCGACCTGCGGATCTACCGCCAGAGTCCGTGTGTCGCGATGGAGTTTCCTCTTCCGCTGTTACGCGTCAAGAGATCGCAGGAGGAACCGGAGGGGACAGAGGTCAAGCTGGAAACACGTGAGTTTTATTGTTGCTATTGTTCGTTTTTTTTTTTTATTGTTTATTATTATTATTATTATAACCTTTATTTTACCAGGAAAGAAAGCACATTAAGATTATAAATCTCTTTTGCAAGAGCGTCCTGGCCAAGATTATCAACACTCAACTCCAATAAAATTTATCCAAACCATTTATTAGGGGCCAAGCTCCTATTGTATCCGTTGGCGTTCTTATTGGGGATGGGCATTGAAAATATTGTATTTGAATATTTGGGCTCATAAAAATCTAATATTCGTTTATTTAAATGACGTTTAACGAGAAAGACGTTATTTTTTTTATTTAAGCTTATTTTCACCATTTCTGAACAAGCTTACAATTAGGCAATGTTATATCTTAAGGTTTTATTTTAGTTGAAAACATTAAACAATGTGCCTAAAAAAAAATTAAAAAAAGAACAATTTAAGCTCAAGCAACGCGAGCGGACAAAAAACGCTAATAAAGCAGACTGCGCCAATTATCCACTATAGAACCACTTGCGGGAAAGTTGTGAAATTCGGCACACAGATAGAGGACAGTTTGTGTGAACTCCCACCAGAGCAACTTTGGAGTCTCATATAAATTGCTCTAGCGCCACCAACTGTCCAAAGTTGCACGTCAAGTTACCTTGAAAATAGCGTCTCAGTCCAGCTTAAGTCAGTTCAGTGATGGTTCATTTTTGTTGTAAAAAGTTATTAATTTAGTTCATTTATATATATATAATCGCCGTTGCTCCGATGTACACGAACATGTATCCAGATCATCTTAAGACGATGCCGACAAAGTTATGGAATTCAAGTTGATACGTCAAATTTTTTTCCAATTACGCGCAAATACATTTTATGTAGGGTTTAGAAAAACAGACGTTAGGCTGTATCTCCGCAACGCTTCATCGTATTCTGACCAAAGTTGGTGCATGTCATCTCAAGCATGACCTGAGGTTACATGCTGCATTTTGGCGCTGCGCAACCTATTGGTCCAGGATACGAAAAAATTATGAATATTTTTGCTTATAACTTTTTAACGGTTTGCCCAAAAATCATAAAAGTGGTCTCATTAGATTCAGGGCGGCATGTGGCATATCGGTATATAACGCATTGGCATATCATTACAAAACTCAGTATGTTTCTTCGGCACCATGCCCGGAAGGTACTCGAAAAGTTTCCCCTTGTGGCAAAAAATTGTAATAAAAATTATATTATAAGCAATATATCTCATTACAATGCAATTTATTTATTGGTTGTGAACCTTTTTTCTTAAAATAGTTGTTTCTTTATTTACCAATGTTTGCAGTTGGTCTGCTGCTAGCTCCGTTGTTTGATTCTGTTGTGCTCGTCCCCGATGATTGCTGCTTGCAGCTATATTTATTATTAATTTAATTTAACTATTTAGTCATGGTAGTTAAGCTCATTCAATTTAGAATTTGCGTTTGAAATGAAGCATGGAGAACGATCCGCGTCTGTCCGCAGATGTGATGAAGGAGCTGAAGGCATGGAAGGAAGATTCGCTCGCCGACAGGGAGGATCCGGATCAGAAATGTTCCTCCAGCTTCTTCTCATGGTCGCTGGACTCTGGAAGCGTTCGAGGAGCGTTCACCGAGGAGGAGCGGTTGAAAGAAGAGGATGAGGACGAGTGCGAGGCGAGCTTCGGAGTGGGAGAGAGCCGATATAAGGGAGTTGCTCCCGCTCTGAATAGTCACAGTAGTCCTGAAAAAGATGCAAATCACATGACCTGTGAGGACCAATCGCAACGCCAGAAGAAGAAGAGACAGAGGAAGAAAGACTTGAAGAAACCCAAACTGAGCTTGAAGAAGCGATCGGCTAAAAGCAGCGTGACGAGAGCGGCTACAGCCGTGAAGAAGAAAGACCGGAGGAAGAGACGGAAACGGGGTAAATAATACACACGGTCACTTCTTGTTGACTAAATGAAACGGTAACACTTTACTATTCATTACTGTTCATTAGTTGACTTACCTTAGTTAACATGAGCTAAGAATGAACAATACTTCTACAGCATTTATTAATCTTAGTTAATATTGATTTCAACATTTAACAATATGTCATGATGTCATAGCGTAATGACGTAGAAATAGCGTAATGACGTAGAAATAGCGTAATGACGTAGAAATAGAGTAATGACGTAGAAATAGCATAATGACGTAGAACTAGCGTAATGATGTAGAAATAGCGTAATGATATAGAAATAGCGTAATGATGTAGAAATAGCGTAATGACGTAGAAATAGCGTAATGACGTAGAAATAGAGTAATGACGTAGAAATAGAGTAATGACGTAGAAATAGCATAATGACGTAGAACTAGCGTAATGATGTAGAAATAGCGTAATGACGTAGAAATAGCATAATGACGTAGAACTAGCGTAATGATGTAGAAATAGCGTAATGATATAGAAATAGCGTAATGATGTAGAAATAGCGTAATGACGTAGAAATAGAGTAATGACGTAGAAATAGCATAATGACGTAGAACTAGCGTAATGACGTAGAAATAGCATAATGACGTAGAACTAGCGTAATGATGTAGAAATAGCGTAATGATATAGAAATAGCGTAATGATGTAGAAATAGCGTAATGACGTAGAACTAGCGTAATGACGTTAAAATAGCGTAATGACGTAGAAATAGCATAATGACGTAAAAATAGCGTAATGACGTAGAAATAGCGTAATGGCGTAGAACTAGCGTAATGACGTAGAACTAGCGTAATGACGTAGAAATAGCATAATGATGTAGAACTAGCGGAATGACGTAGAAATAGCGTAATGACGTAGAAATAGCGTAATGGCGTAGAACTAGCGTAATGACGTAGAACTAGCGTAATGACGTAGAACTAGCGTAATGATGTAGAAATAGCGTAATGATGTAAAAATAGCGTAATGATGTAGGAATAGTGTAATGTAGAAATAGTGTAATGATGTAGAAATAGCGTAATGATGTAGAAATAGCATAATGACTTAGAAATAGCGTAATGACGTAGAAATAGCACAATGGCGTAGAAATAGCGTAATGTAGAAATGGCATAATGACGTAGAAATAGCGTGATGCAGAAATAGCGCAATGATGTAGAAATAGCGCAATGACGTAGAAATAGCGTAATAATGTAGAAATATCGCAATGTAGAAATAGCGTAATGACGTAGAAATAGGGTGATGATGTAGAAATAGCGTAATGATGTAGAAATAGCGCAATAACGTAGAAATAGCGTAATGATGTAGAAATAGCGTAATGATGTAGAAATAGCGCAATGACGTAGAAATAGCGTAATGATGTAGAAATAGCGTAATGATGTAGAAATATCGCAATGTAGAAATAGCGTAATTAGGCATGTGCCGGTATCAAATTTTCGTGCTGCGATTAATTGAATGAGCTTAGATCACGGTATACGGTATTATCACGATATTTTAATTGCTCAAGAGAAACAGATGGATTGCGGGTATCTAAAAAAACAACTTGCATCACAATGTGTAATTGTGATTTTCAAAACATGGTAACTAAACAGAATTTTATTAAGTTTAGTGACAACGTGTTACAATGTTTACATGGTACAATGACTGGTAGGTTACTGTTTGTATTATTCAAATAAATTATTGTATTTGATTTTAATCTTAATTCAATATTGACTCATTTGGATAAATATTAGGTAGGCTACAGTCTGCATGTTAATTTTTCTCAAGAAAAAAATATATCTCACATAATGCTGTAAACAGAGAGAAATTAAATATAATGCGGTTTTCATTATAATAACAATTATGTAATGACAAGTAAACATATAATTAATATGTAATAAAGTGCACATATTTAGAAAAATGACCATTTTTTCTAGTCAACTAAAGTGCTGGTCATTAAATGGCTTTCCTGAGGTAAATGTAACGTTCTGTGACATAACTGTTCTCCTGCAGTTTTATTGACCTCTTTCCGTGAAAAACACTGATTGATCGACATTTTGTATGAGGCATAAACCTTAAGGTAAGTTGTACTGTATCTTTAAATAAAAAGTAACAGATGATCGGTTTACTTGAACTGAGGCGCAGCGATCTGTCACAATGGACAGAACCTTTTTTTTCATATCAAAAGTGTCCTGCTCTGTCTAGTCTGTCGGTGTCAGTGTCCTCTTTGCTCCGCGATTTTTCTCTGCGTGAGAGCGTGTGAAAAGTGTCAATTCCGTAAAGCGGCTTTCAGACAGAACGCGGAACGCGATTTGCTATTTTGCAAATAAAAAGTTGAACTATTTTTAACTTTGACCCCGGCGTGCTTTGGTCGACGCAGCAACAAAACGTCTCCGCGAGTATTCTGCGTCCTGTCTGAAAGGCGCTTGAGTCTCAAGTTGAATGCGTGAGAGTTGGCAGCCCTGCGGGGGGGAAATCGTCGGCAGCGTTCCTCCTTCCTCCATGCTTCTACTCCATGTGATGATTGTTTACATTAGACTAGAGTGCGCTCTGCGCCGCGTGCACACAGTGCTTATACATGTGGGGATTGTTTACATCAGAGTGCGCACGTGTTTTGCGGAGCATATACGCAGTGTTTAAGCGGTTGATAGAAAATTAGCTAATGCGTGTTCTAAAAGTCTAAATTCAGATCTATTATTTTTCACGGTATTTTGAAGTGGCCGCGATAACAATATCGTGCATATTCATTACCGCGATTTATCGCATTACCGAATACCGGCACATGTCTAAGCGTAATGTAGAAATATCGCAATGTAGAAATAGCGTAATGACGTAGAAATAACGTAATGATGTAGAAATAGCGTAATGACGTAGAAATATCGCAATGTAGAAATAGCGTAATGACGTAGAAATAACGTAATGACGTAGAAATAGCGTGATGGCGTAGAAATAGCGTGATGACGTAGAAATAGCATGATGTAGAAATAGCGTGATGTAGAAATAGCGTAATGATGTAGAAATAGCGTGATGGCGTAGAAATAGCCTGATGGCGTAGAAATAGCGTAATGATGTAGAAATAGCGTGATGGCGTAGAAATAGCGTGATGTAGAAATAGCGTAATGACGTAGAAATAGGGTGATGGCGTAGAAATAGCGTGATGACGTAGAAATAGCGTGATGTAGAAATAGCGCAATGATGTAGAAATAGCACAATGGCGTAGAAATAGCGTAATGATGTAGAAATAGCGTAATGATGTAGAAATATCGCAATGTAGAAATAGCGTAATGACGTAGAAATAACATAATGACGTAGAAATAGCGCAATGACGTAGAAATAGCGTAATGATGTAGAAATAGTGTAATGACGTAGAAATAGCGTGATGGCGTAGAAATAGCGTGATGACGTAGAAATAGCGTGATGTAGAAATAGCGCAAAGATGTAGAAATAGCGTAATGATGTAGAAATAGAGTGATGATGTAGAAATAGCACAATGGCGTAGAAATAGCGTAATGATGTAGAAATAGAGTGATGATGTAGAAATAGCGAAATGATGTAGAAATAGCGTAATGATGTAGAAATAGAGTGATGATGTAGAAATAGCACAATGGCGTAGAAATAGCGTAATGATGTAGAAATAGCGTAAAGATGTAGAAATAGCGTAATGATGTAGAAATAGCGTAATGATGTAGAAATAGCGTAATGATGTAGAAATAGAGTGATGATGTAGAAATAGCACAATGGCGTAGAAATAGCGTAATGATGTAGAAATAGAGTGATGATGTAGAAATAGCGTAAAGATGTAGAAATAGCGTAATGATGTAGAAATAGAGTGATGATGTAGAAATAGCACAATGGCGTAGAAATAGCGTAATGATGTAGAAATAGAGTGATGATGTAGAAATAGCGTAATGATGTAGAAATAGCGTAATGATGTAGAAATAGCGTAATGATGTAGAAATAGCGTAATGACGTAGAAATAGAGTGATGATGTAGAAATAGCACAATGGCGTAGAAATAGCGTAATGATGTAGAAATAGTTTGACGTAGAAATAGCGTAATGTATAAATAGCGTAATGACGTAGAAATAGCGTAACCCGATCACATGTTCAGCGTTCATGTAAACACTACATTCAGATTCATCAATCGGAACAAAAGTTGTGCATGTGAACAAATAGTTATTGCACTGGATCTCGATCACACATTAGGATGATTTTAAAGGAGCCTTGTAAGTGCTGTTTTTGATTTTACTTTTTGTCTTGTATGAGTTTTGTCTTGTGTGGTTATCTGTGAGAGTCTCTGTGCCGCCGTCTCGACCAGGAAGAGGAGAGAGATCTCTCGATGGTTAATGGTTAAATAAAGGATAAATAAATAAACGTGGTGTTTCTCCGTCATCAGGGAACAGGGTTGATGGGAAACTGTTGAGGAGACCAGCGGGATCTGCTCTTCTCCAATCCGGACCCTCGTTTCAGGTCAGCTGACACACACACACACACACACTCTGCACATAATCTCATCCTTTACGGGAAAACACTCACGATATATGAATATGAATATGAAAATCTTTATTTCGAACTATTAAAAGAATATATTCCTCATTTGTGAGTCACTTTGGATAAAAAAGTCTCCTAAATGAATGAAAGTAAATGCAAACCTCGTCTTTATGTGTTTTATATGTCTTTAAAATGTTTTGAAAAAGCTATTTTTGAGGAATAGTTAGTGTATCTTAAAACATGTTTGATGTTGATTCTGATCTCGATTCAATAGAGGGCAGCAGATTATCACTTTAGAAGAATTTATTACAATGCATTTAAACATGTTTGAATTTTTTTTTTTTTTTTTTTTGAAATTTCCGTAATACTTTTTCATCAAGGATGCATCAAATTGCTCAAAAATAATGTTACAAAAGATTCTATTTCAAATAAGTTCTGCTCTTTTGAACTTTATATATTCATCTAAGAATCCTGAAAAATAAAATATTTCACAATTTCCACAAAAATATGAACTGATAATAATCATAAATGTTTATGAGCATCAGATCCTCATATTAGAGTGATTTCTGAAGGATCATGTGACACTGAAGACTGGAGTAATGATGCTGAACATTCAGCTTTGATCACAGGAATAAATTACACTTTACTGTATATTCACATGGAAAACAGATGATTTACACTGGAGTAATATTTCACTGTTTTACTGTATTGTTGATATAATAAACGCAGCCTGTGAGAGCAGAAGAGACTCTCAGAAACATTAGAGATCTCTCCGCCCCCGTGAGTGTGTGTGAATGTGTGTATGAAGTGCTTCTTCTTGTTCCTGTAGTTGATCTGCTCCAGCCTGGATGATCTCCGAGTCCTGATCAGCAAAACACAAGATCAGCTACAACAACTGAATGGCGGCAAAAAGAGATCTGTTAGTAAGAGAGGGAACACACACACACACACAAACTCTCGCTCTCTCACTCACTCACACACACACACACACTCTCTCACACACACTCTCACACACAAATACTCTCAAACACACACTCACTCACAAACACACACACACACAAATACTCTCAAACACACACTCACACACACACACACACACAAATACTCGCACACAAATACTCTCAAACACACACTCACAAATACACACACACACATACTCTCACACACTCCCATATACTCGCACACACTCACATACACACTCTCTCTCTCACACACACACACAGTCTCTCAATCACTTACACACACACACACACACACTCTCAAACTCATTCTCTCCCACACACACACACACACGACATATATACTCACACATACTCTCACACACTCTCTCACATACTGACACACACACACACACACACACACTCTCTCCCTCAATTCAATTCAATTCAGAAACCTTTATTGGCATGACAAAAAAAAAATACATTTTGTATTGCCAAAGCATCAAAACAACATAGAAAATGATTTAGAACATTTAGTGCACAAAAATAGTAATACTGATATCATAAAACAATAATAATAAAATAAACAAAGATTAAGAAATGAAATAAAAAGGATTTAGAAATCATCTATATAAAAAACAAACAATGTTGAACATTATATACATGTGTGTTAGGTCTTAGGCTGTCTCACACTCTCTCTCTCTCTCTCTCTCTCTCTCTCTCTCTCTCTCTCTCTCTCTCTCTCTCTCTCCCACACATACACACACACACTCACACTCTCTCATAAACACATTCACAAACACATTCTCTCACACACACACTTTTAATGTGAAATTTTATGAATTTGTCATTTCCCAAACCCAGAGCAACTGTAGAGACTTGTAAACGTGTGTGTGTGTGTGTGTGTGTTCCAGGACCGACGGCCGAACAGAAGAGCCGCTGTGAAGGAGTTACACGTCACACTAATCCGGCTGCTAAACGAGCTGTTGCCATGGGAACCCAAACTCGTCAAGGCCTTCCAGAGGAACAGGTCCGTGCCTCCGCGTCTCTAGTGTCGGTCCGGCTCTGTGAGCGCCACTGTGCTCTGACACACACACGTTCGTGAATATAGATGGGACATTTTCAATCTGTGCAATCATATCGAGCCACTATTGAGAACCCTGACATCGGGTTTCAGACTTCTGCACTCCACTCTTATACGCCCTGTCCCAAATGGCACACTCCGGCCTTGTGGACTTCCCCAGAGTCCACACTTCGGTGACGTCATGTAGTGCAGACCTATAGGGCCCTTAGCGCGAGTCCGCGAGGGCGCATTGAGAGGCATTTTTGGGACAGACTCGATCGCCGGAAACAGGAAGACGGTCTGATTGTTGTTATGGACGGGAACTACAGGTTCGGGGAAATATGCTTCCTATTGTTGTTGTGTTTATGACTCAGTAAAGCCCTGACATTCTGTTCTATTTATTTAATGAATCATAATGCGATCGTATTATTCAGCTCGCTATTATTAGCCTATGTTTGAGACATCAACCACTGGTCGATGATCATAATGTTTGTATAAACTTGTCATAAAAACCGTAATGATAATTACACTTAAATATTTTCTTCTCAGCCATGTTAACAATCGTCCGTGAGCGAAATCTCCTCCCATCCGTCGTCTGATTGGCCTTTCACGAGGATTCCTGGGTAGTTAAAGTGCGTGGAGCCTGCATCTATCAAGGGTACAGAGGGGGCGCTGCTGAGCACACTTCAGAGCGTTAACATGCTAAATGGGACGGCCTACGGACTCGTAGAGGAATAATAATAGAATAAAAAAATAAAATAAATAGAACTATATACATAATGTCAGAGATAAAAATATGTCTATTGAAATAAAGATAACTAAGGCATCTATAAAAATAAAAGGAAATCAGATTTAAAAAAGGGAAACGAGACACTCTTGGGAAAAAGCGAGTTTTCCATTGTACTGCGATGACACACTTCACTGCGTGCTCTCCTTCCCTCTCCTCCTCGAGGCGATCTGTTCCTGCTAACAGCTCTGTGAAGTCATCCCTGTCCTTGTCCTCAACAGAGCGCGCTTGAAAAAGGAGTGTGACGACTTCAGAAAGCACCCTGAATATGAGCAGTTCACCAGGGAGCGCGTGGAGACGTGTGTGTGTCGAGGCGGCTCGCTCTCCGCAGAGACCGGACACATGCGGGATGGGGGAGCTGTGGAGGACCACTCTGAGGGAGCCGGTGAGCCAGGGGAAACACGCTCATTTAACCATTGCATAGGCTTTTCTAGCTGTAGTTAGTGTGTAATGTTGCTGTGTGAGCGTAATCTGCAGAGTTACGCTCTTCAGAGCAAAGGGAGAGATTCGCTTTTACAGAAAACGCTTTTTAAGGACTACAACACACGGCTGGCAGAACTACACGAGCTGACATCACTAACCCTAACATTTACATAAACCTGTCCCCGGGACACGATTTATAGATTATCATGACAGAATATGCTGAGATCGTTAACTCCACATCAGCTGCATAAATTAAATTCATCAACTAACCTTTCAGAAATGCCCTGTTGCTTCTACATGTCGTCACTTCTTCTCGAGTCTCTCCATCTTTGTCCGACTCCAGTTTCAACCTAAAAGGCTAAAAGTTTTTGAAATGTTCACTGCGTGTGTGTGAGGTAATCGGAGCTGCTAACACACACAAGCTCTTGAAGCTCCGCCCCCTGTACCGGGAGCAGCGGCTCATTTGCATTTAAAGGGACACACACAGAAACGGTGTTGTTTTTGCTCACCCTCAAAAAGTGACCATTTTAACATGCTATATAACAAATATCTGTGGGGTATTTTTAGCTAAAACATCACACACACACACTCTGGGGACATCAGAGACTTATTTTACATCTTGTGAAAAGGCCGTTAAGGGACCCCTTTAAAGTAATTGAATTTGACTTTTTGAAATGTAAGTCCTGGAAAACCCTTGAAAACAGCCGTATTTATGAAGAAGTGCTTGAAAAGTGCTTGAATTATTGAAAGACAATATATGGGGAATTTATTTTAAATTTTATTGATAAAACAATCTTTTCACACAAAATTAAAGCTGCACCTCGTCTGATATAGAGGCATTTCTCACGGCTATGAGTGTGATATTGCTCATATGAATATCCCAGTATATGATACAGCTCTTCAGGTCAATCATATATTCATGGGAGAAACAATCAGTTTGAATAAGGAAAGCGATATCTCTGTCATAGTGTCCTTTCAGTGGTTAAAGTTACCAGTCACAGCATGTGCTGCACTTTATTTGTGCCTTTTTGTTTTATTAGCTTATTTTTATTTATCTATTTACCTTTTTTTTTTTTATAATGAAGGATATTGTTTGATAAATGAGATCTGTGATTGTAGTCCTTGGAAAAAGAAAAAAAAAGTAGTGCTTAAAGTCCTGGAATTTCATTTTACAGTGTCTGTACGATCCCTGGATATTTGTTTGAACTGATCCATGCTTTCTTTTTGCAGAGAGTGTAAATCATCTAGGAAATCACGAATCAAGATGCCAAGTTGACAGACCTGAAATTGTCATGCAGTCGTCAGATTCTGGACCCTTCACACGCAGCTCAAGACGTCGCCAGAGCGGTGCAATCAGCGATGAGCTCAGCCTGTGCAAAAGAGGCAAAACAGACCCAGAGAGCTCTTTAACATCGGAAGTTAATGTGCAAGCTGTATCCAGGGAACAAGCAACAGGGATCCCACGAGTGTTAGCGTTGCCTCAGCCTTTGAGTAGCTTTCAGGGTTCTTGCAAACCCATCCAGGCACTTCTGGCCAAGAGTGTTGGAAACAAAGTGACCTTAATAAGTCATCCTAAAGCAGCAGTGATGGCTCAGATTCTGCGGGATAATAACAAGACTTCTGCAGCTCTGCCGCCTATCCGATTATCAACTGCCTGTTCGCCAACTGAACCTGAAACAACATCGACAACTGAAAGCACTGATCAAGTGGTGTACAAGACGGCGGGTGGCGTTGGGCTTCTCAGGAAAGGAATCACTTCTGCGCAGACAATATCAGATCAAAAATCAATGCAACAAGTTGTTATACTGCCTTCAAATCTACTGATTCAAAGCACTGAGAATAAGGCGTCTGCATCGCTCCCTAAGACTGCGACGTACTTGTCCAACGTTTCAGGCTTCACCATACCGGAAAACAGGGTTCCTGTTCAGCAAGTGGCACCATTAAAAGACACCAGCACTGCCAGAACACCATCTGCTGTAGTTACTCCCAATTTAAGGACTTTGAAGAGCGTTTCTGGAGGTTCTGCCATGCCTAAAAAGACTCCTGAGCCAAAGGTGGTCGTGAATAAATCAGCTAGTAGTGGTCCGACCAAACCTGACGCTAACCAGGAGCTCCGGACAGTGTGCATTCGAGACTCGCAGTCTATCCTTGTCACTACGAGAGGAGGGAACACCGGGGTGGTAAAGGTTCAGACGTCTGAGAGTGGAACGGGGGTATTGCCTCCAAGTCCTGTTTTTACCATATCTCCACATCTCCAAGCCTTTCTCGTGTCGAAGTCTTCCACGTCCACTACACAAGCAGTTTCGGCCACCGTTTCTGCTGATTCTTTACTTGGAGTCACTCCTCAGTCACTCTCGAAGAGAGTCAGCTCATCGACTTTCGTGCCCGGAACTGTCCCTCAATCAACCCTGAATCAGAATAGCAATGATTTGGCCAAAACATCAATCCCTGGTAAATCTGCACTCCTGTCCACGAGCAAAGACAGCCACAGCGTCCGTATATCTGCTAAAGACATCCAAGGCTTTCAGGAGAATACAGTCTCCGAATGTGGAACGAAGCCGCTACAAAAAAGGCCTCTACCAGGAAGCCGAACTGCTTTCCAAAAGGTTTTCCTCGTCTCGCCTTCACCGAATATCCCTTCGCCAGCATCAAAGGTCAGCGCTACTACAGCAACCTGTACTTTGCCAGGATCAAGAGTCATGTTTATAAGTAACTCAGCACTTAATATTCAAAATGAGGCGTCATCTGCAGACGTCAACATATCCTCTACTAGTACACCAGCGTTGAAGGTCATTCCCAAGTTGGGGACAACTTTATCCTGCACTTCTTCTGGCACAAGCATCCAGAGCATTGGTGTCCCAGGGTTGATGTCAAGAATACTCGGTACAAACAAGAATATGCCGTCAGCAACCGAAGCCTCTGTGAAAACTTCACCTGTGATCGTCTCCAGAGTTCCTGCGACGTCAACTTCAAGCGGACTTCAGATTGGACAAAAGACATGTTTGGTTGCAAGCAGAAATCCGTCAGAAAGTTCTGTGAAAGTACCTGGGACTGTTGATGGGAAAACGCTCACGTTTTCAACACTAGGCACCGGCCACATGGCTTCTTCCGCACTTTTATCAGTTGTAAAACCGGATGTACCTTCATCAATTTCAACATTAAATGCTCTGCACTGTAAACCGACTATATCTTCCTCTTATTCAGGAAGCCTTATTAACAAACACACTACGTTACCAGTTGATGTGAACACTGACAAGACACCAATGATCACATCCCTTTGCACTTCACGCTCACTGGTCAAAACATCTTCTTCTGGAGTATCCAGTCCTCTTACATTGAGTTCATTGAGTCCAGGGGTCATGACCTCTGGGTTACGACCTCCGACCTCTACCGCCAAGAGTGTCCAGGAGAAAATAGTGATTAAAACCACTGCCCCACTTGCCCCTGGAACTCAACTCCTGATCAATAACACCAGATTTGTTGTACCTTCTCAAGGCCTTGCACCCGGCAGCCATGTTCTGCTCATCAACTCTTGTCCTGGAGGATTGCAAGGCTTAAGTTCTGCTTCCCCTGTTCCTCGAGGTCCAAACAGTTCAACCCCTGTTACCGTTCCTTCAGTTGTGCAAGGTATGAGATTGGTAACACCAGTCAGGCTACCCTCACCAAAAGTTGGACTTTCAGATCGAGTCAATCAACAACTGAGCACAAGAACGCCAATGAGTGTGTCTGGTCTCTCACAAGCTCTACGCTCTGGTGTATCATCAGACATTGTGAGACTACCAATCTTTCAAACCTCAGTTACACCATCACAAGGTATCAAAGAAACCTCTCCTCTTCAAGGAGGTTTACTAAGCACAACTTCTCCGATGCTCTTGCAAGGAAGACCATCCCAAAACCAAGTGGTACCCCCAATAAAAACTTCAATTGCACATCATTCACCAATGGTAACCGTTCCACCCATTTACAGCACAATATCACGGATGCAGAAACTTCCAGTTGCAATGGTTCCACCAATCGGTGGTGCAACCAACGCCAGTCCAGCCACTCCTATTGCAAGTGTTCCTCCGTATATGAACTCCGTGATAATGACACCTATCAGACCTGGGACAATCGGAAAACCTGCTATTTCACCCCATCCACTACAAGGTCAAAACATGGTTCCCAGCCCTAGCAAACTGCTGTTGAGTCCAGATGGTGCCATTTTAAATATAGTTCAAGCTTCAAGCATACAAGTGTTGGCAAAGCCAGTGGTTAGTTCCTCCTCGAGTAGTGTTACTGTACCTACTTTAAACACAAATGATCCAATGAGAAAACCAGATGCATTGGAGAGATCGAATCACTGAGATCACTCTGGAGGTCTTCTGTTGTTTCCCGTTGTGATTATGGAGGATGCTTTTATTACTTAGTATTTTTGTCTTGTTTCCAGTCCAAATATCTAAACGTTCTTAAATCAAGAAGCATTTACTAGATGAGTAAAATGCCATAAGATATTATGTCTTGTTTTCTGGGCAAATAAATAAAAATTAAGAGAGTTGTCTGCCAAATTAAGACTATTTTTCTTACCCCATTGACAGATAATTTTGGTTGTTTTAAGCAAAAACTCACTTAATTTTGAATTATTTGCCCAGAAAACAAGACATAATATCTTATGGCATTTTACTCATCTAGTAAATGCTTCTTGATTTAAGAATGTTTAGATATTTGGACTAGAAACAAGACAAAAATACTAAGTAAGAAAAGCATTTTTTGCAGTATTTGAATAAGTTGGGATTTTGCAGGCTTCCTTTGGTTCCTTTTCTCCCAATGATGGAGGTTAAACTAAATTAATCTGTTGTGCATTTTGCCCTTTACAATACACATTGAGGGAAAATTGGTTATCCTTAGAGTTGGTTTCACCAAGAGAAATTTGGAGATTTCGAATGGCCAGTAATGTACATAACAGTATTTGTTTGGCTGACTCTTTTCTACTCCATTTGTATGCAAAGGTTTGAATGTTTTGTAGCATTTTCCATTAAATGATTAATATTATTCTGTAGATCAGTCTTCAGTCTATTTAAGAGTATGTCTGGCAGAAGTAGTGCATTCAGGCGTAGGTTGAGTATTATCAGATGTTATCTGACAACAGTTTGGTTTTGTGTTTCCTCTATATTCATGACAATAAACTTGGCATATATTTATGACTGAAGTAAAAACATTGGTGTGCTGTGCCCGTCCTTTGAGTCCATTAAACCAATTAGAAGATTCCCAGACTGTTTTTATTTAAAATTTAGTTCTGGGCAACGATTAATCGCATCCAAAATCAAAGTTTGTGTTAACATAATACAGGTGAAGCTCGAAAAATTAGAATATCGTGCAAAAGTTCATTTATTTCAGTAATTCACCTTAAAAGGTGAAACTAATGTATTATATAGACTCATTACATGCAAAGTGAGATATTGCCTTTATTTGTTATAATTGTGATGATTATGGCTTACAGCTTATGAAAACTTTTCACAATATTCTAATTTTGAATTTTGTTCATAAGCTGTAAGCCATAATCATCACAATTATAACAAATAAAGGCTTGAAATATCTCACTTTGCATGTGTACTGTGTATAATTATTTTGTATATATAAATAAACACACATGCATGTATATATTTAAGAAAAAATGTGTTATTTATATATATTATAAATTATGTATAAATATATACAGGATCTACATGCAAACATTTCTTAAACTTTGGTTTTGGATGCGATTAATTGTTTTCCAGCACTATTAAAATTACATTTTAGTTTTACGATTTAGTTCATTAGCTTTTCATCAGCTCTCAAACCCCATGTAGTTCCTTTATTGTTTTACTTGAAAAACAAATGCATGAAAACAAATGCAGTCTTTGTGCTTTACATGAATTGTTTAATTGTGTTGCATTGAACAGTGATGCCCGTTCACTGCATTAGAAGCTCAGCATCTCTTCATAGAAATGTAGTTTTTCTGGTAAAGGCGAGGAATATGAAGGTACAAGTTTCATTACGGTTGTTGACTTTTACAATTACCGTAAAACTTCAAATAATAGCCGAGTCCCAAATAGACGCCTGTCTCTTTTACACGCCTGGTGTGGCTGCAGGTTTGGGTAAATAAAGGCCGGTCTCAAATAGAGGCCGGGTCTGTTTTTTAGTTTCGGGTTGTATTTAATCCTCTAAAACCGTCAGATCGTCCGCTTTTTCGCGGCCGCCAAAGCAATTTTTTGTCCCTCCAAAGCTTTTTTTGATCGATGAGTGATGTAGAATAGAATGACTGCTGCGCTTGACAGGGCGCGTTACGAGCAGAGAGAGAGAGAGAGAGAGAGAGAGAGAGAGAGAGAGAGAGCGCCCCGGCCGCGCGCGCGCACTCTCACATCTTCAAACAACACGAGCGCTGTCTTGCTCTCTCTCCCTCGCGCATATTAATCAAAATCAATTGACGACGCGACAGTAAAAGGTTGGAAGACCGCAGTTTAACGTGGAGCATTTGGAGATTTTTATAGATTAGAGACATACACTCAATGACCAACATCTCAACACTAAATTATAAAGGCCTGACTCATATAGACGCCTGTCTCAAATACAAGCCGGTGCAATTCGACGGTTTGGGAAAATAAAAGCCCGGGCTACTATTTGAAGTTTTACGGTATACATTTGGAAAAGAAATGCATACGTTTGAAAAAGATATTCGTTTAAAAAGTAAATCATCAGTAACGTGAATGTGTGCAGAAATAAACATGCAAAATCTGACATTTAAAACATTTATACCTTGAACTAAACTAGAACTTTATTTAAATGTTTTTTAAACTCATTAGCTTTACATTGATATTCTGTTACAAGGCGCTTTGGTGTGAGGGATTCTTCAGTCCTCGAGCTCTGCTGTGAATCCTCAGGATCAGGGGTTGAGCGATGCTTCTGTTCATTCTGCTCTTAAACACACGTTTCAAGATCTCCACGGTTCCTCTCCAGCGTTCGAGCTCTTCATGGGGAGTAAGGAGGAGGAGACGGCCCTGAGGCGAGCTTCTCGTACGCTGGAGGAGCGTTGGGAATCTGGAGGAGAGACAGCAGCGTCTGTAAGAAAACTAGCCTGAAGAAGAGCGACGCATGAAACTACAAACATCATCAGGAGCTTCTGTCCAGAAGGACGTGCCGACCAGTCTATGGTGCAGACACACGACACATGCTTCAGGTGATGAGCCTCAGTGAGCAGGTCTGACCTCGAGGAACATTTCAATAAAGTTCCCACTGTCCAGAATCGTTTGTGCAATGGGAGAGTTCAGTGGATGTTAAATGTGTGTCATGGGTGGTAAAGGAGTGTGTGTCTGTAGTTCTGCAGGTAAAGGAGTGTGTGTCTGTAGTTCTGCAGGTAAAGGAGTGTGTGTGTCTGTAGTTCTGCAGGTAAAGTAGTGTGTGTCTGTAGTTCTGCAGGTAAAGGAGTGTGTGTGTCTGTAGTTCTGCAGGTAAAGGAGTGTGTGTCTGTAGTTCTGCAGGTAAAGGAGTGTGTGTGTCTGTAGTTCTGCAGGTAAAGGAGTGTGTGTCTGTAGTTCTGCAGGTAAAGGAGTGTGTGTCTGTAGTTCTGCAGGTAAAGGAGTGTGTGTCTGTAGTTCTGCAGGTAAAGGAGTGTGTGTCTGTAGTTCTGCAGGTAAAGGAGTGTGTGTCTGTAGTTCTGCAGGTAAAGGAGTGTGTGTGTCTGTAGTTCTGCAGGTAAAGGAGTGTGTGTGTCTGTAGTTCTGCAGGTAAAGGAGTGTGTGTCTGTAGTTCTGCAGGTAAAGGAGTGTGTGTGTCTGTAGTTCTGCAGGTAAAGGAGTGTGTGTCTGTAGTTCTGCAGGTAAAGGAGTGTGTGTGTCTGTAGTTCTGCAGGTAAAGGAGTGTGTGTCTGTAGTTCTGCAGGTAAAGGAGTGTGTGTCTGTAGTTCTGCAGGTAAAGGAGTGTGTGTCTGTAGTTCTGCAGGTAAAGGAGTGTGTGTCTGTAGTTCTGCAGGTAAAGGAGTGTGTGTCTGTAGTTCTGCAGGTAAAGGAGTGTGTGTCTGTAGTTCTGCAGGTAAAGGAGTGTGTGTCTGTAGTTCTGCAGGTAAAGGAGTGTGTGTCTGTAGTTCTGCAGGTAAAGGAGTGTGTGTC
This sequence comes from Tiaroga cobitis, assembly GCA_030578255.1. NCBI lineage: Eukaryota > Metazoa > Chordata > Actinopteri > Cypriniformes > Leuciscidae > Tiaroga > Tiaroga cobitis. The sequence continues at coordinate 686,482 of CM060611.1, read as the reverse complement.
TGTAGTTCTGCAGGTAAAGGAGTGTGTGTCTGTAGTTCTGCAGGTAAAGGAGTGTGTGTGTCTGTAGTTCTGCAGGTAAAGGAGTGTGTGTCTGTAGTTCTGCAGGTAAAGGAGTGTGTGTGTCTGTAGTTCTGCAGGTAAAGGAGTGTGTCTGTAGTTCTGCAGGTAAAGGAGTGTGTGTCTGTAGTTCTGCAGGTAAAGGAGTGTGTGTCTGTAGTTCTGCAGGTAAAGGAGTGTGTGTCTGTAGTTCTGCAGGTAAAGGAGTGTGTGTCTGTAGTTCTGCAGGTAAAGGAGTGTGTGTCTGTAGTTCTGCAGGTAAAGGAGTGTGTGTGTCTGTAGTTCTGCAGGTAAAGGAGTGTGTGTGTCTGTAGTTCTGCAGGTAAAGGAGTGTGTGTCTGTAGTTCTGCAGGTAAAGGAGTGTGTGTGTCTGTAGTTCTGCAGGTAAAGGAGTGTGTCTGTAGTTCTGCAGGTAAAGGAGTGTGTGTCTGTAGTTCTGCAGGTAAAGGAGTGTGTGTGTCTGTAGTTCTGCAGGTAAAGGAGTGTGTGTCTGTAGTTCTGCAGGTAAAGGAGTGTGTGTCTGTAGTTCTGCAGGTAAAGGAGTGTGTCTGTAGTTCTGCAGGTAAAGGAGTGTGTGTCTGTAGTTCTGCAGGTAAAGGAGTGTGTGTGTCTGTAGTTCTGCAGGTAAAGGAGTGTGTGTCTGTAGTTCTGCAGGTAAAGGAGTGTGTCTGTAGTTCTGCAGGTAAAGGAGTGTGTGTCTGTAGTTCTGCAGGTAAAGGAGTGTGTGTCTGTAGTTCTGCAGGTAAAGGAGTGTGTGTCTGTAGTTCTGCAGGTAAAGGAGTGTGTGTCTGTAGTTCTGCAGGTAAAGGAGTGTGTGTCTGTAGTTCTGCAGGTAAAGGAGTGTGTGTCTGTAGTTCTGCAGGTAAAGGAGTGTGTGTGTGTGTAGTTCTGCAGGTAAAGGAGTGTGTGTCTGTAGTTCTGCAGGTAAAGGAGTGTGTGTCTGTAGTTCTGCAGGTAAAGGAGTGTGTCTGTAGTTCTGCAGGTAAAGGAGTGTGTGTCTGTAGTTCTGCAGGTAAAGGAGTGTGTGTCTGTAGTTCTGCAGGTAAAGGAGTGTGTGTGTCTGTAGTTCTGCAGGTAAAGGAGTGTGTGTCTGTAGTTCTGCAGGTAAAGGAGTGTGTCTGTAGTTCTGCAGGTAAAGGAGTGTGTGTCTGTAGTTCTGCAGGTAAAGGAGTGTGTGTCTGTAGTTCTGCAGGTAAAGGAGTGTGTGTCTGTAGTTCTGCAGGTAAAGGAGTGTGTGTGTCTGTAGTTCTGCAGGTAAAGGAGTGTGTGTCTGTAGTTCTGCAGGTAAAGGAGTGTGTGTCTGTAGTTCTGCAGGTAAAGGAGTGTGTGTCTGTAGTTCTGCAGGTAAAGGAGTGTGTGTCTGTAGTTCTGCAGGTAAAGGAGTGTGTGTCTGTAGTTCTGCAGGTAAAGGAGTGTGTGTCTGTAGTTCTGCAGGTAAAGGAGTGTGTGTCTGTAGTTCTGCAGGTAAAGGAGTGTGTGTCTGTAGTTCTGCAGGTAAAGGAGTGTGTGTCTGTAGTTCTGCAGGTAAAGGAGTGTGTGTCTGTAGTTCTGCAGGTAAAGGAGTGTGTGTGTCTGTAGTTCTGCAGGTAAAGGAGTGTGTGTCTGTAGTTCTGCAGGTAAAGGAGTGTGTCTGTAGTTCTGCAGGTAAAGGAGTGTGTGTCTGTAGTTCTGCAGGTAAAGGAGTGTGTGTCTGTAGTTCTGCAGGTAAAGGAGTGTGTGTCTGTAGTTCTGCAGGTAAAGGAGTGTGTGTGTCTGTAGTTCTGCAGGTAAAGGAGTGTGTGTCTGTAGTTCTGCAGGTAAAGGAGTGTGTGTGTGTCTGTAGTTCTGCAGGTAAAGGAGTGTGTGTGTGTCTGTAGTTCTGCAGGTAAAGGAGTGTGTGTCTGTAGTTCTGCAGGTAAAGGAGTGTGTGTGTCTGTAGTTCTGCAGGTAAAGGAGTGTGTGTCTGTAGTTCTGCAGGTAAAGGAGTGTGTGTGTCTGTAGTTCTGCAGGTAAAGGAGTGTGTGTCTGTAGTTCTGCAGGTAAAGGAGTGTGTGTCTGTAGTTCTGCAGGTAAAGGAGTGTGTGTCTGTAGTTCTGCAGGTAAAGGAGTGTGTGTGTCTGTAGTTCTGCAGGTAAAGGAGTGTGTCTGTAGTTCTGCAGGTAAAGGAGTGTGTGTCTGTAGTTCTGCAGGTAAAGGAGTGTGTGTCTGTAGTTCTGCAGGTAAAGGAGTGTGTGTCCGTAGTTCTGCAGGTAAAGGAGTGTGTGTCCGTAGTTCTGCAGGTAAAGGAGTGTGTGTCTGTAGTTCTGCAGGTAAAGGAGTGTGTGTCTGTAGTTCTGCAGGTAAAGGAGTGTGTGTGTCTTGTTACGACCCTGCGTTTCCCTTGCTCGCCTGCTGGGGGCGGTGTTCTTCAGGAGGGCGTGGGAGATCGCACACTCCTGTTACCTGCTTCCGATTTGATTGTGGAGAGGATAAAACCTTGGATTCCACCCTCTCCACGCCACTTCGTCCAGGGGATTGGCAGCCTCTGGAGGAGTCACTTGTTCTTGCGACATTTATATTTGTTTACAGACCATACCAACCTTTTTCTTATTCCCCATCTGGATTATGATTTTGTCCCCTTATGATTTTGAACCCTAGACTTTGTTATCCTAAGTTGTTTACACTTTTTGTTGTAAGCTAATAAAACCTCTTGCAAGTAATTTTCTTGTACTTGTATCCCTTTATGTACGGTTGAAACGAGCTGGCCGTAACATAAGTGGGAGTCTCGTCCGCGATCCTATGGGGGTAGGAAACGTTGGTAAGTATGGGTTGTATGTGTGTATGTTTTTGTGAATGGATTCCTTTATAAATGAGAACTCTGGTGAGTTAGAGTGTTTCCAGCTGGATTGTGAATACAATCCTTCCGACGGATCACTGTTTGTTGTTTTGTTTTGTTATTTTGCCTTTCTTGTTTTTGGAGGTTATCCTGGGTGGAGATTAACTCTCTGTAGGGGGTACGCTTCCGGACTTTCAGTTTGACTGATTGTCGCGGAGTTCAGCGTTTAATGTCGCCTCGAGCCCGGTACATCTCTGAAGACCAGGTAGGATTTAGTTAGTGTTTTCTGAGTTAGGAGCTGGAGTTTTCTCATTGTAAACGGTAAATCCATTTTGCAAAAATAAATGAGGATAAATTGTCGCTTTTGTGTATAGTGCGGTTTATTTTCGCGCGTACACTGTGTTTTGACTTGTGGGAAGTCTTTAGAAGTTTTTTAATGAGCATAGGTTGCGTAATACAGTGACGTAGTGTTTTGAAGTAGTGGCTTATGGGAGTTGTATTTCGGGTAAACAGCATTTCACGTGTGGTAGTTAGTGGTCTCGTTTTGTGATTGTGCGTATACATATACGAACAAAATGTCTTCGGTGATAGAAGATTTCTTTGCGTGTCCATCAGAAGCTTTGCTTGAGAGTTGTACAAAGGAGCAGTTGGTGCAAATCGCCGAACGCTTCAGTGTCGATTTTACTTCTCGGGAAAAGAGGCTGAAGGAAACAATGGTGACTACTCTGAAGCGGTCACTTGTTGATAGAGGAGTTATAGAGGTAAGCACTGAGTTAATTACTCCCAGTGAATTGTTTGTGTCTACTCCTGCTGAGGTTTATAGTGAAAGTGAGACGAAATTTCCAGAATTGTCTTTGCAAGAGAAGCAATTGTGTTTAGATGCCGCGAAAATTCGTGCTGAACGTGATGATTGCGCTATGAAAGAGCGAGCGGTAGAGAGAGAATTCGAAGAGAGAAAATTAAATCATCAGTTAGCTATGAGGAAAATGGAGCTTGATTTAGAAGAGAGAACGCTTCAGTTAGAGAAGGAACGTGAAGAGAGAACGTTTCAGTTAGAGAGGGAACGTGACGAGAGGGCATTTGAGATAAAAAAGTTGGAGTTAGAATTAGCAGCAAAGACAGCTGAAGCTTCACAAGCGAATGTGCCTCCTGTTCCACAACAGCATGCGAATGCAGGTGAACCTGTGTTTGATGTTCACAGAAATATGAGGTTAGTGCCACCATTTTCTGAAAAGGAAGTGGATAAATATTTCTATCACTTTGAACGTGTTGCTTTGTCCATGAAATGGCCGAAAAGCTTTTGGACTTTATTATTACAGTGTGTGTTCACAGGTAAAGCTCAGGAAGTTTATTCAGCACTCTCATTGGAACAGAGTGGTGAGTATGATGTTGTGAAATCTGCTGTGTTACATGCATATGAACTCGTGCCTGAGGCATATCGTCAGAAATTTAGGACTTTGAGTAAAGCTGATGAATGTACTCATGTTGAATTTGCCAGAGAAAAAGAGAACTTATTTGATCGTTGGTGCACTTCAATGAAAGTTACAACTAAAGAGCAGTTAAGGGAATTAGTACTCTTAGAGGAGTTCAAACATTGTGTTCCTCATGTTGTAGCTACACATCTCACTGAACATAAGGTGAATACACTTTCTGAAGCCGCTATCTTGGCTGATGAATTTGTGTTAACCCATCATGGGTCATTCAGTTCAGTTGGTATTAAAACTCACAATATGAGTAAGTTTAAGTCTTGTTTTCAACCTAAGACAAAGTCTCCTGTGTTGCGTAGGAATATTAAGTCGACAGATGCTGAATATTTTAGTAAACCTGTACTCTCACGAGACATGGTTTGCTTTTATTGTAAAAAGCCTGGTCATAAAATATCTGACTGTCAGATACTCAAGAAGAAAGAGAGATTGTCGAAATCTGTTGTTTTGGTTTCTACCTTACCAGTTGCTGTTGACATTTGTGATGAGAAAGATTGTCATTTATCTGGTTCTAGTGATAAATTTGTTAATCAGGGTATAACTTCTGTTGATTATACACCCTTTATCACTGAGGGAAATGTGTCATTGCCTGGTTCAAATGAAACGGTGCCAGTGCGTCTTCTTCGAGATACAGGGGCTGCGCAGTCGTTTCTGTTAGAGGGAATTTTACCCTTGACTTCTGAAACCGCTACTGGAACTCATGTACTAGTGCGAGGTTTTGAGATGAGGTTCGTTGAAGTGCCTTTGCATCGCATCCATCTTTCCTCTGCCGTTGTATCTGGTGAAGTAGTAGTTGGTGTTCGTGCTGCACTGCCGGTGCCTGGGATTACATTTATTCTGGGAAATGATTTAGCTGGTGGGAATGTTTGGGGACGGAGTGATGTGGCCGCTCTGCCCATAATAGCCTCAATACCTAGTAAAACTGATGTTGGAAATGGCAAAGAATTTCCTGATTTGTTTCCAGCATGTGCAGTTACTCGATCAATGGCTAAACCATTATCTGAAAGTCAAGTTGAAGTTCCACTGCATGACACCTTCTTTTATACTGTTAATACAGGTGAGGCAGGATCTGATGTGTCTAAATGTCTTGGGCAAAGAGACCTGAAGTCCTGCTCTTCGTTGTCTTCTGACCAGAGAGATTCGACAGCGCTGCAAAGTGACTCTGCGGATACATCTCAGGTTCTGTCCACTCCTGAGAAAACCAATGTTGATCTCTCTGATGGTGATGACTACTCTTTGGCTTCTTTGTTGCAGATTTCTCGAGAGGATTTAATTCGAGCTCAACAAAGTGATGACAGTCTTAGACCTTTATTTTCTGCAGTAGGGTCTAAGAAGTGTTCTGATCCTCTCTCCTCTTCGTACTTTCTTGAAGATGGGTTGCTTTGTCGGACAGTGGTCCTGCGTAAAGATGTTTCTCTAGAACCTAAAACTCAGATTGTGGTTCCTTTTACAGTGAGGGACTCTGTGTTGCATTTAGCTCATCAAGGACTTGCTGGCCATACCGGAGTTCGTAAAACGTATGATCGGGTCTTACGACAGTTCTATTGGCCTAAGGTGAAACGAGATGTGGCAAAACATATTCAATCTTGTCACACATGCCAGATCACCAGTAAGCCAAACCAAAAAGTTCCTGTTGCTCCGTTGCAACCTATTTCCGTCGTGTCCACTCCTTTTGAACATTTGGTAGTTGACTGTGTTGGTCCTTTGCCTCGGTCCAAGACTGGTCACCAATACCTTTTAACCGTTATGTGTCAGACTACTCGTTATCCGGCTGCTTATCCGTTAAGGTCCATTACTACTAAATCTGTCTTGAAGGCCCTCACTAATTTCATGTCGACCTTTGGAATTCCTAAAGTCATTCAGTCCGATCAGGGTTCGAACTTCATGTCGAAACAGTTCTCAAAAGCCCTGCGTCAACTTCGAGTAAACCACAATATTTCTAGCGCTTATCATCCGCAGAGTCAAGGAGTCCTTGAGAGGTTTCATCAAACCCTGAAGTCCCTATTAAGGTCATATTGTGTGGAACTCGATGCGGATTGGGAAGAAGGTCTGCCGTGGATGTTATTAGCGATACGTGAGGTAATCCAAGAAAGTCTTGGGTTTAGCCCGAATGAATTGGTGTTCGGACATGTAGTGAGAGGACCTACGGCTGTGTTAGCTGAGGAGTGGCGTATGCCTAAACTGTCTGAAAACATTTCGGATTATGTGAGCGGATTTCGGCGTAGATTATATGAGGCAAGAGCTCTCGCTAAAAAGAAGTTGAGTAAGACTCAACTAAAGATGCGACAACGCTTTGATAGGAAAGCTAAGTTAAGAGAATTTCAGGTGGGTGATCAAGTACTCGCTTTGCTGTCCCTACCTGCTAATCCGTTCCAAGCTAAATTTACAGGCCCTTACAGTGTAGTTAAACGTCTTTCTGATAACAATTATCTGTTGAATACTCCTGACCGGAGGAAAAATGTACAAGTTTGTCACAGTAACCTGTTGAAATCGTATACAGCTCCTGTTCATTCTGTTACTGTTAATGTGGTAAACATTTGTGACTCTCTTTCAGAATCATCTCCTCTCTCTCACAAAACGAGTGGGTATTCTTTGGAGAATGCTGATGAGGACGAGGGTTTTCTTTCTCGAGAAAAAGTTGACGGGCGACTTAAAAACTCTGAGATTCTTTATAACCTGTCGTCTCATCTTTCTTATTTGACGGAGAAAGAGAAGAGTGATGTCACTGAGTTGGTGATATCATTTCCCTCTCTTTTTCTTGATGTTCCTGGTCGCACCTCTATCATAGAACATGATATAGATGTAGGAACCTCATGTCCCGTTAAACAGAATGCCTATCGAGTCAATCCTATTAAAAGAGATTTGCTGAAACAAGAGGTGAATTATCTGCTTGCTCATAATCTGGCTGAATCTAGTTTCAGTTCGTGGAGTTCTCCTTGTGTTTTAGTAAATAAACCTGATGGCTCATATCGCTTCTGCACAGATTATCGGAAACTTAATAATCTGACAAAGCCGGACTGCTTCCCATTACCTCGAATTGATGATTGCATTGATCATGTTGGCTCTGCCTGTTATGTCAGCAAATTCGACCTCTTGAAGGGGTATTGGCAGGTGCCTTTGACTAGTCGGGCGAAGGAATTATCTGCTTTCGTTACGCCTGATGCTTTCCTACAGTATACGGTTATGCCTTTCGGGGTTCGAAATGCACCTGCGACTTTTCAGCGACTCGTAAACCGTATACTGTATGGAATGTCAGGATGTGAGGCATATCTTGACGACATTGTGTTGTATAGTTCATCTTGGTCTGAACATCTTGACCAGATCAAAGAACTGTTTTCTCGTTTAGTCAAAGCTAATCTTACGGTTAATCTCGCCAAGTCCGAATTCGCGAAGGCAACCGTTACCTATTTAGGTAAGATAGTGGGAAATGGTTGTGTAAGACCCATTGAGACTAAGGTCGAAGCTATCTGTAATTTTCCCGCTCCCACCACTCGTCGTGAACTCCGACGGTTCCTTGGAATGGTGGGATATTATCGGAGTTTTTGCGAAAATTTTGCCAGCGTAGTCTCGCCTCTTACCGATTTATTGAGTCCGAAGTTGTCTTTCCAGTGGACTGAACCTTGTCAGCAAGCTTTCGAAAATTGCAAGGCTTTGCTGGCGTGTGCCCCTGTTTTAACAGCTCCAAACTTTGCCAAGCCTTTTATTCTTGCAATAGATGCAAGTGCTTGTGGTATGGGTGCTGTTCTCCTGCAGGAGGACTCGAACCAGGTTCAACATCCTGTAAGTTACTTTTCTAAGAAACTTAACCGACATCAACAGGTATATTCTACCATTGAGAAAGAAGCTCTTGCGCTAGTGTTGGCTGTTCAACATTTTGAAATATATCTAGGATCAATTGCTGCACCGATTATTATCTATACGGATCATAATCCTTTGGTCTTTTTGAATCGGATGAGAAATAGAAATCAGCGACTCATGCGATGGAGTCTTATCTTACAACCTTTCCATCTCGAGATCAAACATATTCGAGGAAAAGACAACGTTATAGCTGACGCACTGTCTAGAGTGTAATGTAATTTTTGTATTGTCCGTTCTTTTCTTTGCATCTCTAGGGCCCAGAGGTGTTGAGGAATGAAGAGAAGACGACATACCTCTAGATCACCAGAACCTTTATTGTGTTTGTTCTGGGTAGTGCTTAACTGTTTTTTTTTCCTTTGTTTTGTGTTTTAGATTCGTTGCCGAATCTTTTTTTTTTGTAGGGAGGTGTTACGACCCTGCGTTTCCCTTGCTCGCCTGCTGGGGGCGGTGTTCTTCAGGAGGGCGTGGGAGATCGCACACTCCTGTTACCTGCTTCCGATTTGATTGTGGAGAGGATAAAACCTTGGATTCCACCCTCTCCACGCCACTTCGTCCAGGGGATTGGCAGCCTCTGGAGGAGTCACTTGTTCTTGCGACATTTATATTTGTTTACAGACCATACCAACCTTTTTCTTATTCCCCATCTGGATTATGATTTTGTCCCCTTATGATTTTGAACCCTAGACTTTGTTATCCTAAGTTGTTTACACTTTTTGTTGTAAGCTAATAAAACCTCTTGCAAGTAATTTTCTTGTACTTGTATCCCTTTATGTACGGTTGAAACGAGCTGGCCGTAACAGTCTGTAGTTCTGCAGGTAAAGGAGTGTGTGTCTGTAGTTCTGCAGGTAAAGGAGTGTGTGTGTCTGTAGTTCTGCAGGTAAAGGAGTGTGTGTCTGTAGTTCTGCAGGTAAAGGAGTGTGTGTCTGTAGTTCTGCAGGTAAAGGAGTGTGTGTGTCTGTAGTTCTGCAGGTAAAGGAGTGTGTGTCTGTAGTTCTGCAGGTAAAGGAGTGTGTGTGTCTGTAGTTCTGCAGGTAAAGGAGTGTGTGTCTGTAGTTCTGCAGGTAAAGGAGTGTGTGTCTGTAGTTCTGCAGGTAAAGGAGTGTGTGTCTGTAGTTCTGCAGGTAAAGGAGTGTGTGTCTGTAGTTCTGCAGGTAAAGGAGTGTGTGTCTGTAGTTCTGCAGGTAAAGGAGTGTGTGTCTGTAGTTCTGCAGGTAAAGGAGTGTGTGTCTGTAGTTCTGCAGGTAAAGGAGTGTGTGTCTGTAGTTCTGCAGGTAAAGGAGTGTGTGTCTGTAGTTCTGCAGGTAAAGGAGTGTGTGTGTCTGTAGTTCTGCAGGTAAAGGAGTGTGTGTGTCTGTAGTTCTGCAGGTAAAGGAGTGTGTGTCTGTAGTTCTGCAGGTAAAGGAGTGTGTGTCTGTAGTTCTGCAGGTAAAGGAGTGTGTGTCTGTAGTTCTGCAGGTAAAGGAGTGTGTGTCTGTAGTTCTGCAGGTAAAGGAGTGTGTGTCTGTAGTTCTGCAGGTAAAGGAGTGTGTGTCTGTAGTTCTGCAGGTAAAGGAGTGTGTGTCTGTAGTTCTGCAGGTAAAGGAGTGTGTGTCTGTAGTTCTGCAGGTAAAGGAGTGTGTGTCTGTAGTTCTGCAGGTAAAGGAGTGTGTGTGTCTGTAGTTCTGCAGGTAAAGGAGTGTGTGTGTCTGTAGTTCTGCAGGTAAAGGAGTGTGTGTGTCTGTAGTTCTGCAGGTAAAGGAGTGTGTGTGTCTGTAGTTCTGCAGGTAAAGGAGTGTGTGTCTGTAGTTCTGCAGGTAAAGGAGTGTGTGTCTGTAGTTCTGCAGGTAAAGGAGTGTGTGTCTGTAGTTCTGCAGGTAAAGGAGTGTGTGTGTCTGTAGTTCTGCAGGTAAAGGAGTGTGTGTCTGTAGTTCTGCAGGTAAAGGAGTGTGTGTCTGTAGTTCTGCAGGTAAAGGAGTGTGTGTCTGTAGTTCTGCAGGTAAAGGAGTGTGTGTCTGTAGTTCTGCAGGTAAAGGAGTGTGTGTCTGTAGTTCTGCAGGTAAAGGAGTGTGTGTCTGTAGTTCTGCAGGTAAAGGAGTGTGTGTCTGTAGTTCTGCAGGTAAAGGAGTGTGTGTCTGTAGTTCTGCAGGTAAAGGAGTGTGTGTCTGTAGTTCTGCAGGTAAAGGAGTGTGTGTCTGTAGTTCTGCAGGTAAAGGAGTGTGTGTCTGTAGTTCTGCAGGTAAAGGAGTGTGTGTGTCTGTAGTTCTGCAGGTAAAGGAGTGTGTGTCTGTAGTTCTGCAGGTAAAGGAGTGTGTCTGTAGTTCTGCAGGTAAAGGAGTGTGTGTCTGTAGTTCTGCAGGTAAAGGAGTGTGTGTCTGTAGTTCTGCAGGTAAAGGAGTGTGTGTCTGTAGTTCTGCAGGTAAAGGAGTGTGTGTGTCTGTAGTTCTGCAGGTAAAGGAGTGTGTGTCTGTAGTTCTGCAGGTAAAGGAGTGTGTGTGTGTCTGTAGTTCTGCAGGTAAAGGAGTGTGTGTCTGTAGTTCTGCAGGTAAAGGAGTGTGTGTCTGTAGTTCTGCAGGTAAAGGAGTGTGTGTGTCTGTAGTTCTGCAGGTAAAGGAGTGTGTGTCTGTAGTTCTGCAGGTAAAGGAGTGTGTGTGTCTGTAGTTCTGCAGGTAAAGGAGTGTGTGTCTGTAGTTCTGCAGGTAAAGGAGTGTGTGTCTGTAGTTCTGCAGGTAAAGGAGTGTGTGTCTGTAGTTCTGCAGGTAAAGGAGTGTGTGTGTCTGTAGTTCTGCAGGTAAAGGAGTGTGTCTGTAGTTCTGCAGGTAAAGGAGTGTGTGTCTGTAGTTCTGCAGGTAAAGGAGTGTGTGTCTGTAGTTCTGCAGGTAAAGGAGTGTGTGTCTGTAGTTCTGCAGGTAAAGGAGTGTGTGTCCGTAGTTCTGCAGGTAAAGGAGTGTGTGTCTGTAGTTCTGCAGGTAAAGGAGTGTGTGTGTCTGTAGTTCTGCAGGTAAAGGAGTGTGTGTCTGTAGTTCTGCAGGTAAAGGAGTGTGTGTGTCTGTAGTTCTGCAGGTAAAGGAGTGTGTGTCTGTAGTTCTGCAGGTAAAGGAGTGTGTGTCTGTAGTTCTGCAGGTAAAGGAGTGTGTGTGTCTGTAGTTCTGCAGGTAAAGGAGTGTGTGTCTGTAGTTCTGCAGGTAAAGGAGTGTGTGTGTCTGTAGTTCTGCAGGTAAAGGAGTGTGTGTCTGTAGTTCTGCAGGTAAAGGAGTGTGTGTCTGTAGTTCTGCAGGTAAAGGAGTGTGTGTCTGTAGTTCTGCAGGTAAAGGAGTGTGTGTCTGTAGTTCTGCAGGTAAAGGAGTGTGTGTCTGTAGTTCTGCAGGTAAAGGAGTGTGTGTCTGTAGTTCTGCAGGTAAAGGAGTGTGTGTCTGTAGTTCTGCAGGTAAAGGAGTGTGTGTCTGTAGTTCTGCAGGTAAAGGAGTGTGTGTCTGTAGTTCTGCAGGTAAAGGAGTGTGTGTGTCTGTAGTTCTGCAGGTAAAGGAGTGTGTGTGTCTGTAGTTCTGCAGGTAAAGGAGTGTGTGTGTCTGTAGTTCTGCAGGTAAAGGAGTGTGTGTGTCTGTAGTTCTGCAGGTAAAGGAGTGTGTGTCTGTAGTTCTGCAGGTAAAGGAGTGTGTGTCTGTAGTTCTGCAGGTAAAGGAGTGTGTGTCTGTAGTTCTGCAGGTAAAGGAGTGTGTGTCTGTAGTTCTGCAGGTAAAGGATTGTGTGTCTGTAGTTCTGCAGGTAAAGGAGTGTGTGTCTGTAGTTCTGCAGGTAAAGGAGTGTGTGTGTCTGTAGTTCTGCATGTAAATGAGTGTGTGTGTCTGTGGTTCTGCAGGTAAAGGAGTGTGTGTCTGTGGTTCTGCAGGTAAAGGAGTGTGTGTCTGTAGTTCTGCAGGTAAAGGAGTGTGTGTGTCTGTAGTTCTGCAGGTAAAGGAGTGTGTGTCTGTAGTTCTGCAGGTAAAGGAGTGTGTGTCTGTAGTTCTGCAGGTAAAGGAGTGTGTGTCTGTAGTTCTGCAGGTAAAGGAGTGTGTGTCTGTAGTTCTGCAGGTAAAGGAGTGTGTGTCTGTAGTTCTGCAGGTAAAGGAGTGTGTGTCTGTAGTTCTGCAGGTAAAGGAGTGTGTGTCTGTAGTTCTGCAGGTAAAGGATTGTGTGTCTGTAGTTCTGCAGGTAAAGGAGTGTGTGTCTGTAGTTCTGCAGGTAAAGGAGTGTGTGTGTCTGTAGTTCTGCATGTAAATGAGTGTGTGTGTCTGTGGTTCTGCAGGTAAAGGAGTGTGTGTCTGTGGTTCTGCAGGTAAAGGAGTGTGTGTCTGTAGTTCTCCTGGTTGATGTACAGCAGCAGTTTTGCAGAAAATGATCATTCACTGAAGACTGAACCTTTGATCTGTTCAGGAGAACCAGCAGCTAAAATCACACACACACACATGCATATACACACACATGCACATACATACACACACACAGTCATACACACACACACACACACACATACACAAACATGCACATACCCAGAGCCGGACAGTAACGGAGTACATTTACTTGAGTAGCAGAACCAGGAAATATGACCATATTAGCCCGGTTCTGTCAACACTGCATTGGCTCCCTATTAAACATCGTATACATTTTTAAATATTGTTGATTACTTACAAAGCACTAAATGGTTTAGCTCCGCAGTACTTGAGAATATCTAAATCGACTGCAGGCGGTAGATCCTTTTCCTATTTAGCACCAAAACTTTGGAACAGTCTTCCTACCATTGTCCGGGAAGCAGACACACTCTGTCAGTTCAAAGCTAGACTAAAAACACATCTCTTTGACCTAGCATACACATAACACACTATAGACTTCTATAAATTCAATGTTAGGCTGCATAGATTAGGTCAGCCGGAACTGGGAACACTTCCCTTAAATCTTGATGTACTCGCTACATCATAAGAAGAATGGCATCTACGCTAATATTAGTGTCTTTGTTTATCCCGAGGTTTTCCCGCAGCCTGCCGGATCCAGGCCGTGTCCAGATCTGACGAAGGAGATCCGCCTGGACCCGATGACAATGCAGTGCTGAAGTGTCCACTATCCTCTCCCTATGGAGGATCCCTTTCCCACTCTACAGATAAAGCGTTGTGAATTCTGGCTCGCGTACCCCGAAGTGATAAAATAAAACAAAATTCTGTATCAAAATTTATAGGCAAGAAAAGTAGTTTGTTTAGGCTGGGTTGTATGAATTATAAACCTGCGCACATATTTTCAAAAGCACATAACTATAGAATCAATTCTGAATGAGCATGTGAACGCCGTCAGCGTTAATCACAGGTTCGCGTTTAAAAGTCTGATCATTTCGACGGAGGTGAATCAATCAAAGTTAACTTTAGCTGGAAATAACATTATTCAAGAACCGCTATAAAGCCAAAACAATCTGTTACCTTAAATTATATGTTTATCTCTGTAAAGCTGCTTTGAAACAATCCATTGTTAAAAGCGCTATATAAATGAAGATGACTAGACTTGACTTGAGTACAATTTTGAGGGATCTGTACTTTACTCGAGTATTATTGTTGGGGAGTACTCATGACTTTACTCAAGTACATTTGAGAGGCAAATATTGTACTCTTTACTCCGCTACATTTCTATCCATAACCGTGAGTACTGTTACTACTTCTTAAAAAAAATTAAAGGAAGAAAGAAAAATCTCGAAAACCCTCAATTTGTTGTTTCCTCTCAAACGTGATTGGATTGTTCAGGCGCCACTGATTGGGACAGCCTATCAGCAATCACCTTCAGCCTTCCGCCAAAGTCAACTCCACGGTCAGATTTAGATAAGAGACAAAACCATGGATGAAGACGCAGCCGGTCCATCCCGGGAATGTGCCAACCCGTGGTTTCAAAAGTTAAATTTTCTGAAATTTTCTTAAATGTTAAATAAAGCAACATGGTAAAAAGATTAACATTAACATTTTTCATAACTCCATGTAGGACGTTTCTGTACGTAAGCACTGTGGCAGTAGTAATGCAATATTTAGAAAATGTACTCTTGATACTCACTTACTTTTAAAAACAAATACTTCAGTACTTTTACTTTTACTTGAGTAAAGTTTAGCAAGCGGTGTCTGTACTTTTACTAAAGTAATGAAGCTGTGTACTCTGTCCGTCTCTGCACATACACACACACATGCACATACACATACACATAAATATACACACATACTCACATAAACACACACACACCCTTACACATACATATACACACATATACTCGCACGCACATACAATCAAACACTCTCACACACATGCACAGACAAACTCAAACACACACGCTCGCACACACACACTCAAACACACACACTTACTCTTACACACGCACACACATTCCAGTTGTTTGTAATCCCCACATCACGAGTAATGACGCCAACTAAAGGTCTTTCTGCCCTTCAGCGGGTCACATGCCTCCTTTACCCCCTCTGGACTTCTGGGTAATAATAGCTTGGTTAGTCTTATTCTCTGAAACTAAATGTGGAAGAAAGAAAAACCACTGATTTGTAGAAGGAACCACCGAAGGACAAGAAAACAGATGTGTGAGTGTGAGTGTGTGTGTGTGTGTGTGTGTGTGAGTGAGTGAGTGCGTGTGTGAGACTGAGTGAGTGACTGAGTGAGTGTGTGCGTGCATGCGTGTGTGTGTGTGTGTGTGTGTTGTACCGCTGGTCGCAGGTTGCTGAGTTCGTTCAGGGCCACTTTGTTCTCCTCTCCGGATCCAGACTCGCTGTGTTGACCCGTCCTCATCATCTCTCTCCACGACTGACCACTGACATTCTGAAACACACACACACACACACACACACACACACACACACCCGTGACCCGAGAGGTAAGAGTCACAGGATCTAATCCCACTATCATCACAGCTGGACTTCTGGAAACCCCACAGCATCGTATCACTACAGTCTAGATTTCGTATCACTAGGCATGATTTCATGCGTTTGGCCCCAATTAAAAAATATAATATCATGACAAACCCATGACCGTGACCGTCACTATCTACTATTTGAGCTTAATCAATATTGACATCTCATTATGACATCATTGTAACAGCATGATCACCTGACCCTCCTGTGCGTCACATGACTCACCCGGATCATCTTGTACCCGCCCCGTCGCCGGTAGAACCAGCATCCCATAATGAGCAGCGCTGTGAGGATCACTGCCAGTAATGCGATTCCTGCAGCCCTGCACACACACACACACACACACACATATACACACACTCGCGTTAGATGAAGTATATCTAGTTTCCCCAGGTGTGTGTGTGTGTCTTCTCTCACTCTTCAGCTCTGATGAATCCTGCTCCTCTTCTGCTGGAGAAATGAACACTGAATTCTCCTCGAGACACTGAACCTGATCCACCGTAAGACATGATCCACAAACGACTGAAAAATGATCATCATAAACACTGAGATATGACAAACACTGCAGTCCTTCATCATCAGTATATACAGGAGAGTGAGATATGGATTCATAAACGCAGAGATCAGTCTCAGGAAAACACAGCCAGGTCTAACTCACCCCAACATTCAAAAGAATTATATTTTGCCTGACAATAAAGCATGTTTACGTTTCCATTAATATATATTGAATTATGTAATTATTAAATTTGACCTCTATATTCTCATTACTGATGTTTTACTTTCAAATTTTATTCTTGATTGGTATTTGATTCTCATTACTGTAATAGTTATTTTTGCAGTACAAATATATTTTGATTATAAATTTAAGTACGTACAACAAACTACATTACAATCTAAATTACATATTTTTTACATTACAGTCATGACAAAATAATTTAATTGTCATGACAATAATGTAAACAATGTCACAATGTAAAACATTCTTTATGGTCCTAATAGGTTTAATTTTTTTAAATGCAAAATATATTTTCTTATTCCTTTTAAATTTGAGGTATATTATAACCTTGAAATTTAAATTACATGACATAAATCTTACAGAATAAACTTTCAGTGAAAAGAAACATCTGAATTGAATTAAATGAACTGTCTTTAAATGCACTGAAACGGGTTTCGTAGACCGCAGATAATGCTTTTCCATTTGAAATAAGTTTTTTTTACCCCATTGGCAAATATTTTAGCTTGTTTTAAGCATTCAATTTATTTACATTACTTTTGTAATTACATTTATTTTTTTATCAGAAAAAAAAAGAATTTATTATGTTATATTACTTATATAAATAATATTAAAATTTCATAATTTACAAAAATATTAAGTAAGAAAAGCATTTTTTTGCAGTGATGGAAGAGAAAGGGATCTTACCTGAACTGATGCTGCGATTCCTGAGAGCGTCTGCTGTTTGAGAGAGTGTGTGTGTGTGTGTGTGTGTGTGATTCAGAGCAGCTCTGAAAGCCCTTGAGAAGTTCTCATGACCGTCACGGGTTCAGCTCACACACACTCACACACTCTCACACACTCCATCTGACTGTCTGCTGACTGTTTACCCCGGTACCCGGCCTCAGATCAAGAGGATTAATGTTGGGTGAAACGGTTTGACTATAGATTAGACAGAAAACTAATGTTTATGCTCTGGTTAAAAGTGTGCGAAATCAGTTTCCACTTATGTTGTTGGTTAATGCTGAGATTGTAAATCGTCTCTTTATTAGAGCTACTAATTAATGACATTTTAGTAATGTTTTAATTCCATAAAAACCCTTATATTTTAGAGCTGTCGGGTAAATAGAGTAAAGTTGCTGTGTCTGTGTGTGTGTGTATCAGGGGTTAGTTGTCACAGCCAGAAAAATGGAGCGCAACTGGAAGAAAACTAAACTAGAGGTATTTCGGATTTCGTGGAAAGAGAGCTCGATTGCTTACAGAGAGGCTTTAAAAGCTGCTAGATCTGCTTATTTTTCAAACCTATTAGAAGAAAATAAACACTACCCTGGGTATTTATTTGAAACAGTGGCAACATTAACAAGAATTAAAGCTTCTACTTCTGAAGTTTCCCAGCAACACAGCAGTGATGATCTAATGCACTTCTTTACTTATAAGATTGATTATATTAGAGAGAAAATTATAACTATGCAACCGTCTACCACAGTATCGCATCAGGGAGTGCATTGTAGTCTCCCTGAGGAAAAACTCCATTCGTTCAATGCTATAGGAGAGGAAGAATTGTCTAAACTCGTTAATTCATCTAAATCGACAACTTGTATGTTAGATCCTATACCGACTAAGCTACTGAAAGAGATGTTTCCAGAGGTCATATATCCTCTTCTTAATATCATTAACTCATCTTTGTCTCTAGGATACGTACCCCTTTTAAGCTGGCTATGATTAAAAACCGATCTCGAATCTGCCTTTTCTGTCAAAGATATTAGAAAAAGCAGTATCTTCACAACTATGTTCCTTTCTAGAAAGAAATGATATCTGCGAGGATTTTCAGTCCGGATTTAGACCGTACCATAGCACTGAGACCGCTCTCATTAGAGTCACAAATGATTTGCTCTTATCATCCGATCGTGGTTGTATCTCTCTATTAGTGTTACTCGATCTTAGTGCTGCATTTGACAATTGACCACAACATTCTTTTAAATAGACTAGAAAACTATGTGGGCATTAGTGGAATTGCACTAGCATGGTTTAAATCATACTTAACTGACCGTTATCAGTTTGTAGCAGTAAATGAAGAGATGTCTTATCGATCACAAGTTCAGTATGGCGTACCACAAGGCTCAGTACTAGGACCGTTGCTGTTCACTCTGTACATGCTACACACACACACACACACACACACAAACACAGACACAAACACAGACACAGACACACACAGACACACACACACACACACACACAGAGATTATCTGTCAAATTTGTGAGTTGATAACTAAATGCCATTCACTGAATTAACTTGCAAGAATGTAACTTGCAGTCAATAGAATTGAAGGCATTATAAACCATGTACAATAAACAGTTTAACAATGTTAATATTCCAGGCTCTAAATGATTGAATTAGTATTTTACTTCAATTAAAGTTTTTTAGAACTGAACATATTTGGACAAGAAAAAGCCACAGCTTTATCCTTAACTCATGGGATCCAGGCTATAAAACTAATAAATGTTCTTTTGTAGTTTCCCAAATGGAAAATTACGTATAGTTCATGCATATCCAGAGTTAACTGTAACTTATATTTAACATAGTACGCAGTAGATTAACTGCTGTGTTCATCGTTGTCCACTAGATGACACAATAGCTTTTCCAAGCCTATAGTTCAGATCTGGAGATGAGTGAGGATCATCATGTGTCACATATGAAGCAGAAACTCACTGAATTAATCTGATATTATTCTATTAAAGAATCAGTGTCACTTTACACTTAGTCTTCCAGCTCCAGCTCTGATGTTGTTTTCATGTGATTTCTTGTTAACCTCCTATTAACTTTTCCATTCTTGATTCGGTCTTAAATTGTGTTAGCCAGCACTGTCATAAAAAACAATATTACCGTACGCACAATATTAATAACAGCAGGAATTAGAGTAGAAACTATGGTGAACAATGCCACTATTGTCTATGCTAGTTGGTAAGCTTTGCTAGTAATGTATTCAATACTTTATAAGAGTTACTGTGTGAAAGTTTTGACCCCCTCAATGAAAGTTTATGAGAATTTGGGAATGTTTGGAAGTCCGATACAGGGATTCAGTAAGTCGGATCAGTTAGAAAAGACACAGTATCCGAGTCAGAAAAGTCGGAGTCGAGTTTAAAGCTCTAGGAGGGGATACTGACGGAAATGTATTCTCAGAAGAAGAAACAGAAAGAGTAGATCCGTGTGGTGTGGCGAGCCTCCGTCTCGTCACTGTTAAGACAAAGACCATTTTGAGAAAGAAATGCCTTGAGAAAGAAAGGCCACAGCCACATTATCATCAAAATGTTTGTGAATTTGGCTGTCGTCTGCATAAAAATAAAAAGTTAGGAAAGAGGGAAAATGTAAATGAGTAAAAGAGAAAAGGGCCCAAAACGGACCCCTGAGGAACGCCAGATTGAAACCACACAACCTCAGACCTTACTCATGACACTGCAGTATCAGAAACATCTCTCAGCGGGGAATAAGAGGCGATCTACAGTTATGCTTCCGTAATAATGTCAGATAATGCCACTGCCTTGTTGCAGAGTGTGTGTTGAAAAGCTGATGAGGTTAAGAGTGATGTATAGAGTGCAGTACTCCTGCATATCTATATTAACAGCATCAGTCAGTGTCAGTGATGTGAAGAGCTGAGAATGTCATAATATTCTCATGAGACGATCACATTCCAGCTACACACACACACACGTCATATATCACGTCATATATCAACTCAAACCAGCTATTCTGCCACTGAAAAAAATCTGATGTAGAATTTACTCAGAAATCACTAGTAAATTTCACAAATATTTACATAGAAATGTGATGTTCAATTAAACATGACATTTGAAGTAGAAAAACATACTCCAATAATCTATTCAAGTACTTTTGAAATTTAACTATAAAACAAATGATTTCTGTGAAAGATTTAATTTTAATGTTTTCCTGTCGAATCAAGAATCAAGTATTCCTATTGAATCGAGCATCTTAAAAAACAAAATCATTTACATTTTATCTAAATCAAGATAATCTGGAGCACTAAATATAACATTTTGATGAGATGCACTGCAAGAAATCACGTTCTTCCTCAGTGTTTCTGTCTTTTCCAGCACAAATATCTAAATATTCTTAAATCAAGACACATTTACTGAAGTAACAGCAATCTTTAAAAATTAGATCAAAATAAAGCGAGTTTATGCTTCAAACAAGAGCAAACCTGCAAGTGGAGTCAGAAAAATAAACTTCATTCAAAGGGAAAACTAGATGATTTTTCTGACTCCATTAGCAGATATTTGTTCTTGTTTTGAGCACAAACTCACTTCATTTGAATATTTTTTTCATTAAACAAGGTGTAATATCTTCACTCTTCCAGTAAATGTTTCTTGTTTTCCAGTACAAATATATCTAATATCTAAACATTCTTAAATCAAGATATATTTACTGGAGAAGAAGCAAAATGACTTTAATTCTTTTATGAAAATTTGATAAAAAATGAAGTGAGTTTATGCTTAAAACAAGAACAAATATCTGCCAATGGAGTCAAAAAAATAATCTTAATTAAAGATTTTGACCCACTGAAAAATATTTGCTGTTGTTTGTTTTTTCATTAAACAAGGCGTGATAATGTAATGTCTTCTTCTTCAATAAATGTATCTTGGTTTCCAGTACAAATATCTAAACATTCTTAAATCAGAATACTGAGGAAAGAACCATTTTTTAGTGTAAATCAAGAACACCTGACAAATGGAAAGAAACCAGCAGAAAAGAGAGCTATTTGTAAAGCGCATTAATTCATCCGTTTGAGGTTATATGGAAACAATGAGCCACACTGGGCTGGAATTACAGGGAGAAGCAATAGTGCTCACACACACACTGGTTATGTGGCACTGGAGTGCGAGACCCTCTCGGCCTCTGAATAACAATCATCCGTGAGCTAATGAGAAACTCAAGCCTTCGAGCTCGCTCATGATCCGCATTTAAAACATGTCAAAACCCTGCAAGACTTTCAAGCGCCAGTGCAAGATTCTTAGCAGGTCCATATAAACTCAACCCG
Source organism: Tiaroga cobitis (assembly GCA_030578255.1). NCBI lineage: Eukaryota > Metazoa > Chordata > Actinopteri > Cypriniformes > Leuciscidae > Tiaroga > Tiaroga cobitis. Next base: position 665,624 of record CM060611.1, on the reverse strand, counting down.
AGAGTCGCAGCAGGAGAACCTTCGACAGCAGAAGCGCGAGGATAAAGACATGAGGGGAACGTCGTATTCGCAGAAGAGCCTAAGCGTCAGCGGCTCCAGTCGGATGAGGGTCCAGAGCCCGTCTCCGTCCCGATGCCGAGGCTCGTCGTTCAGCCGAGGGCGAGCCGGGTTCCCGGGTCAGGCTGTGGAGGTCGCCACCGAGATCCATCAGCACCAAACCAACGAGAAAGAGGAGATGCAGGAGCTGAACGTGCGCTTCGCCGGGTACATCGAGAAGGTCCAGGCGCTGGAGACGAGGAACGCCTCGCTGAGGGCCGAGCTGGAGTCCCTTCAGGGACGCTTTAAAGCTGGACCCACCGGCCTCGGGGACGAGTACGAGCTGAAGTTTAAGGAGATGAGGGAGCTGATCGAAGCCCTGACCGCTGAGAAGGGCTCGGCTGATATAGAGAGAGGTTATATCGAGGAGGAGGTGGAGGTCTGGAGGATGAAGCTCGAGGAGGAGCTGGCCATCAAAGGTGGGGAGATGCAAAGAATCATGTCCTTACTTAAAGTCTGTGTGTAATCAATCATTTTCTCCCTTAAAACTCATCTTTGATCACCAAAATTACATATGTAAACGTTTGTCTGGAGTTTAGAGCTAACTGTGACTTTTGTATTCGTTTATTTGTATAGCGCTTTTCACAACACACATCATTTCAAAGCAGCTTTACAGCAAGTGCATGAGTCCACATTACAGTTTACAGTGATCTGTCATCCGAGGAGACTGTCTGAGTTATGCATTTCAGAAAAGTACACATAAAAATCACAGTTAGTAATTTAAACAATGTAGTAATTCAATGCAGATACAATGAGCTCATTGAAGTAATGACTACTTGTTTGTTAACAAATGTCTTTCAAAATATTTGTCTTTCAAATGTTAAAGTGAAAAGTTTCCAGGAAAAACAATACTCAAAAAGTGTACTTAGTAGTCCAGTCTCCTTTATTTATACAGCGCTTGAGAGTGAACAGCAACAGAGTGTGTTTCCAGAAGAGAATAGCGTCTCAGTCCAGCTTAAGTCAGTTCAGTGATGCTTCATTTCTGCTGTAAAAAAGTTATTAATTTAGTTCATTTATATATATAGCGGCTCTGGAGAAAACCGTGATGTCATCGTCCAGCTCAGTTCAGTTCTCATATAATGCTGTCAATGCTTTGTTACTGTCCACCTCTGTTTATAATACCACGTGTATATAACCTCACTAATGATCTTGATGATTTGACTCCACAGAGGAGGCCGAAATGATTCTCCGCGAGTTCCGTCAAGACGTCGACAACGCCACGCTACAGAAGGCCGACCTGGAGAAGCGCATCGAGCAACTGGTGGCCGAGATCGAGTTCCTGAAGAAGCTCCACGACGAGGAAGTCGCCGACCTCCTCAAGCAGATCGAGGAGTCCAAGGTGACGGTGGAGCTGGACTCCGACAGACCCGATCTAGCGGCGTACCTGCGAAACATGCGCGCGGAGATCGAGGCCGTCGCCGCTCGCAACGTCCAGGAGGCCGAGAAGTGGTACAAGGGCAAGTTCGACACTCTGAAAGTGCAGGCCAGCAAACACGAGGGCCACATGATGACCATGAAGGACGAGATCACCAGCTTCCACAACCAGGTTTCGGACCTGCAGAACCAGATCGACGGTCTGAGGGCCCGTAACGCGGCTCTGGAGCAGCAGCTCGAGGACATGGAGGCCGCGCACCTCGACAAGGCGTCCGGGCTGGAGGACATCATCGCTCAGCTGGAGAACCAGCTCTGCGAGACCAAGGTGGAGATGGGGAAATACATGGCCGACTATCAGGAGCTGCTTCACATCAAGCTGAAACTGGACGCGGAGATCGCCACCTATAGGAAGCTTCTGGAAGGAGAGGAGAAGAGGCTCGGGATCTCCGTCGTCGAAGGTCTGTCCGCGGTCGCGGGTGAGTTCGCCAAAATATACCAATGTTTTAGGATTCTCTGTTAGCTTATTAGGGCTGGAACACACTGAATGATTTTTGCACCAATTTACAGTTAGTTTGCAGATTCGAATTGACAGATTTCACAGGAAATAGTGTTTGGGGGACACAGACTTTCATTCGGTAGAAGGAGATCAAATGTGAATAGGGAAAATATATGTTCTTAGTGTTTCTGTTTTGTTTTCCAGCACAAAAATCTAAACATTCTTAAATCAAGAAACATTTACTGGAGAAGAAGCAAAACTACTTAAAAATTCTGATAAATGTATCAAAATGAAGTGAGTTTATGTTTAAAACAAGAACTATTATCTGCCAAGGGGTCAGAAAGTTAATATAAATTCAAAGGGAAAGTAGGAATCTTTTTCTGACCCCTTTGGCAGATATTTGTTCTTATTTTTTTAATAGCAAAAACTGACTTAATTTTAATACATTTTGATAATTTTTTCAGAAAACAAGACTTAATATTTTGTCATCTTGCTACTCGAATTAAGAATGTTTCGATATTTTACAGAAAAAAGCAGTTTGATATTTTGCACAGATTTTTGAACATATTGATTTCATTTTTCATGTTATTCCTAGCAACTCGTTCAGGTTTTAAAAGTCGTGTATTCCAACTTTTAGCCATAAACTGATAGATGCTACGCAACTTTTGAAATATGAACAGATTTTAAACACTCGGCATCATACACTTGCCAACTTTGTAAATGGTTACAGAGGAAGAGTTGGGCATCAAACACTAACAGACTTTCAGATCGTTCCGAACAAACGCTGAATCAAACTTTACGTGCTATCAGAATAATCGTAAATACGGGTTTCCTAGTCCGAAATTCCTAGTTGGAAATTTCTAGTTGCAGTTTAATTAAAAAAATATATTTTAATTTTTTGTCGAAAATTGGACCTGAGTGGCATCTCAAGTCGTATTTACAACTGGGAAACTGAGATAACTTTGATGCCCGGGTTTCCGAGTTGGGCGTTCCATAAACTGTAAACATGGCGGAGGGGAGAACGATTCCTCATTCGTTTTTCCACAACTGCTACATCGCCTTGTCTTGATAAAGTAGTGCATATTTACATATATGTCAACCATTTAAAGTATATTGTTTATTTCAAAATTCCAGAATCGTAAGCAAGCTGACCATCTAGATAGAGCTGTGAATGTTTATATGGTTGTCAACGAATGGGACGCTACATTTTACATAAGTAAATACCTTCAGGACATTTTGCCCAAGAAATAGACAAGAATAAACACTGTGTCCTCCATGATTCCTATTCTTTCCGACAAGAGGGTGTTCATGTCCAATTTCCGACTAGAAAACTCCAACTAGGAATTTCCTACCAGAAAACCAAGACTAGGAATTTCCATCTAGGAAACTCAGACTAGGTATTTCCAACTAGGAATTTTCGACTTGAAAACCCAGACTGGGAATTTCCATAGGAAACTTGTATTTATGATAATTGTGATATTGCATGAAGGCAGCATAAGTCTTGGAAAATTCTTCCTCTTAATCTGAATTCTTGTTTTTCCCAGCAGTGACGGAGGAGAGAACCACGTCTGTGTCCCGCACTGTAGAGACTCACACGGCTGTTGCCTGAGGACCGACGCAAGCGTCTGAAGACTCGAACCCGACTAAACCTGTCCCACTAAACTAGCGGTGTTAACTGAGACTCACGAGATGTAAAACGCTGTCTCATGTAAAAGAACCAACATGTTACCAGGAACTAAATAAAGCTTGAGTTTAATGCACACTTGTCTCTGCTGATTATTGGACCCTTGATCTCTGGAGCTTCTACATTCATTTGTTTCTTGTCACCGTTGTCTTTGGCCTGATCAGTTGGAGTTAAAAAATCAATAATTGATTGATTTTACAACATTAAGATTTTACTGTTTATTGTATAAAGCGTTATAGAAATAAATATGACTTGACATTTAAATGACATATGCAGCTGCGGTTCAATAGCAGTTAGCCTCGTAATAACACACTCCTTTAACTGTGATCAAACTGTTTTCACAGGATGAATTTTGAGTGCTTAAGCTTTTGAATGATGATTACTAAAATATTTCATAGGGAAAATAAACCGGGACTCTGACAGTTAAAAGGTCAAAAATATGATTATCCCACAGAAAGAAAGAGTCTCACTGCACTAGCTGTTTCCTTTTGTTTCTCACATACAAAACCACCTCACGAGAATAAATATGCAGTTTATCAGAGTATTCAAGCAGTTCATGACAGAAAGGATGGTGTTAAAAGCATCACTTGACAACAATATAATCATTCACACACAGGATCTCCGCCTCAAGTTGAAAACTTGACGATTCTGTCATTTTGGTCAACATTTTTAATCAAATCTCAGTTTCCCAGTCGTAAATACGACTTGAGAGGCCAACAAGGAATTTCCAACCAGGAAACTCCAACTAGGAATTTTCACCAAAAAGGAAAAAAAAAACATTTATCTAGGTTACAAATTTGAAGTTATCACAAAAAATTTATGTTTTCACAGGATGAATTTTGAGTGTTTAAGCTTTTGAATGATGATTACTCAAATATGTCATTGGGAAAAGAGCTGATAAACCAGGAATCTGACAGTTAAAAGGTCAAAAATATCCAAACTGGATGATCCCACATAAAGAGTCTCACAGCACAGGATCTATTCCGCCTCAAGATGAAAACAGCTTGCTGACATTTCTGTCACTTTGCTCAAAATACAGGCTATTTTTCATCAAAATTATCTCAGTTTCAGAAAACAGTAATAAAGAAATTCAGAAATTCATAAGCAATAAACAATTATTTAACTTTGATGGTTTAATGCTTCCGTATACAATTAATTGACTGTACAAAAACACTTTATGGTTTTCCCAAACCATCTCAGCGTAACAGCTGAGTTATAGTTTCTTTCATACTATATTCTATTATTGTAAAGAATTGAATGTCCTGCAGAAGATTTTGTAAATTATTTTTCATAGGATTTCTTGGTAAAGACTGTACAATTAACAGCACTGTAAAACATATCAGGTAACCTAAAATGTGCTTCATTTAGTGACTTCTTAATTTGTTAAGAAGCTTGTTTTTCGAAAATATGATTTAATACCAATAAGTTACATCAAGGGTCAAATAAAATAGAAATGGTACATTCAAGTTAAAAGTTACAACTGAATGTTGAACCCATTGTGTTTCTACGTATGCTGTACAGGTCAGGTATAAAGAATATTTTTGCTCAGGTGGTGAAAAATGTCCGGCCAATAGAAAAAAGTTTTGCTCAGCAAGAAAAAAAATTAGAGGGAACATTGGTCGGCGCGTAGTCACTCAGTGTAACGTTAGTCTTTGGCCCGCAATGTATTTTTCACTGCGCGAGTGAGAACATGATGTGCGTGACTCGTGAGAGTCGCCGGGCTTGTCACACAGTAACTAAAAAAGGCGGGTCTTTGCGAACGGTCACTATAATATTAATGATAATGATTCCATGATAATGCATGGAATATACGGCAAAGCGCCACTGAATAACAGGGCTAATTTGTGGGGGGCGTGGTAAGGCTTTGGCAGTCAGATGGCTAGTAGTAATCAATCTGCTCCACAGCCAATCACGGGCCCCCTCCTTGCTCGGGCCCCGGGGCTTTAGCCCCGCCTAGCCCTATTGTTAATGCGGCCATGTGGGGAAGTGGGAAGTAGGAGATTTCCAACAGAAGCTGACAGCTGGAATACACATCAGCAATCGTTCTCCTCTCTGCCAAGTTTACCGTTTGTGGCACGCCCAACTCGGGAAACCCTGAGATCAAAAGTATCTCAAGAGTTTCCCAGTAGTCAGACTGATCTCATAAAATTGCGTGTGTATGACACGCCAATTCGTATTTCCATTTTTGGCGTGCTATCAACACGCACAATCGCTTTTCAGCGTGTTTATGAACGCAGTTGACTTAACGTTATTACTGTATATATAAATATATGACCTACCTCCACCCCGTCCCTAAACCTACCCGTCACTGGGGTTAATAGCATTTATGAGTGTTCCCCTACCATCCTAGGGAAAAAAAATATCGCTCCCCAGATGTAGATCTACATTTTGCTTCGTTTCGCTCGGAAATTTAATGGCGTGTACATATACGCGGAATCACTTGGACATTAATGGCGTAGACATACACGCATACACGCGGATATCTCAAAATGCGTATAGATAACACGCCACTTGACTTGAAAGTGGCGTGTCTGTTTACGCAAAAGTCATTGTCATGTTGCAGTAGTAAAAAATAAGAATAAATGACTTGTGAGGCCGTTCAGGTCCAATTTTCGACTAAGAAAATCCAACTAGGAATTTCTGACTAGGAAACTCCAACTTCCAACTAGGAACCTCAACTCCACTCTAGGAGTGTTTAAGGTTTTGAATGATGATTATTAAAATATGTCATTGGGAAAAGAGCCGATAAACCAGGAATCTGACAGTTAATATCCAACCTGGATTATCCCACAGAAAGAAAGAGTCTCACTGCACAGTTTCCTTTTATTTCTCATAATGTCACATACAAAACCTCCTCTGAGAATAAATGCAGTTTATCAGCGTACTCAGTTCATGGCAGAAAGGACGTGTTAAAAGCATCACTTCATCTTCTTCCTCTTGAGGGCCTTCCATTCTCCCTCCTGATTGGCCAGACTGCCGAAGAGCTCCTTCACCTTCCTCTTCCTCTCCGAGTCCCTGACGCACAAACACAACACCACCATCAGAGACTGGCACGATAGAGTCGTCACAATCACATCACATGACACGACAGATCACATGACAGATCACGATACATCAACATCACACGACCCATCACACGACCCATCACATGACCCATCACATGACCCATCCCACGACCCATCACACGACCCATCCCATGACCCATCACACGACCCATCACACGACCCATCACACGACCCATCACACGACCCATCACATGACCCATCCCATGACCCATCATATGACCCATCACATGACCCATCACATGACCCATCACATGACCCATCCCACGACCCATCACACGACCCATCCCATGACCCATCACACGACCCATCACACGACCCATCACACGACCCATCACATGACCCATCCCATGACCCATCACACGACCCATCACACGACCCATCACACGACCCATCACACGACCCATCACATGACCCATCCCATGACCCATCATATGACCCATCACATGACCCATCACATGACCCATCACATGACCCATCCCACGACCCATCACACGACCCATCCCATGACCCATCACACGACCCATCACACGACCCATCACACGACCCATCACATGACCCATCCCATGACCCATCACATGACCCATCACATGACCCATCACACGACCCATCACATGACCCATCACACGACCCATCACATGACCCATCCCATGACCCATCACACGACCCATCCCATGACCCATCACATGACCCATCCCATGACCCATCACACGACCCATCACATGACCCATCACATGACCCATCCCATGACCCATCCCATGCCGCTCACCTGCTCATGATGTCGTTGAGCTTCTCCCGAGCCAGGAATCGCGTGTCCTTGCGGATCTCCCTCAGCGCTCCCTTAAACTCACGCTTGTGTTTGTGCTTGAGCCGCTCTCGCTCCTTCTCCTCTTTAGTGTTCCCTCGCTTTTTCCCGTAATCCAGACTGGAGGAGAAAGAAGAGTCAGTCAGCTTTATTTACACAGCGCTTTACAACACAGAGTTTACAGCGCTTTACAGAGATAACAGGACAATAATGCAACAGAGTGTGTTTCCAGAAGAGAATAGCGTCTCAGTCCAGCTTAAGTCAGTTCAGTGATGCTTCATTTCTGCTGTAAAAAAGTTATTAATTTAGTTCATTTATATATATAGCGGCTCTGGAGAAAACCGTGATGTCATCGTCCAGCTCAGTTCAGTTCTCATATAATGCTGTCAATGCAGGAGATCAATAATATTGTGGAATATTACATTAAATGTCTCCAAATAAGCAACAGGAACCGAAACTCCATCAGTGACAAAATGGAGGAAAACCCTCGTGAGAAACCAGACTCAGCCTCAGTTCTCCTCTGGACAACAGTGTGTGATTGTGATTATGATTATGATTCAGGCAGCATTAAAAGGAAAATTCGCATTTTACATAAGTAACGAAGGTTGGTGCTAGAAACTCAAACTAGCCGAATCTGTCCGAGGGAAACGAGTGTCTTGTTCCTGTTCGACTCACATTTCCACAATCTTCGGTGTGAAGAGTTTCAGTGGGATGGGTTTCTTCTTCTTGAACACCAGAGGTGCATGCTGGGAAGGCTGTTCAGGAATGGCATCTAATATCTCTCTGTGAAGATCCTGCAGGAGATATAAAACCCAGAATTAATAAGAATGACCCGTCCGCTGTGAACACGAGGAGCTTCCGCACCGGAGAGTTACAGGAGCCTCCAGGACGGGCTTCATGACATCACACGGGCATCATGACATCACACGAGCTTCATGACATCACACGGGCATCATGACATCACACGAGCTTCATGACATCACACAAGCTTCATGACATCACACGAGCTTCATGACATCACACAGGCTTCATGACATCACACGGGCATCATGACATCACACAGGCTTCATGACATCACACGAGCTTCATGACATCACACGAGCTTCATGACATCACACAGGCTTCATGACATCACACGGGCTTCATGACATCACACAGGCTTCATGACATCACACGGGCTTCATGACATCACACGGGCTTCATGACATGAGCGAGCATGAAGCCCGTGTGATGTCATGAAGGCCGTCCTGGAGGCTGTATGACCTGTATGAGGCTGTGATGTCATGAAGCCCGTGTGATGTCATGAAGCCCGTGTGATGTCATGAAGCCCGTGTGATGTCATGAAGCCCGTGTGATGTCATGAAGCCCGTGTGATGTCATGAAGCCCGTGTGATGTCATGAAGCCCGTGTGATGTCATGAAGCCCGTGTGATGTCATGAAGCCCGTGTGATGTCATGAAGCCCGTGTGATGTCATGAAGCCCGTGTGATGTCATGAAGCCCGTGTGATGTCATGAGTGAGCATGAAGCCCGTGTGATGTCATGAGTGAGCATGAAGCCCCCGTGTGATGTCATGAGTGAGCATGAAGCCCCCGTGTGATGTCATGAGTGAGCATGAAGCCCCCGTGTGATGTCATGAGTGAGCATGAAGCCCGTGTGATGTCATGAAGCCCCCGTGTGATGTCATGAGTGAGCATGAAGCCCGTGTGATGTCATGAAGCCCGTGTGATGTCAAGAAGCCTGTGTGATGTCATGAAGCCTGTGTGATGTCATGAAGCCCGTGTGATGTCATGAAGCCTGTGTGATGTCATGAAGCCTGTGTGATGTCATGAAGCCCGTGTGATGCATGAAGCCCGTGTGATGTCATGAAGCCCGTGTGATGTCATGAGTGAGCATGAAGCCCGTGTGATGTCATGAAGCCCCCGTGTGATGTCATGAGTGAGCATGAAGCCCGTGTGATGTCATGAAGCCCCCGTGTGATGTCATGAGTGAGCATGAAGCCCGTGTGATGTCATGAAGCCCGTGTGATGTCAAGAAGCCTGTGTGATGTCATGAAGCCTGTGTGATGTCATGAAGCCCGTGTGATGTCATGAAGCCTGTGTGATGTCATGAAGCCTGTGTGATGTCATGAAGCCCGTGTGATGCATGAAGCCCGTGTGATGTCATGAAGCCTGTGTGATGTCATGAAGCCCGTGTGATGTCATGAAGCCCGTGTGATGTCATGAAGCCTGTGTGATGTCATGAAGCCCGTGTGATGTCATGAAGCCTGTGTGATGTCATGAAGCCCGTGTGATGCATGAAGCCCGTGTGATATCATGAGTGAGCATGAACCTGTGTGCAGGACGGGTACAGCGAAACGGGAAGATGGTTCAGGAGGAGCGCTCTGATTGGCTGGAAGATGTGAGTGTATGACGGCAGGTCCTTGTAGAGAGACGTGCATCGCTTCACCAGATCCAGACACGAGTCGACGAGAGACAGCCTGAAACACACACCGCATCGCTCACTAGACTCACTCAACAGAACATGTCCTATAACAGCAGAACATTACCCATGATCCTACATTACCCATGATCCTACATTACCCATGATCCTACATTACCCATGATCCTACATTACCCATGATCCTACATTACCAATGATCCTACATTACCCATGATCCTACATTACCCATGATCCTACATTACCCATGATCCTACATTACCCATGATCCTACATTACCCATGATCCTACATTACCCATGATCCTACATTACCCATGATCCTACATTACCCATGATCCTACATTACCCATGATCCTACAGTACCCATGATCCTACAGTACCCATGATCCTATATTACCCATGATCCTACATTACCTATGATCCTACATTACCCATGATCCTACAGAAAATCTCCACCAATCAGAGGACCTAAATAAGCAAGAGCTCCACCCACTGCTATGAAGGACTGGAAATAACAATAGTTTTAAATATACTGACTGTATGTGTATATCTATCTATATGTGTATTAGGGCTGCAACTCACGATTATTTTGATAATCGATTAATCGGACGATTATTTTTTCGATTAATCGGATAAAAATTCCAATTTGATTTTTTGTTTATTATAACTAAATAAAACCCTAAATCAGGGTTGTGGTGAGCAGGACGAGGCCGAGGGACGTGAGAGATGCGAGACCGGTGCGTCTCACAGGTGTCGTTCATCATCACTCACGCCACCGGCCTCTCACGTCCCTCGGCCTCGTCCTGCTCGCCACAAGGGTATTTATGTGTAAAGTGCAAAAGCCACACATTGAGTTTCACTAATATCAATATTTGCTTTGTTTTTAATGATAATTGCTAACGGCAAGTTGACAACCATGATTAATGTAAAATTAATTAAAAATTATATCCAACATATGTTTTAGCAATTTTTGTTAAAACAAATTTACACAGACATGTTGTTCAGATGTGAAGATATAAACTAAAAACATCTCAAATATATAATTCATTTAATTTTTATTTTAAATTAATGGAATTATAAGGATAATAGATAAAATAAATATAGAAAGACTGAAAACAAGCGTGTGAACATAGAGCCGCGGTAGATCGCGTTTGAAAAACAATTAAAACTTAATATTAGACAAATGCTATAAAAAGAACGGGATGGAGGTACGCAGCAAGCTAACAGGGTTGATTAAAAGGACAGGAAAAATGATGCATTAGTGCACAAGCATTCGCTGAAAACCACTGAGTACAGTGACTAAAAACAATCTTTTACTGCTGCTGTTATTAACTGCCTTTATATTTAGTGCTTCACTTTGTAAACACCGTTTTAATTTAACCTATTTCTGCGGAAGCGCTATTTTAATCCATCACTTATGTTGCGAGCGAACTGATGGCGCAACCTGATGCTCGAGACAAATCCAGACATCCCAAGTCTCGCGGAAGATCCGGGAGTCTCCCGCATATTGATAGCGGCTCCCTGATGCCTGCAAATTAGTTCAAACTCCCGGAATCTAGAGCGCGCGAGCAAGAGCGCGCATGCGAGACAGAAGAGACTGTGCTCCAAACATAGACTGTAAACAAGATCTCGGTCTCTGCGCGCACGGCAGATCGGCGAAGGGAGAGAGACCTTGCGTGTGTCTCATGAAGCAGCGCATGTAAGACAGAGATCATCACGATTGGCCCGTTTCAACCAATCACCAGTAAACGCTCGCCGTGACGTAAGCAGACCAACTAATCGATAATGACATTCGTTGACAACTATTTTAATAATCGATTTTAATCGATTAAATCGATTAGTTGTTTCAGCCCTAATGTGTATGTGTATATGGATGTGTATATCTATCTATATGTGTATGTGTATATCTATCTATATGTGTATGTGTATATCTATCTATATGTGTATGTGTATGTGTATATCTATCTATATGTGTATGTGTATATCTATCTATGTGTATATCTATCTATATGTGTATGTGTATATCTATCTATATGTGTATGTGTATATCTATCTATATGTGTATGTGTATATCTATCTATATGTGTATGTGTATATCTATCTATATGTGTATGTGTATATCTATCTATATGTGTATGTGTATATCTATCTATATGTGTATGTGTATATCTATCTATATGTGTATATGTATATCTATCTATATGTGTATATGTATATCTATCTATATGTGTATGTGTATATCTATCTATATGTGTATGTGTATGTGTATATCTATCTATATGTGTATGTGTATATCTATCTATATGTGTATGTGTATATCTATCTATATGTGTATGTGTATATCTATCTATATGTGTATGTGTATATCTATCTATATGTGTATATCTATCTATATGTGTATGTGTATATCTATCTATATGTGTATGTGTATATCTATCTATATGTGTATGTGTATATCTATCTATATGTGTATGTATACAGTCATGGTCAGAATTATTGGCCCCCCCGCTAAATATGACCAAAGATGATTGACCCATTCATATTTACATCCAAAAAAATATTCCAGCATATTAAGCTGTCAGTCACGACTGAAACTTCACACTGGACTGGTCTCTGTGTTCAGATGATTGATCATTGGATGTGTGTTTGTGAACTGTGTCATGTTGGGTATCTGGGGAGGTGTGACACTTTAGGAACACATGGGACAGGACCTTTGACCTTAGGCCTATGATGGTCTTAAGATAAACAGGTGCCTGTTTATAGATACACATTTTATAGATAAAGTTTATACCCAGTTCTTCTCTGAGTCTCACTCACTCCACAGGGGAACTGCTGGGCCAACTCTTGCAAGAATAAATACTTCTCTTTTATAAATGTGATTCCGAGTCGTCTCTTACGCAGTGATGATGTTTAACAGAATTTTAGGCAGCAAACACACCGGATGGGATACAGCGTTCCCAATGGTAATCATGTACGGGATAATGTAGAGCGAGGCGGTTATAGCGAGTACAACCCCGAACGGCTGATCAGGACCCGACGCGAAGCAAAATATTGATGTAAAGGAGTTTATCCTCCAGAGTGAACAGAACTGTGTCCATGGCAACGCTATTTACTAAGCCATGTAATAAACCACTGTACAGCTGTGGGCCTGCTTTCTGCTGTGTGTGTGTGTGTGGAGTGTGTGTGTGTGTGTGTGTGTGTGTGTGTGTGTGTGTGTGTGGAGTGTGTGTACCTGCAGTGCTCTCTCTCCGCTGGACATCTGACAGCTGTCTGCAGTGACAATGGTTTTCTCTTCCAGCTCTGAGACGCGTTTGGATCCGTCAGAACCAACAGATCGCAGTTCTTCCCCTGCTGTCTGAACGGACTCAACACTGCATAACCTACACACACACACACACACACACACGGTCAGAATCACAACATGAACACACTTATTATGATGGATAGATGCACTTTTATGGACTTCAAAACAGAAACACCCATTCACTGCCATTATAAAGCTTAGAAGAGCCAGGACATTTCTAATATAACTCTGATTGTGTTCGTCTGATAGAAGAGTGTCACACACACCGAGGAAGAGTGTCACACACACAGAGGAAGAGTGTCACACACACCGAGGAAGAGTGTCACACACACAGAGGAAGAGCGTCACACACACAGAGGAAGAGTGTCACACACACAGAGGAAGAGTGTCACACACACAGAGGAAGAGTGTCACACACAGAGGAAGAGTGTCACACACACCGAGGAAGAGTGTCACACACACAGAGGAAGAGTGTCACACACACCGAGGAAGAGTGTCACACACACAGAGGAAGAGTGTCACACACACAGAGGAAGAGTGTCACACACACAGAGGAAGAGTGTCACACACACAGAGGAAGAGTGTCACACACACAGAGGAAGAGTGTCACACACACCGAGGAAGAGTGTCACACACACAGAGGAAGAGCGTCACACACACAGAGGAAGAGTGTCACACACACAGAGGAAGAGTGTCACACACACAGAGGAAGAGTGTCACACACAGAGGAAGAGTGTCACACACACCGAGGAAGAGTGTCACACACACAGAGGAAGAGTGTCACACACACAGAGGAAGAGTGTCACACACAGAGGAAGAGTGTCACACACACCGAGGAAGAGTGTCACACACACAGAGGAAGAGTGTCACACACACAGAGGAAGAGTGTCACACACACAGAGGAAGAGTGTCACACACACAGAGGAAGAGTGTCACACACACAGAGGAAGAGTGTCACACACACCGAGGAAGAGTGTCACACACAGAGGAAGAGTGTCACACACACCGAGGAAGAGTGTCACACACACAGAGGAAGAGTGTCACACACACAGAGGAAGAGTGTCACACACACAGAGGAAGAGCGTCACACACACAGAGGAAGAGCGTCACACACACAGAGGAAGAGTGTCACACACACAGAGGAAGAGTGTCACACACACCGAGGAAGAGTGTCACACACAGAGGAAGAGTGTCACACACACCGAGGAAGAGTGTCACACACACAGAGGAAGAGTGTCACACACACAGAGGAAGAGTGTCACACACACAGAGGAAGAGTGTCACACACACAGAGGAAGAGTGTCACACACACAGAGGAAGAGTGTCACACACACAGAGGAAGAGTGTCACACACAGAGGAAGAGTGTCACACACACAGAGGAAGAGTGTCACACACACAGAGGAAGAGTGTCACACACACAGAGGAAGAGTGTCACACACACAGAGGAAGAGTGTCACACACACAGAGGAAGAGTGTCACACACACAGAGGAAGAGTGTCACACACAGAGGAAGAGTGTCACACACACAGAGGAAGAGTGTCACACACACAGAGGAAGAGTGTCACACACACAGAGGAAGAGTGTCACACACACAGAGGAAGAGTGTCACACACACAGAGGAAGAGTGTCACACACACAGAGGAAGAGTGTCACACACAGAGGAAGAGTGTCACACACACAGAGGAAGAGTGTCACACACACAGAGGAAGAGTGTCACACACACAGAGGAAGAGTGTCACACACACAGAGGAAGAGTGTCACACACACAGAGGAAGAGTGTCACACACACAGAGGAAGAGTGTCACACACACAGAGGAAGAGTGTCACACACACAGAGGAAGAGTGTCACACACAGAGGAAGAGCGTCACACACACAGAGGAAGAGTGTCACACACACAGAGGAAGAGTGTCACACACACAGAGGAAGAGTGTCACACACACAGAGGAAGAGTGTCACACACACAGAGGAAGAGTGTCACACACAGAGGAAGAGCGTCACACACACAGAGGAAGAGTGTCACACACACAGAGGAAGAGTGTCACACACACAGAGGAAGAGTGTCACACACACAGAGGAAGAGTGTCACACACAGAGGAAGAGTGTCACACACACAGAGGAAGAGTGTCACACACACAGAGGAAGAGTGTCACACACACAGAGGAAGAGTGTCACACACACAGAGGAAGAGTGTCACACACACAGAGGAAGAGTGTCACACACACAGAGGAAGAGTGTCACACACACAGAGGAAGAGTGTCACACACACAGAGGAAGAGTGTCACACACACAGAGGAAGAGTGTCACACACACTGAGGAAGAGTGTCACACACACAGAGGAAGAGTGTCACACACACAGAGGAAGAGTGTCACACACACCGAGGAAGAGTGTCACACAGGATGGGTTGAGAGAGAGTAAATCATGGGCTAATTTTCATTTGAAAGTGAACTACTCCTTTAAGCAAAACCTCACTTAATTTTCATAAAAACAACACTTAATGTGTCAGTCGTTTTGCTTCTTCAGTAAACGTGTCTTGATTTAAGAATGTTTGAATATTTGTGCTGGAAAACACGACAGAAACACTCGCAGTCTGGAGTCCTGAAATACTGTAATGTTCTGTAGATGTGATGCTGTACTGGACGAGAGCCAAGAGGAAACACCCAAATTCCACACACACACACACACACGACGAGAGTTTCCCATCACAGCCAGACGTGACACACCAGTTTACACAGCAGTGAGTATTTCTGCAGCTCATGTGAACCGAAACACACACACATACACAGACACACACACACACACACTCACTCTCACTAGGGGTGTGCGATATATATCGTCTGCGATAATATCGGAATTGTTGTTTTAACGATGTGCGACATTATCAAGTATAGCCTTTCTCTCACACACACCCTCACACACACACAGCGAGTGTATGCATACTCTACGTGATGTAGTCTTGCAGATTAGACTAGAGCGGGTGTGCATGTAGAGTGCACGCTTTCACTGGGTGATTTAGTCTTTCTTTATATAATTTAGTAATAAACATCATAAGAGTGCAGTTTTCTCCAAATATCAGCATGATAACAAATGTGATATTGATTTTATACAAGTTTAATAAACAAAAAGTTAACATTAAGTGACTTACATTTTAGACACCATATTGCCTGTTTTTGCTCTATTTCGCCAACGCCGTTTGAGCGAATCAGCCGTTTGATCGAATCTGCCGTTTGAGCGAATCTGCCGTTTGAGCGAATCAGCCGTTTGAGCGAATCAGCCGTTTGAGCGAATCTGCCGTTTGATCAAATCAGCCGCTTGAGCGAATCTGCCATTTGAGCGAATCAGCCGTTTGAGCGAATCAGCCGCTTGAGCGAATCTGCCGTTTGAGCGAATCTGCCGTTTGAGCGAATCAGCCGCTTGAGCGAATCTGCCGTTTGAGCGAATCAGCCGTTTGAGCGAATCAGCCGTTTGAGCGAATCAGCCGTTTGAGCGAATCAGCCGCTTGAGCGAATCAGCCGGTTGAGCGAATCAGCCGTTTGAGCGAATCAGCCGCTTGAGCGAATCTGCCGTTTGAGCGAATCTGCCGTTTGAGCGAATCAGCCGCTTGAGCGAATCAGCCGTTTGAGCGAATCAGCCGTTTGAGCGAATCAGCCGCTTGAGCGAATCTGCCGTTTGAGCAAATCTGCCGTTTGAGCGAATCAGCCGCTTGAGCGAATCAGCCGCTTGAGCGAATCTGCCGCTTGAGCGAATCTGCCGCTTGAGCGAATCAGCCGTTTGAGCGAATCTGCCGCTTGAGCGAATCAGCCGCTTGAGCGAATCAGCCGCTTGAGCGAATCTGTCGTTTGAGCGAATCTGCCGTTTGAGCGAATCAGCCGCTTGAGCGAATCTGTCGTTTGAGCGAATCTGCCGTTTGAGCGAATCAGCCGCTTGAGTGAATCTGCCGTTTGAGCGAATCTGCCGTTTGAGCGAATCAGCTGTTTGAGCGAATCAGCCGCTTGAGCGACCCGTTTGAGCGAATCAGCCGTTTGAGCGAATCAGCCGTTTGAGCGAATCAGCCGCTTGAGCGAATCAGCCGCTTGAGCGAGCTGTTTGAGCGAATCAGCCGCTTGAGCGAATCAGCCGCTTAAGCGAATCAGCCGCTTGAGCGAGCCGTTTGAGCGAATCAGCCGCTTGAGCGAATCTGCCGTTTGAGCGAATCTGCCGTTTGAGCGAATCTGCCGTTTGAGCGAATCTGCCGTTTGAGCGAATCTGCCGCTTGAGCGAATCAGCCGCTTGAGCGAATCAGCCGTTTGAGCGAATCAGCCGCTTGAGCGAGCCGTTTGAGCGAATCAGCCGCTTGAGCGAATCAGCCGCTTGAGCGAATCAGCCGTTTGAGCGAATCAGCCGCTTGAGCGAATCAGCCGCTTGAGCGAATCAGCCGCTTGAGCGAATCAGCCGTTTGAGCGAATCTGCCGTTTGAGCGAATATGCCGTTTGAGCGAATCAGCCGCTTGAGCGAATCAGCCGTTTGAGCGAATCTGCCGTTTGATCGAATCAGCCGCTTGAGCGAATCAGCCGTTTGAGCGAATCAGCCGTTTGAGCGAATATGCCGTTTGAGCGAATCAGCCGCTTGAGCGAATCAGCCGTTTGAGCGAATCTGCCGTTTGATCGAATCAGCCGCTTGAGCGAATCAGCCGTTTGAGCGAATCTGCCGTTTGAGCGAATCTGCCGTTTGAGCGAATCAGCCGCTTGAGCGAATCAGCCGCTTGAGCGAATCTGCCGCTTGAGCGAATCAGCCGTTTGAGCGAATCTGCTGCTTGAGCGAATCAGCCGCTTGAGCGAATCAGCCGCTTGAGCGAATCTGTCGTTTGAGCGAATCTGCCGTTTGAGCGAATCAGCCGCTTGAGCGAATCTGTCGTTTGAGCGAATCTGCCGTTTGAGCGAATCAGCCGCTTGAGCGAATCAGCCGCTTGAGCGAGCCGTTTGAGCGAATCAACCGCTTGAGCGAATCTGCCGCTTGAGCGAATCTGCCGTTTGAGCAAATCTGCCGTTTGAGCGAATCAGCCGTTTGAGCGAATCTGCCGCTTGAGCGAATCTGCCGCTTGAGCGAATCTGCCGCTTGAGCGAATCTGCCGTTTGAGCAAATCTGCCGCTTGAGCGAATCAGCCGTTTGAGCGAATCAGCCGTTTGAGCGAATCAGCCGCTTGAGCGAATCAGCCGCTTGAGTGAATCAGCCGTTTGAGCGAATCAGCCGTTTGAGCGAATCTGCCGTTTGAGCGAATATGCCGTTTGAGCGAATCAGCCGCTTGAGCGAATCAGCCGTTTGAGCGAATCTGCCGCTTGAGCGAATCTGCCGTTTGAGTGAATCAGCTGTTTGAGCGAATCAGCCGCTTGAGCGAATCAGCCGTTTGAATGAATCTACCGCTTGAGCGAATCTGCCGTATGAGCGAATCAGCCGCTTGAGCGAATCAGCCGCTTGAGCGAATCTGCCGCTTGAGCGAATCAGCCGTTTGAGCGAATCTGCCGTTTGAGCGAATCTGCCGTTTGAGCGAATCAGCCGTTTGAGTGAATCAGCCGCTTGAGTGAATCAGCCGTTTGAGTGAATCTGCCGTTTGAGCGAATCAGCCATTTGAGTGAATCAGCCGTTTGAGCGAATCAGCCGTTTGAGTGAATCAGCCGCTTGAGCGAATCAGCCGTTTCAGTGAATCAGTTTACCAGTATCGAAGTCAAGGTAACGGTATCGAAATTTTTGTTACGATACCCAGCCCTACTTACACACACTCACACACACACACACACTCTCACACACTCTCACACACTCTCACACACTCTCACACACTCTCACACACACACTCTCACACACACACTCTCACACACACACTCTCACACACACACTCTCACACACACACTCTCACACACACACTCTCACACACACACTCTCACACACACACTCTCACACACACACTCTCACACACACACTCTCACACACACACTCTCACACACACACACTCACACACACTCACACACACACACTCACACACACTCACACACACACTCTCACACACACACTCTCACACACACACTCTCACACACACACTCTCACACACACACTCTCACACACACACTCTCACACACACACTCTCACACACACACTCTCACACACACACTCTCACACACACACACACACACACTCACTCACACACACTCACACACTCTCACACACTCTCACACACTCTCACACTCTCACACACTCACTCTCTTACACTCACACTCTCACACTCACACACTCACTTACACTCTCACACTCACACTTACACTCTCACACTCATACTCTTACACTCTCACACACTCTCTCACACACTCTCACACACTCTCACACACTCTCACACACTCTCACACACTCTCACACACTCTCACACACTCTCACACACTCTCACTCACACACACTCACACACACTCACTCACACACACCTGTGTTGCTCTTGTCGGGGACCGTCAGGTGCAGGAGTCCCAGCAGGAAGTTCATCAGCTCTGGGAAAAACCTCTTGGACAGAGACACAAACTCCAGCGCCAGACAGCAGAGGATCAAACCCTTACAGGCGTCTTCCAGAGAGACCACGACACACTGAAACACACACACACACACAACCATCAGCTGCAGGAACAAACATCACTGAAGCACTCTATGACACACACACACACCTTGCTGAGCGCTTGGCTGATGTAGAGGAACGCTGGCGTCGTCACTGGATGCCTGAAGTCTGACGTGGGGAACAACAGCGCCGTGATCTTCAGCAGGACCAACTACAACACACAGACACACACACAATCAGTTCAGGATCCGCATCTCCTCGCTGTATGTGTGTATCGGGAGTCGATCTGCGTACCATGTCCAGGTCAGGCATCAGCGCGCGACCTTTGACCTCCAGCGTCTCCTCCATGCTGTGAGCGCTGTCACTGAGCAACATCTGAACCGCTCTACAGGCGGCCTCTGGGAACAGCTGACACAGACTGCAGATCTGACTGCACACACACACACGTAAACACAAGGCTGCACTCATATGATCTGTGTGTGTGAGTGTGTGAGTGTGTGTGTTACTCACGGGATGAGTAAGTTGACTGTTCTGAGATCTGGTGGATTCTGGGTGGAGAGTTCACCGATATACTCCAGCAGAAAGCCGAACAACCTCTGAACGCAAGAATAAAACACTGAACAATCTCATTCAACACACACACACACACACTCACAGTCACACACACACACACACAAAATAATCACTTTGGCAAAATGAGTATAACTAAAAATAAAAAAGATGTTTGTTCTGCTGAACTGAATACTGCCATAAACTTACGAATCGTTACTTGAAATACTGCATCATTATTCTGTTACTCTGCTGTTTATTACTGTGAAGCTGCTTTCAAACAATGTCTCCGTTTCCATCCCACTATTTTTATGTGCATTTTGGGACAAATTGTTTTTGAAATTCCAAGATGCGCATAAATGATAAAATTGTGCATAGAACTCGTATGTGGTTTGGTGTTTCTGAAACGCTGGAGTCAAAGTGTGCGATCAGAATGATTGGTTTAATTCCCTCAACTCTTGGAAACAGTGTTTTGAGAGTAACACACACCCGTTCGCTGCTCACTGGGTCTTGGAAACAGTGTTTTGAGAGTAACACACACGCGTTCGCTGCTCACTGGGTCTTGGAAACAGTGTTTTGAGAGTAACACACACGCGTTCGCTGCTCACTGGGTCTTGGAAACAGTGTTTTGAGAGTAACACACACGCGTTCGCTGCTCACTGGGTCTTGGAAACAGTGTTTTGAGAGTAACACACACGCGTTCGCTGCTCACTGGGTCTTGGAAACAGTGTTTTGAGAGTAACACACACCCGTTCGCTGCTCACTGGGTCTTGGAAACAGTGTTTTGAGAGTAACACACACGCGTTCGCTGCTCACTGGGTCTTGGAAACAGTGTTTTGAGAGTAACACACACGCGTTCGCTGCTCACTGGGTCTTGGAAACAGTGTTTTGAGAGTAACACACACGCGTTCGCTGCTCACCTGTAGCTTGGCTTTGTTCCCCGAGGCCAGACTGGGATGGTGACACGTGATCGTTCTGTCCAGTATGAGGCGCTGTTGGCCTGAAGTGTGACCCTGCAGGAGCGACTGCAGATCCCTGTAACTCTCCGGAGCTGAAACACACACACACACACACACACACACACACACACACAGCATTCTGTCACAGGAAGCTCTGTAACATCAAGGGCTCTATCATACACCGGTGCAATGCAAATATTCACAAACACCCCAAATATTAAAAATTTAAGTATTATGTAAAATATTCTTATTGTGAACAAAGATATGTTGGATCTGGCTTGTCCCGTAGATGGTCTGCGCTTTAATCTCTCTCCCACGCGTCACCTGTGTGTGTGTGTGTGTGTGTGTGAGAGGTGCGTCACCTGTGTGTGTGTGTGTAAGGTGCGTCACCTGTGTGTGTGTGTGTGTGTGTGAGGTGCGTCACCTATGTGTGTGTGTGTGTGTGTGTGTGTGAGGTGCGTCACCTGTGTGTGTGTGTGTAAGGTGCGTCACCTGTGTGTGTGTGTGTGTGTGAGGTGCGTCACCTGTGTGTGAGGTGCGTCACCTGTGTGTGTGTGTGTGTGTGAGGTGCGTCACCTGTGTGTGAGGTGCGTCACCTGTGTGTGTGTGTGTGTGAGGTGCGTCACCTGTGTGTGTGTGTGTGTGTGTGTGTGTGTGTGTGAGGTGCGTCACCTGTGTGTGTGTGTGTGAGGTGCGTCACCTGTGTGTGAGGTGCGTCACCTGTGTGTGTGTGTGTGTGAGGTGCGTCACCTGTGTGTGAGGTGCGTCACCTGTGTGTGTGTGTGTGTGAGGTGCGTCACCTGTGTGTGTGTGTGTGTGTGTGTGTGTGTGAGGTGCGTCACCTGTGTGTGTGTGTGTGTGTGTGTGTGTGAGAGGTGCGTCACCTGTGTGTGTGTGTGTGTGTGTGTGTGTGTGTGTGTAAGGTGCGTCACCTGTGTGTGTGTGTGTGTGTGTGTGTGTGTGAGGTGCGTCACCTGTGTGTGTGTGTGTGTACCTGTGAAGGTGTAGGGCAGTTCTGCTCGGGCTGCCTCCTGCACGGCTCTCCTCTGCTCTTCATCACTCACTGTTTCTTCTTCTTCATCACGGCCCTCCTCTTCCTCAGCGGCCTGATCCTCCTGTTCCTCCTCGGACTGAAGATCATCATCTCCATCATCATCTTCACCCTCATCATCATCATCATCATCTCCATCATCATCTTCATCCTCCTCTTCACCGGTCTCATGCTCTTCCTCTCCTCCCTCCTCATCCTCCTCTTCATCCTCGATGTTCCATTTGCCGTCCTGCTGACAGTCACTCACACTCATTAGAATATTTAAATCACATGCAGTGTAAATGTTCAGAAGGATAGATATGCATACTGTAATACTGAATATGAGTCCTAGTTCTTATATGAGTATCTGATCTGTGTTTAGTGAGTGTGTGTGTGTGTGTGTGTGTTTCTGACCTTGTAAGCAAGTGTTTTTCGCTCATCACCATCCAGTATGAATCCATCATTAATATCATCAGCAGAGGTGTGTGTGTGTGTGTGAGCAGATTCGCCCTCAGCGTCTCCCATCATCCTCTTCAGTCTGTCGGCCTGAATCACAAACACACATTAACTCTTCCTCGTCTTCATCCAGTGCAGATGTTTCACAGAGAGTGTGTGGCTTTACAGCCGCTCTAGGATAAAGCTGAGCACCTCCAGCGTCTGCAAGCGGAGTCTCTCCTCTCGAGCGAGTTCCTCTGAGCTCTTCAGCTTCTCTGACGGCTGAGCCTTCATCTCGAAGCCCAGCTCTCGCACCATCACGTCATACTCCTCCATCTGACACACACACACACACGAGAGAGAGAGAGAGAGAGAGAGAGAGTGAGGAAGAGCAGCACACACACACACACACACGAGAGAGAGAGAGAGTGAGGAAGAGCAGCACACACACACACACACACACACACACGAGAAAGAGAGAGAGTGAGGAAGAGCAGCACACACACACACACACACACGAGAGAGAGAGAGTGAGGAAGAGCAGCACACACACACACACACACGAGAGAGAGAAAGAGTGAGGAAGAGCAGCACACACACACACACACACGAGAGAGAGAAAGAGTGAGGAAGAGCAGCACACACACACACACACACGAGAGAGAGAAAGAGTGAGGAAGAGCAGCACACACACACACACACACACACACACGAGAGAGAGAAAGAGTGAGGAAGAGCAGCACACACACACACACACACACACTCGTCGCTCTGCTACCTTGGGCTTGTCCACCTCCTCTTTCCTCTCAGCTTTAGGGGTCTTGTGGGCCAGAAGGTTCTGGATAGATCTCCAGTCCTGGTCCAGTTTCTCCGTGAGCACCTGCGCCTCTTCCTTCTGAGTCTGACGCTCGCGCTGAGAACGGGAAGAGCATCGCCGTTAAACCGTCACAGCTATAACCATAACCTTTTATTAATCGCTTAAGTGCACATGACAGCCAATCAGAATCCACCCTGCTTTCATTAGAGAGCGTGAGCACTGATAACAGCAGATCACCAAACTGCAGCGCGTTAGCATGAACAGAACGATCTATCGTTATAGTTACTGTTACAGATATCGTTAGAGTTACTGTTACAGATATCGTTAGAGTTACTGTTACAGATATCGTTAGAGTTACTGTTACAGATATCGTTATAGTTACTGTTACAGATATCGTTAGTGTTACTGTTACAGATAACGTTAGTGTTACTGTTACAGATATCGTTATAGTTACTGTTACAGATATCGTTAGTGTTACTGTTACAGATATCGTTATAGTTACTGTTACAGATATCGTTAGTGTTACTGTTACAGATATCGTTATTGTTACTGTTACAGATAACGTTAGTGTTACTGTTACAGATATCGTTATAGTTACTGTTACAGATATCGTTATAGTTACTGTTACAGATATCGTTAGTGTTACTGTTACAGATAACGTTAGTGTTACTGTTACAGATATCGTTATAGTTACTGTTACAGATAACGTTAGTGTTACTGTTACAGATATCGTTATAGTTACTGTTACAGATATCGTTATAGTTACTGTTACAGATATCGTTATAGTTACTGTTACAGATATCGTTAGTGTTACTGTTACAGATATCGTTATAGTTACTGTTACAGATATCGTTATAGTTACTGTTACAGATATCGTTATAGTTACTGTTACAGATATCGTTAGTGTTACTGTTACAGATAACGTTATAGTTACTGTTACAGATATCGTTATAGTTACTGTTACAGATATCGTTAGTGTTACTGTTACAGATAACGTTATAGTTACTGTTACAGATATCGTTATAGTTACTGTTACAGATATCGTTAGTGTTACTGTTACAGATAACGTTATAGTTACTGTTACAGATATCGTTAGAGTTACTGTTACAGATAACGTTATAGTTACTGTTACAGATATCGTTAGAGTTACTGTTACAGATATCGTTATAGTTACTGTTACAGATATCGTTAGAGTTACTGTTACTGTACAGGTATCATTAGTTACTGTTACAGATATCGTTAGAGTTACTGTTACAGATATCGTTAGAGTTGCTGTTACAGATATCGTTATAGTTACAGATTTCGTTATAGTTACAGATATCGTTATAGTTACTGTTACAGATATCGTTATAGTTACTGTTACAGATATCGTTAGTGTTACTGTTACAGATAACGTTAGTGTTACTGTTACAGATATCGTTAGTGTTACTGTTACAGCTATCGTTATAGTTACTGTTACAGCTATCGTTAGAGTTACTGTTATAGCTATCGTTATAGTTACAGATATCGTTATAGTTACAGATATCGTTATAGTTACAGATATCGTTATAGTTACTGTTACAGATATGTTTATAGTTACTGTTACAGCTATCGTTAGAGTTACTGTTACAGATATCGTTATAGTTACTGTTACAGCTATCGCTATAGTTACAGATATCATTAGTTACTGTTACAGCTATCGTTATAGATACTGTTACAGCTATCGTTATAGATATCGTTATAGTTACAGATATCGTTATAGATACTGTTACAGATATCGTTAGAGTTACTGTTACAGCTATCGTTATAGATACTGTTACAGCTATCGTTATAGATATCGTTATAGTTACAGATATCGTTATAGATACTGTTACAGCTATCGTTAGAGTTACTGTTACAGCTATCGTTAAGATACTGTTACAGCTATCGTTATAGATATCGTTATAGTTACAGATATCCTTATAGTTACTGTTACAGATATCGTTAGTGTTACTGTTACAGATAACGTTATAGTTACTGTTACAGATATCGTTAGTGTTACTGTTACAGCTATCGTTATAGTTACTGTTACAGCTATCGTTAGAGTTACTGTTACAGCTATCGTTATAGTTACTGTTATAGCTATCGTTATAGTTACAGATATCGTTATAGTTACTGTTACAGATATCGTTATAGTTACTGTTACAGCTATCGTTAGAGTTACTGTTACAGATATCGTTATAGTTACTGTTACAGCTATCGTTATAGATATCGTTATAGTTACAGATATCGTTATAGATACTGTTACAGATATCGTTAGAGTTACTGTTACAGCTATCGTTATAGATACTGTTACAGCTATCGTTATAGATATCGTTATAGTTACAGATATCGTTATAGTTACTGTTACAGATATCGTTAGTGTTACTGTTACAGCTATCGTTATAGATACTGTTACAGATATCGTTATAGTTACTGTTACAGATATCGTTATAGTTATTGTTACAGCTACCATAGTTATCATCATTGTAGTTATCGTTTACATTACCACCCAATGGTGTAGACAGGATAAAGTTTAATTGTGATAAAAGTAACGTTGTATATTTTGAAGAAACACTGACCTTTTCCTGTTTGGATTTGATGATGAGTTCTTCGATCAGTTCCTGTCGTGACTTGGGTTTGTGTTGTTCTTCATCTCCGGCACTCTTCATCCTCAGTAACCCCCCCCCACCGCCGAAGTGTGACGCGGTCAGTTCAGCTGTAGAAACAGTCAGGATTTGAGCGTAAATATAAGCGCTGGTCAGAGCCACTGATGGGGAAGGTCATATGTTTAAACGCGTCACCTGACAGCAGTCCCTTCTCCTCAGAGTCACTGTCGCTGTCAATCACATCCGTCATCTTCTCCATCTCTGCCAGAGACTGACCGTAATGCGTCAGCTCCTCTTCCTCATTAAGATTAAACATGTCCTTCCTGTCGTGAGTACGCTACACACACACACACACACACACAGCATCAGTAGATACCCATGATGTAGGTGAATGTGATGAGGTAATGATGAGGTGTGTCACCTGTCTCTCCAGTGTGAATCTCTGCAGGATCTTCTCCTCAGGTGTGATCTTGTTGTCATATTCACCGAAGCGTCTGTCAACGAATTTGTTGTTCTTGCCTTTGAGTCTGAACTCCTTCAGGAGCGTTTCCTTCCTCTGTGGGATCAAACACACACTTCATCAGACACACTCAGCGTTAAAGTAACAGCTATTATAGTTATGGGTACTATCGTTATAGTTGTTACATTTATAGTTATTGTTACAGATACTGTTACTGTTACAGCTATCATTATAGTTATTGTTACAGATATAGTTAGTTACAGATATAGTTATTGTTACAGATGTAGTTATTGTTACAGATATCATTATAGTTATTACAGTTACCGCTATAATTATCGATATAGTTATCACACCTAATCAGGGCTGGGCACAGACACAAACTATACGATTTGAATCAATTCCTTTCCATAAGGCAGTTTTTATAATAATAACGTAATAGAAATTACATTTGTTTCTATAGTGGTACATATGGTACACCACGGTATTTCTATAATCCTCACACACCACAGTATTAATCATGATTGCATCTCCATAAACATGGCTTTGGTGTGTTTTACCTTCTGATTGGCTCTGGATCGCGAGACCCCCGGCAGACCCACGTCATGTTTGCTCTTGCGACCCAAAACATCGAACTTCTTGCGGTTGATTTTCACCTCGAACGGGTTTTTCTGAATCTCCGGAGCCGCTTTAGACTTGCGCACTTTATCGGACAAACCGCTGCTCAACTTCTGCTGTTTCCTCATCATTAACCCGGTCAGATACTAAAGAACAGGTCGATATGATCATTCACTTACACTATCAAAATCATTAAAACAAGCGTTAAATCCCGAGAGCGTTTCATGTGTTCCTCATCACAAACTCACACGCTGCGGACACGAGTACGAGCATACACACACACACACACACACACACACACACAGACACACACACACACACAGCGCGCGCGGAGCACAGACACTGATGGGTGATTAGCGCCACCCTGCGGGCAGGAGAGGAACTGCACACACACACACAGACACAGACACACACACACACACACACACACCCTAATCAGGTGGTTAGCGCTACCCTGCGGCCAGGAAAGGAACTGCACACACACACACTCACACACACACACACCCCTGATGAGCTGGTTAGCGCCACCCTGCGGCCAGGAAAGGAACTGCACACACACACACACACGTATTGTATAAAGCGTCATAGAAACACACGTGGAATGGAATGTCATAGATCTTGTTCATATGGTGAGATCACTGGAATTAATGAATGCTCGTTTGAACAATAAATCTATGAGTGTGACAATAAAGCCAAAATACAGCTAATTACATTTCCAAGGCTTTTATTTTGTAAAATAAAACAAAGTTGCAGTTGAACACAAAAGAACAGCAGGGGTCGCTGTGATCACGTGTGTGTGTGTGTGTTCTGTAATAATGAGTAGCAGTCACGTGATGATGTCACTGCCATTACGTCACTGGCACTGGAACGAGCAGCTCATGCTGCACAAATAAGCCAAAAAAGAAGTTATATTTTCTCTTCTGTGGTTTGTAATTCATTTGCTGCTCTGCCAGAATATAGAAACACACACACACACAGTCTTTCTCCAGATGTTTCACCACAGAGGCTGATTGTGTGTGTGTATCTTTATTCTAAACCATACTCATGTATTTACTTGTTGGCTAATTGCAATGAAAGCTTGCTGGTCGCCTACACACACACACACACACACTCTCTTGTTGTTTGTCTAACAGAAAAGCGTCTGAATGTTGTGCGTCAGCAACACACGTCGGGTCAGAGGTCATCTTGTGCTGGAGGGATTGTGGGTAAATTAGAAGAAGAGTTTAAGACACACAGTTCAGTTTCACAAACGACGAAGAAAATCTGGAAACAATCAGGATTTTCTTTGCCGCTCATTTCTTTCTTTTTTGAATGACACAGGATGTGAGTCAGGATTTGGCCCGTGTGTGTGTTCAGTGAGTGTGTGTCCAGTGTGTGTGAGTGTGTACAGTGAGTGTGTGTGTGTTCACTGTTCAGTGTGTGCGTGTTCAGTGTCTGTGCGTGTACAGTGAGTGTGTGTGTGTTCAGTGTGTGTGTACAGTGAGTGTGTGTTCAGTGTGTGTGTTGATCATGTGATTCTCCAGCACTGTTCCGTGAGTCAAACACCATTTTAAAGAAGTCAAAATGTCCTCACTTTATTCTTTGTCTTCATTCCATCTAAAACTCAAACCGGCCCTCACACAGTTAGTTCTACAAGCACACACACACACACACACACACACACACACCAGTGCTGCGGGGTCACTGACCTCCACAGTGTTTTGCAGGAAGTTCAAGAGAAAAACAGACAGACAGCAGCTCGTGTTTTAGTCATGGCTTCTTTATTTGGCAGAGATAGAGGTGAACACACACACACACACACACACACACACACACACACAGACACACAGACAGACAGACAGACACAGAGACAGACAGAGAGAGAGACAGACACACACACACACACACACACACAGACAGACAGAGAGAGACACACACACACACACACACACACACACAGAGAGACAGACAGAGAGAGAGACACACACACACACAGAGACACACAGACAGACAGACACACACACACACACACACACACACACAGAGACAGACAGAGAGAGACACACACACACACACACACACACACACACACACACACACAGAGAGACAGACAGAGAGAGAGACACACACACACACAGAGACACACAGACAGACAGACACACACACACACACACACAGTGCTCAGTAAACGTATCTGGCTCTGTGGAGCAGGTCGATCTCAGGTGTGTGTGTGGGTTTGGCACAGTGGTTTCCCACAATCCTTCAGAATGATATTTACATTATATACAGGCATATGTACAACAGACGAACACACATCAGATCATCTAATATGAGACACACACACACACACACACACATCAGATCATCTAATATGAGACACACACACACACACACACATCAGATCATCTGAGACAGTAAGTCCTGATATGCGCACCTCGAGCTGATCTGGGAGCAGTGAGTGAGACGAGTCGTGATATCACGCTCGCAGGAACCGCTGCACACACACAGTCTACTGTGTGAAATAAACAGTTATGGAGTTGTAGAAATTAAAGTTGAATCTCCAATCTCCTCCCGAAAATCCCAAAAAAGTCTGTTTGTGCCTCAGTGACTTCGTTTAGAGAAGCTGTCAATCACAACTGTCAATCATGATGTCACACTCCTGTTTTTAAATCATCAAATAACAAACTAAGGATAAACTTATTTAAAAAAACGAACACTAAACTTAAATCAGCGTGAAAAAAACTTCCTAAAATGACAGAAAAAATCTTTGGAAAAAAATTATTTGAATGTTTAGTTTCCCTAGCGTCCCGTTAGACTTCATGGGGAGGCGGGGCTTATGAGCTGTCCTGGGGAGGCGGGGCTTATGAGCTGTCCTGGGGAGGCGGGGCTTATGAGCTGTCCTGGGGAGGCGGGGCTTATGAGCTGTCCTGGGGAGGCGGGGCTTATGAGCTGTCCTGGGACCAGCCACCGGGAGGCGATCGAGCGCTGTGGCTTCACTTTACAGCACTTGTGCGGAACGACACACACAGACAGTGGAACAGGGGCTTCTGGGAAGGGGGCGTGTCAGAGGGCGCCGGGGCTTCTGGGAAGGGGGTGTGTCATAGGGCGCCGGGGCTTCTGGGGAAGGGGCGTGTCACACAGACAGTGGAACAGGGGCTTCTGGGAAGGGGCGTGTCACAGGGCGCCGGGGCGTGCCACAGGGCGCCGGGGTTTCTGGGGAAGGGGCGTGTCACAGGCCGCCGGGGCTTCTGGGAAGGGGCGTGTCACAGGCCGCCGGAGATTCTGGGAAGGGGGCGTCTCACAGGCCGCCGGGGCTTCTGGGAAGGGGCGTGTCACAGGCCGCCGGGGCTTCTGGGAAGGGGCGTGTCACAGGCCGCCGGGGCTTCTTGGAAGGGGCGTGTCACAGGCCGCCGGGTGTTTCTAGGAAGGGGCGTGTCACAGGCCGCCGGGGCTTCTAGGAAGGGGCGTGTCACAGGCCGCCGGGGCTTCTAGGAAGGGGCGTGTCACAGGCCGCCGGGTGTTTCTAGGAAGGGGCGTGTCACAGGCCGCCGGGGCTTCTAGGAAGGGGGCGTCTCACAGGCCGCCGGGGCTTCTTGGAAGGGGCTTGTCACAGGCCGCCGGGGCTTCTAGGAAGGGGCGTGTCACAGGCCGCCGGGGCTTCTGGGAAGGGGCCTACAGCAGGCAGATCAGGCTCTTGCCCTCCTCGATCTCCTCCTGCACCTTGTCGCTGGACGTGGCGACCTCGGCCTGCGCGGAGAACACCGCACAGAGGAAGCTGAGGCCGGTGCCGCCCAGCGCCGTGTAGAACGCCCAGCCCACAGAACACAGGCCCAGCCGGTACGGGCCCGCATCCGGCCCGCAGTACAGCCGCGCCTTAGCAGAACCCCAACCCGCGGGGTACAGCAGCAGACCCACCATCAGGAACAGACCTGCACACACACACACACACACATCAGAACATCAGACGGAGAGACAGTTAATGTCACAGTTCTCAAAGCCTGGGAATCGAAAGTTTATTCCAATTCTGGAATCGAATACTTGAGGTCAGGAATCAGAAACTTGTCATAAAATGTAAATTTCGATTCCTCTGTGAGCATTTCGATATGGCTTTTCCAGCGCGAGACTGTGTTCTGTCCTCGTGTGTATCAGTGTACTGGACCCACAGCTCCTCAAGGGACAGCACTAGGGCTGTAACGATACACCAAACCCACGATTCGGTTCGTAGCCGATTTTTGACCGTATATATGAATATACGTGTATAATACTTTTTTTTCAGAAATGTTTATTTTTTCCTGGATTCTATTTTTTAATGATTTATTACAAATTTATTATCAAAAGCAGTGATAATCAAACAAATGCATACGATGTTTTGAGTAATTTTGCTCCTCCAGTTAATGTGTCTTTATTTAAGAATGTTTGAATATTTGTGCTGGAAAACAGAAAAACAGAAATACATATTAGTATAATATGAGGAAATGAAAGTAGGTCATAAATTCTTTCCACATGTTGTTGAGGGTCTGAAGGTCTCAGAGCTGCAAATACACACACACAAGGTCTACTTTTGGAGGGATGGAAAACCAAATCCCAGCATAATCAGGGACAACGAACCGGACGCCGACGACCCGGACGCCGACGACCCGGACGCCGACGACCCGGACGCCGACGACCCGGACGCCGACGACCCGGACGCCGACGACCCGGACGCCAACGACCCGGACGCCAACGAACCGGACGCCAACGACCCGGACGCCAACGACCCGGACGCCAACGACCCGGACGCCAACGAACCGGACGCCGACGACCCGGACGCCGGTGCCAAATATTAAAAAAATGCTCCTTTGACCTGATGTCCTGATAAAACGGCCTGTGACCCGGACGCCGACGACCCGGACGCCGACGACCCGGACGCCGACGACCCGGACGCCAACGACCCACGCCGACGACCCGGACGCCGACGACCCGGACGCCGACGACCCGGACGCCGACGCCGACGCCAACGACCCAGACGCCAACGACCCGGACGCCAACGACCCGGACGCCGACGCCAACGACCCAGACGCCAACAACCCAGACGCCAACGACCCAGACACCAACGACCCGGACGCCACTGATTTATAGTTTGTTTTTTTTTGTAATGTTGTGTGTTATGTTGGTTATGGGTTTATTGAGTATGCTTATATGAGTGTTCTCTTAATTGTATTATGGGTGGGGCTATTAGCTAATTAAATTAATTGAAATCACGGAGTGGGTCAGTTGATAGTGAGACCTATTTATATCCCTGTATTAAACGTGTCCACCATTTGCCTGAAGAAGACCCACTTGGGGTCGAAACGTTGCTTTTTTATTAAATATGGGAGCATAAAGCAGTGTTGCGGACATTACATTTTCTTTAACTAACATTCAGCCAATCACAAGCCATGATCCTCAAATCTCCTGTTGCTCTCGCGTCTTCTGTCCTGGTCTGGGGTAGTGGTCGACCGATATATCTCCGAGGCCGATATATCGGCCTATATTTGGATTTTTTTAGATATCGGCATCGGCCGATAAATATTTCCGTTTGGCCGATATATTTCAAAACAGTTTGTGACAGTGCATTAGCACTTTTTTCCACTGGCGCGAGCAGAGCGAGTATGAGTGAACTGAATACGCTCGCTCTGCTCCGCCCAGACCCATAAGACAAGCCACTCAGAAGTGAAGCAGACATCTGACAGACACAGTAAATGACCAATCAGCATTCGCTTTCTAACCTGACGCTACATTGTGTTACACACAAAAACACTCCGGCGTGCAGCGAAGTCTATTCAAACAGTGCCGTGATGTGTCAGATCCTCAGCCCAGCGGCAGCTCCAGTGGGGGGTCACAGGTGTGATATAAACCAATTCAAACAAAACTGAGAACATTTTACCTCACAAACCGTCAAAAATCCTCTGACTGGCTGTTCCCTATACGCGCGCTGTTCTCGGTTACGTTTAAACTAGACGCTGTTTCCTCACGGACTGAAAAGCTGGGTCGCGTGCACTACAGATCAGTGATCGCGCGAGGTGGATGAGAAGAGAACACTGTATGGTATAATACTAATAATAATACGTTTGGGGGGAAAAAATCTTAGATCCTCCTGACCTCTGACCTTGCAGGTGTAAGGGGTCGCGGGTGAAGACGCATTTACACATCCTCCCTCTCATCCACCAATAGCAAACCACAACCATCCCACCATCCAATCAAATCCCCACGGACACGATCAAGCCCCGCCCACACGTGTTCTTGTTCCTCTGGGATATACGACACTAGAGAGGAGCAACTTCTCTTTCATGACGAGGTGAACTGCTCACTTTCTCATTCGAGAAGGTACGAATATTTTGTATTTCCAAAAACATTTCCTAAGGATATTCATATTTCCCCCCCCCAATATTGCTCTAAAGACAAAACAAAGTTATAAAAGTTATATAGAGGACCTTACACCAAAGATGAAATGTTTAATTAAATTATTGGGTTGTTTTACAGCAGGACTCAGTCATGGTGAAAATACTGCAGATTAATTATGATTATTACGAGATCTGCAGGAAGCACCAAAACAGGAGACCTCAGAACACACACACACACACACACACCGAAGCCCGTCAAATATCATGTTCCTGAGGACAGCTTTGAGAACCTCTTAGGAACTGTTGAAGAATTAAAACAAACTTCTTAGATTCGCTCCACACCCAGCGTCAGCTACATGATGTCATCATGCTGAATTACCCATCAGCCCTCACTCTGCTCAGGGTCAGAGGTCAGACTGACTCACACATCAGCAGAATCGTCTGGAAAACAGATGAAGTGACCTCATCATCCCATGTGACCTGTTCCCCACACACACACACACACACACACACACACACAGACAGAGCGTGAATGTCCCACACTCAAACTATTCAAGAGCTCCCAATCAACTGCTTAACAACACCCTAGCAACCACCAGACTACCCTAGCAACCACATAGCAAGTGTTGGGTATCATTCAAAAATGATCAATATCGATACCATGACTTCGATACCGGTTCCTGAACGATATTTTTTTCGATACCAATTTTATGAACAGATGATGTTATAGCAGAGGCTGTAACATTAATGTGGAACTTTTATGATGGACAGATGCACTTTAATGATGGACAGATGCACTTTTATGATGGACACAGATGCACTTTTATGATGGATAGATGCACTTTTATGATGGACAGATGCACTTTTATGATGGACAGATGCACTTTTATGATGGACAGATGCACTTTTATAATGGACAGATGCACTTTTATGATGGACAGATGCACTTTAATGATGGACAGATGCACTTTTATGATGGACAGATGCACTTTTATGATGGACAGATGCACTTTTATGATGGATAGATGCACTTTAATGATGGACAGATGCACTTTTATGATGGACAGATGCACTTTTATGATGGACAGATGCACTTTAATGATGGACAGATGCACTTTTATGATGGACAGATGCACTTTTATGATGGACAGATGCACTTTTATGATGGATAGATGCACTTTAATGATGGACAGATGCACTTTTATGATGGACAGATGCACTTTTATGATGGACAGATGCACTTTAATGATGGACAGATGCACTTTTATGATGGACAGATGCACTTTAATGATGGACAGATGCACTTTTATGATGGACAGATGCACTTTTATGATGGACAGATGCACTTTTATGATGGACAGATGCACTTTTATGATGGACAGATGCACTTTAATGATGGACAGATGCACTTTTATGATGGACAGATGCACTTTTATGATGGACAGATGCACTTTTATGATGGACAGATGCACTTTTATGATGGACAGATGCACTTTAATGATGGACAGATGCACTTTTATGATGGACAGATGCACTTTTATGATGGACAGATGCACTTTTATGATGGATAGATGCACTTTTATGATGGACAGATGCACTTTTATGATGGACAGATGCACTTTTATGATGGACAGATGCACTTTTATGATGGACAGATGCACTTTTATGATGGATAGATGCACTTTAATGATGGACAGATGCACTTTTATGATGGACAGATGCACTTTTATGATGGACAGATGCACTTTAATGATGGACAGATGCACTTTTATGATGGACAGATGCACTTTTATGATGGACAGATGCACTTTTATGATGGATAGATGCACTTTAATGATGGACAGATGCACTTTTATGATGGACAGATGCACTTTTATGATGGACAGATGCACTTTTATGATGGACAGATGCACTTTAATGATGGACAGATGCACTTTTATGATGGACAGATGCACTTATGATGGACAGATGCACTTTTATGATGGACAGATGCACTTTTATGATGGACAGATGCACTTTTATGATGGATAGATGCACTTTTATGATGGACAGATGCACTTTTATGATGGACAGATGCACTTTTATGATGGACAGATGCACTTTTATGATGGATAGATGCACTTTTATGATGGACAGATGCACTTTTATGATGGATAGATGCACTTTTATGATGGACAGATGCACTTTTATGATGGACAGATGCACTTTTATGATGGACAGATGCACTTTTATGATGGATAGATGCACTTTTATGATGGACAGATGCACTTTTATGATGGATAGATGCACTTTTATGATGGACAGATGCACTTTTATGATGGACAGATGCACTTTTATGATGGATAGATGCACTTTTATGATGGATAGATGCACTTTTATGATGGACAGATGCACTTTTATGATGGATAGATGCACTTTAATGATGGACAGATGCCCTTTTATGATGGACAGATGCACTTTTATGATGGATAGATGCACTTTAATGATGGACAGATGCACTTTTATGATGGACAGATGCACTTTTATGATGGATAGATGCACTTTAATGATGGACAGATGCACTTTTATGATGGATAGATGCACTTTAATGATGGACAGATGCACTTTTATGATGGACAGATTAGGGCTGGGTACCGAGTTCGGTACTTTTTAGGTACCGACCGAATTGCCTCGATACTACCGAGTATCGAAACATGTCTTGTTTTTCGGTACCAAATTTCGGTACCTAAGTGGTTAATCTCGTCAAAGTCAGTGAAACATGCAAGCAGCATGATTGGCTGTGGCGGAAAAACACTAGTTTACGCTGCTGCCCAGAGACTTGGCTCGTCGCACGTGAGGCTGTAGTGTGTGTGTGTGCCAGAAGCACGCGATGCAATATTTTCGACACAGATAATTGCTGCCAAGACCGGTAACACGGTAAATCTGATAAGGCAAAGCGGTGTCATACAAAGAACACCGAACGCGAATAGAGCGTCAAATAGGCATCTATTGCGTCAAGTTAGACGCTTCAATCTTCCGCTCGAGTTCATAACGCGTCGCCCAATTCGCATCATTCGCGACGCCCGGCCAATGGCGCCACCAGGGGGTGGCCAGGGGTGGCCGTGGCCACCCCTGGCCGACTCCTGGCCACCCCACTGGCCACCCCAATGGCCAGTACAAATTTTAGTAGCATCAGTTATGCATTTCATAAATAAGTCAAAAATATTCTTTAGTGAAAGAAGACGGGGAATTATGTGTCGTGACGTGCTTTTTAAGTGCCAAACGGTTACAGTATACTGTTTCAGCAGCTTTTTTATGTGTCTTTGCCACGTTTTGACAAGCAGGGATGCAAACAGCGCGCTTTTCGGCGCCTCCCGATTTTTTCACTTCAGTTTGGGTGACAAAGTCATCTGAAGTCATTCCATAGCTTAATGTGAGGGACAGAAGTCTATTTACATCATTAAAGTATATACGGAAACTCGTTTTCCCTCCTCTGCGGCTGTCAATCATTCTCCATTCATATTCAAACAGCGCGCGCGCCTCTTGGATGCACGGTAAAACTCTCTCCAATATGATATATTCACATTATAATGCATTACCTGTAGATAAAAGGCTGTAGATTTGCATAAAATTACTTTATTTTGTTGGAGTTTGTTGCTGTTTTTAAACGACTCACTACCGTGTGCTTGCTAGATCACACACATCACAAGGACTATGAATCGGCATCAAACGCACATAACTGGAATTCAAAACTGTGAAACAAAGGAACAAATCGCACTAGGATTTGTGCGCTCGACATTTCTTCGCTTTGTTACGTGAACTTTTAAATGCGCACTTATGCAGCGCTGCACACTGTGACTCCATGTTGCTTTGAGCACATCATTCTGCACCCGCGATGCGCATACACGCTGTGCGCGCTCTGTTTTTCATGTTATCATGGGTTTGCGCACTGAAATATTATTAAAAGCCAATATATTTAGTTATACCTAGCCTGCTCAATACATTTAAAATAAGCATAATTTAATTGCATATTATTTCATTGTAGTGTAGGCTATATATGCACTTCTGAATTCTTGAGATTCATATATAAATATAAAATTGTGAAATGTATGATTGCCTAATTGAATTTTATAAGAGAACTAATAGTAATTTGTTTTTATTAACATATTTAGATTTGATAAAATTACTGATTACTGCAGATTTTTTCAAGAATTGCTTTTTGCTGCTGATTTATACACTCATTAAGTTTTTTAAAAATTCATAATACATTTATGTAATATTTAAAAGTGTTAACTGTAATCTTACACTGCAAAATAATAACTTAAAAAGGATTAAATTCATCACATTATGTAAGTATCTGGAAATTTGCCGCGGGGCGAGGGTCCTTATATATATCATATCTATATAATATATATCATTAGTAACATTAAATATAACACAATAAACCAAAGTATATCAGTAGGAGTTTCCTTAAGTCTTTCTGATAGTTTTCTACAGGCCGGTTTACTACAACAGTAGAATACAATTCTGAAATTATGGTTTATAGTTTTGGTGTGCCACCCCAAGATTTTAAGTGGCCCCATCTAGCCACCCCTATGAAAAATTTCTGGAGGCGCCACTGCGCCCGGCGTGAATGATGCGTCTATCCGCGTCTTTGACTTTGTATCTAATCTACTAGCGCAAATAATTAAATTCGCGTTCGGTGTGAACAGTGAACACACCATTAGTAAACACTTGTTCATTAATAAACAATTAAAATATCTCCTTGCTATTGTTTCCCGACACATCCATAATCATTAGGCTACTTTTGCCAGTGCTTTGCGGCAGCTTGATGTGTGCGGAGCGCGAGGCATAGGCTATATCCCGCCCCCCAGTAGCCTATATTTAATTTAATTCACATTTATTTGTATAGCATTTTTCACAATACATGTAGTTTTAAAGCAGCTTTACAGAAAATGAATGTGTCTAAATTACAATTTAGAGTGATCTGTTATCAGAGGTGACAGTGTAATGCATTTCTATTAATTTTCATTCAATTTCATTGTTAAACAATGCATTAAGTTAAGGCAGAAACAATGAGCTCATTGAAGTAAAGAATACATGTTGTTAAATGATTAGGAAACATAGAAAACTTCAGCATTGGTGCTTTTTTACATACTCAAAATATGAGTGTAAAAAAGTCAACAAACTGAAAAAATAAAAATAAAAATTAGGTAATGTTATATTGTTAAATAAAATTGGTATCGGAAAAAGTATCGTTCAGGAACCGGTATCGAAGTCAAGGTATCGGTATCGGTATCGGTATCGAACATTTTGTTACGATACCCAGCCCTAGGACAGATGCACTTTTATGATGGACAGATGCACTTTTATGATGGACAGATGCACTTTTATGATGGATAGATGCACTTTTATGATGGACAGATGCACTTTTATGATGGATAGATGCACTTTAATGATGGACAGATGCACTTTTATGATGGACAGATGCACTTTTATGATGGACAGATGCACTTTAATGATGGATAGATGCACTTTTATGATGGATAGATGCACTTTAATGATGGACAGATGCACTTTTATGATGGACAGATGCACTTTTATGATGGACAGATGCACTTTTATGATGGATGGATAGATGCACTTTTATGATGGATAGATGCACTTTTATGATGGACAGATGCACTTTTATGATGGATAGATGCACTTTTATGATGGATAGATGCACTTTTATGATGGACAGATGCACTTTTATGATGGATAGATGCACTTTTATGATGGACAGATGCACTTTTATGATGGATAGATGCACTTTTATGATGGACAGATGCACTTTTATGATGGATAGATGCACTTTTATGATGGATAGATGCACTTTTATGATGGACAGATGCACTTTTATGATGGATAGATGCCCTTTTATGATGGATAGATGCACTTTTATGATGGACAGATGCACTTTTATGATGGACAGATGCACTTTTATGATGGATAGATGCACTTTTATGATGGATAGATGCACTTTTATGATGGATAGATGCACTTTTATGATGGATAGATGCACTTTTATGATGGACAGATGCGGATAGTTTTCATATTTCATATAGTCATATACACTTAGGAAATTTTCATTTTTGGGTGAACTATCCCTTTAAGCGTCCACAGTGGAAGACGACAAAACTGCAGCACGAGTTTAGAATGAACAGAGGCTAATCGTGCGCTGTTGTGGACGCTGATGTAGTTATCGTTCCTTTACCGCTGTGAAATACTGTGTGTGTGTGTGTGTGTCTCACCGGCGATGGCCTGCAGGAGTCCGCACACGTTAAAGATGCTCTTCTTCATGATGCTCTGGAAGCACATGGTGAAGACGGATATGAAGGCCACGGCGCACAGCATCAGGATTCCTGCCGCAAGGAAGATGGCGGTGGCCTTCCAGAACCCGCTGGCGATCTCCGTGAAGCTAACGGCGTACGGGCCACACAGAACGCCGCGGCGCAGGTGAGGCAGGCGTAGACAGCGCCCGTAGATGCCCAGTGTGGGCCGATACGCCTCGCCCGTCGACCCGTGAACACTGTGAACACCCGAGAACACGGCGTCCGGCGCGCGTGGGAACCCCACCAGCCAATCGGTGCTCATGAACGCGATGAGCTCGCTGAACGCCGCGACGATGCTAAGCAGCGTCCATAGCATCGAGCGGCACGTCACGATCACGTGACACATGGTGCGGTGGCGGATGAGGTCAAAGGTCACCGTGGGGTTTCTGACGGCAGAAACGGCTCTCGTTTTCTTCGTGTGTGTCGGAGTTTCTTCCTCGCTCTGTCTCTTCTTCTTACTCCTCCTCGTGTGGACACTACATCTTAGTGCGGGGGTTTGAGCATCGTCTCACAAACAACTGCAGGAAGAGAGGAAACAAACATAGCAGTTACAAACATGTTTGAATTGTGTTATTCAGTCGGAAAGATTTTACGTTTTTTACTTCATACGAAACTTGGTAAATGTTTTGGCACTTGCTGTGTGAACACAAGAAAATTCATGGCTATGATCTGAACAGGTTAAATGGTCCTGAAAACAATATTCACACTTGTGTTTCTCGAGGTCAGAAACGAGCGCATTGGAAATGAATGTAGAGTTTCCTCTAGTGGAAGCGTTTGGAACTGCAGCCGATCAACATCTCACTGGAAGATCCTTCACTGACAGATCAGCCTCACATGCGGAACACAACAGGCTTATGTTTATGGCTATGATTTTCTTGCAGTTTTAGAGTAAAACGATATTTCATATAAAAAAATGAAATATTATTTTTGTGCATTTTTCATAACAATACATGTCAAATTTTGTTCACTTCAGCAATAATCTGCCAAGTGTCGTCTTTGAGAAGAGATCAAACTATGTGATTTAAAGCGTTCAAGATTCTCCACAGTTTAAGCTGGAAATTCTATGCTCAAAAAGTGAATAAATGTATTATATATACAGCATTATATGAGAACTGAACTGAGCTGGACGATGACATCACGGTTTTCTCCAGAGCCGCTATACATATATAAATTAACTAAATTAATAACTTTTTTACAGCAGAAATGAAGCATCACTGAACTGACTTAAGCTGGACTGAGACGCTATTCTCTTCTGGAAACACACTCTGTTGCATTATTGTCCTGTTATCTCTGTAAAGCGCTGTGTAAATGAAGGAGACTCGACTAACTCGTTCCCCATGGCCGTCATGAGCAGTTCGTCAAGGGCTGAGTTTCTATACAACTGATTTACAACAGTTATGAGGAGAATTAGAATAAAGATGAATAACTTGATGATGCTCAACTCACACCAAGAACAGTTACTATAATAATAACTATATGGTCGTTTGTTTATTATGCGCTGCAGTTTTGTCGCTTTAAATGCTCTTTAAAGCAGGAAGGATTCTGATTGGCTGTCGATGTTTTTAAACCACTCAAGTGATTCCAATGATGTTGACCGTTATAGTTGTGTTGAGGACTTCACTATAGTTTTACATTTATAACGATTTTACAATATCTTTATAGTTACTGTTCTTGGTGTAAACGGTCCTTTATACACACACACACACACCACGGCTCCATGCTGGTATAAACATAAGGCCTCTGTGTCTCCAAAACAGAAACGAGAAATTGAAACCAAATGCTCAGATCACATGACCTTCTGAAAAGCCTTGACCTCTGAACTCTGCAGCCTGATGAGTGATAAAACCTCACTGGAGTGAGTGTGTGTGTGTGAGAGAGAGAGATCAGCTTTATACATCCTGAGCTCTTCATAACAAAAGTCCAGAGAAAGACAGAGACAGTTCAACACACACACACACACACACACACACAGACTCACTCACACACGCGCACACACACTCACTCACTTTCACACACACACACACACACACACACACACGCACACACACGCGCGCAGACACTCGGGTACGCGCACACACACTCACTCACTTTCACACACACACACACACACAGAGAGATAAATACCTCTGATAAACTGAAGTCATATGAACTCAATCCCAGCGTCTCGTCTCATTCACTCCACAGTCTGAATGACCATCTGCTCCAGTGATGTCATCTCCTCTGACCCCGCCCCCTACAGGCTCCGCCCCCTACCGGCTCCATATGCACTAGTGAAGTCATCTCCTCTGACCCCGCCCCCTACAGGCTCCGCCCCCGAGGGGCCGTCTACAGCCTGAATCTGGGTTACAATAACACAGTCTGGCAGCAGCAGAGGAAGCCCTGCTGTCCGAACGCTTGCTGAAGTTCACCATCCCATCATCTGATCATAAAGCAGAACAATGCAAGATCGGATGGATATGATGATGCGGTCAGGAGAGATCACATGATCATGTCATGTGTCAGAACTCCTGTGATAACGCCACACCTGTAAGTGTTTGACACGCTGTGAACATTGACCGAAAACACACACACACACACACACACACACGAGAACGGATGAGACGAGAGAATCACTGGAAAACCAGGAGTGATACAAAGACCGAAACCAGGACATGGAGTCTCATTCACTAATAACTGACAGATTTATTGTGTTCATACGCATAAAACTGCTCTCGTTCGGCATATGCATGTGTGTATGAGTGGTCTGAGGTCTGAGGATACTAATTTGCATAAAACACACACAAACCATCTCATATATCAAATATTTATGTTTAAAACAGAGTGTGATTTTTGCTTTCTGATGTTCCCACATTTTCTTCGTCAATTGTGTTGGGAAAAAATGTCATTGATCAACATTTTCCGGCACACTAACGAACTAACGAAATGAACTGTAATTGAAAGCCGTTCCTGCAGATCTGGTGGAGCGACGATCCCGACGGCCGAGATCATGGAAAACAGCCCTCATGCAAACCTGTGTGTTCAGTGAGATCATACACTCACACACTCATCCCAGAACACATGGGATCAAACTATGAGCAACTCTTCCCTGAGCGGATTATTGTGATTACTCACACACAAAACTAAAACTTCCAGTGAGTAAACGCAGGAAACACACTCTCTCCGGAGAAATCCTTCATAACATCACAACAACAGTGATGTCATCGAATCCCACGGACGACTCCAAGATTCCAGGAGCATCACACACACACACACACACACGGGTACAGGACCTGAGAGAGACACACACGCACACGGGTACAGGACCTGAGAGAGACACACACGCACACGGGTACAGGACCTGAGAGAGACACACACACACACTCACGGGTACAGGACCTGAGAGAGACACACACACACACACACTCACGGGTACAGGACCTGAGAGAGACACAAACACACTCACGGGTACAGGACCTGAGAGAGACATCCACACACTCACTCACACACACACACACACACTCACAGGTACAGGACCTGAGAGAGACATCCACACACTCACACACACACACACACACACACACACACTCACACACTCACACACTCACAGGTACAGGACCTGAGAGACACACACACACACACACACACACACACACACCCGGAGCGCTGCACAGGTCAGCTGGGAGAACACCTGTGACTGGAGTTGAACAGCTCCCATAATGCACCAGGGGAGAGAGAGGCTGTGATTGGAGGAGAGTAAAGAGCGAGGTCACATGATGAAGAGCAGGCGCTGTCGATAAGAGACGCCACTCACTCGATTAAACCATTAATGAGGTCATGTGAGCATGTGAGAGGTCATGTGACAACAGTTTGAAGCGTTATAGTGTGTGTTGTGCTGCACTGTTCCACACACTCAATCCATACTGAGGTCACCCGGAGTGTTTACGCTGAAGATCAGTGTGTGTGTGAGTGAGTGAGAGTGTGTGTGTGTTACGCTGAAGATCGGTGTGTGTGTGTGTGTTATCCAACAGTGTCCCCCAGAAGCCCCTGCTTTAAAGGAGGAGGATATCCGCAGAGCTATTGTTCAGAATGAGAGTTTGTCAGTTTAATCTGTTCCTGCGGCA
Organism: Tiaroga cobitis; assembly: GCA_030578255.1. NCBI lineage: Eukaryota > Metazoa > Chordata > Actinopteri > Cypriniformes > Leuciscidae > Tiaroga > Tiaroga cobitis. Next base: position 621,532 of record CM060611.1, on the reverse strand, counting down.
GGGGTTCAGACACACACACACACACACACACACACACACTCTATTCTAGTCCTCAGTCGGTGTCGGTGCAGGGGTTTTCCTCCAGGATGGCAGGTGGGCTCTGAACAACATCACGTGTCTCATTGTGTCAGCACGCAGTGCAGTGTGTGTGTGTGTGTGTGTGTGTGTGTGCAGTGTTTCCGCTACAGTCATTCTCCCGCCACACCTGACATCATCCCGCCGCGGCTGCAGCTTCTCGTGAGGTGGATACTGTGCACACTCTTGTGTTATTGTTAAGCTAAAGGCATAAAAAACATTGTAAAGCTCCAGAAAGTTTTCGCACTATATTCCAAGTCATACAATAGCATAATGTGAGGTAAAATGAATATTTAATTAAGTCGTTAAATTAAAGTTAATGGAAACTCATCTCTCAAGTACCACATGTTCCTGGATCAAGTTTCCAATCAACCAATCAGATTTGAGGGACAAGTTTGCAGTTTATGTCAAGCTTAGGCTTAGAACCAGAGTGAAGTGCTTCCACATCAGCGCTGTTCACCGATCATCAGCCTCTGAGGTCAGGGGAGAGGTATGGGTAGGGTTAGGTTCAGGGGTAGGGATTGGGTTAGGACTACATTTTGGGACAGGAGTGTTGATCCAGGATCATGTCTTACTTGGCAAAATCACAGTGACCCTCCATTCCGCATCACAGCGCGTCGCGTTCGGCTACGACAGTCACTCTCCTCCAGATCAGTGTTCCCACTATTACTGTGTAGATGAAGGTCTATGGTTTGCATAAAATGACTTTATCTTGCTGGAGTTTCCTGCGCTTTCTAAACCGTTACCGTATCCCTTTCTCCCGGGTGTGTGTTAGATCACAGCGCTGTGAAGTGTTCTTCATGCTGTAACTGACATTTAAAACTGTTAAAAGAAAAGGCTCAATAAACTGTTGCATAGATATAACACACTAAGCCTAGATAGACATAATCTCTTCGCTTTGTGCTTTGAACTTTTCAATGTGAAGCGCTGCGCTGTGACTTCGCGTCGCTTCAAGTGCACTCTGCGCACGGGATACGCATAATGATTGGAGCCTTTCTGTTATAATGCTTGGGGGAGGGTTAAACACCGGGGGGGGGATAAGGGGGCGTGGCCTGGGAACATCACTCATAGGCCACGCCCCCTCCCCCTGGGGAAATGGGCCTGCCACCACAGCTGGACAACATCCTAGAGGAAACACTGCAGCTCATTATCTCTCTCACACACACACACACTGTTGAGCAGTAAAACAGCTGTGCTGATGGAAAGTATTCAGTTCATTTATGATACTATTGTGTCCTACTTGAAACACACTCACACACACACTCAGAAGTGGAGTGACACCGTATTGAACATCAGTGTGAACGAGAACAGCAGAACAACTGACTCATCGTGGCTGACACGCGACACACACACACACACTCGCGTGCGTGCGCACACGCACACGAGGAGGAATCATACACCCCACGCCATAAACACTATCCAGGACCATTACTGTCACACACACACACAGCAGGAACTGAGCGGCTGGCCAGATGGACCTTCAGAGGGTCTGATGGAAAACCTTCTAGAAGCTTCTGTCTGACACGGAAAAATGTCAGACAGAATGTATGGAAAAATTCTCGCTCCGTTCCGCTCCCGTTGACGTGTGGCCGTGCACATGTTAGTTTCGTTTTCAAATTAGCGCCAATTCGGGGCACAACAACAAAACAGTGCTGCTCCGCACCATTATGCATGCCCGTGCAAACGTGCATTTTACGCTTGCCTTTAAATTAAAAGCCCCCGCCGGTGATACCGGTATTACTGGTGTTGTCACACGTCGATTAACCGGTGGGAAAATATCCCACAAAAATATCCCAATAATACAACACACACACTCTCATACTCACACTCACACACTCAAAACACCTTACACACATACACAGTCACTCACTCACACTAACTCACACGCGCACACACACACACTCACGTGTTTACAACAACATCAACACTACACCAGATTAGGGCTGGGCGATATGGCCCAAAAAAATTATCACGATCATTTTTTTTATATCAGTCGATACCGATAATTATCACGATAAATGTCAAATCTTTATTTCTTTCAAGTTTAAAGGCAGATTTTTGCTCCTAAGTGAAAGTTGTAGAAACCAGAGCGATAATTGTGGTTTTAAACTACTCTTTATTGTCAGAACATATCATGACAAACACTTGCCAAACATATATTTCTTAGCATGTGCTAATGGGGGATATTGTTTCAAGTCTTGAAACAGGTTTGTGTCGCCTGACTTTGATGGCACGGATCTTCAGCACAGTTTACAGTGCAGGCTGCGATATTAATATTACATGTTGTATCTCGAAACGCATATTTGACAGTGAGTTGACAGTAAATCTGCATCCTAACTCAAGCTAATACTATGTTAAATTTATATTCATTCTATTCTTTCGTTACGTTCATCTATTAAAAAAAATGTAACAACCACATTTTTATTTGGTAAATGTAACATTCTGACTGTTTGAGTTTTATTCAAATTAACCATTGGTTATCCAGTATCATGCATTTAGATCATGATAACCACAGATAAAGCCAGGCATAGCCTATAGCACCTCACTATCATGGCAATATGTAACTTTATGGTTTCTATGGTATTTGTATGCAAAACTGTAGCCTAAATACATTATTAAATACTGTATATTCCATTAGTCCTTTAATACATTGTCTACATTAATAATATAATACAATTCAATATGTATATCCCACATTTCATGGTGCAGTTAATATTACTAGGCTAACGTTACAGTAATATCGTTGCGTACAGTGTTTCTCCTGTTCGTCAGCGCCGTTTCATCTGTCTTTAAACTGGTTTAAATCAGCGAGTCATTAGTGTTCTTCGCTGAACTCAAGCGCTTCTCACTGGATGTCGTGAGCGAGGCCGATCAGAGGAAACGCGTCTGCTCCAGTGAGCTCGCTCGCGCTGCCGTTTGGACTTTGAGCCGAGCGGATAAACAGTCCGTGAGACGCGCGCGGTTCAAATGAGTTTCTTTCCGCTTTTGGCGCATAAACATTATCGAACATTTATGCGAACTCTTGATATAGTTTTATCAAGAAAAATTATATCGCGATAATCATCGTTATCGTTTTATCGCCCAGCCCTACATCAGGGTGGAATATTGTTTTTCCCATTCAGGAATGAATGACACACATGCAAATTAGGGAACAAAAGACAACCAAAAATTGACCGTTCGCAAAGACCCGCCCCCTCTAGTTACTGTTGCTATGTCCGACAAGCCACGCCTCTCTCACGCCACACACCATGTTCTCACGCAGTGAAAAATACACACAGACAACGCTCTGACAACACACAGACAACACACTGTCATCAGTGTCAACAGTCCAGCTTACTTTTGATATGAAACAAAGTCTCAACTTTCAAATTTGGTCATTTTTTAAAGAAATTTTAACAATAAATACCGTTTTGTGGCTCTTTAATGTAATCTTTTTGTGGCTCCCCTGACTGCTTTGTCGGATAAAAATGGCGGATTCAGTGGATGATGGATTATGATTGGTCAGATTGCCTGTCAATCAAACTCCCTGTGAAGGGATAGTTATATATTATACTATAGCTATAAAGTATTAAGATAAAGATTTAAAATGATGAAACTACCAATAGGCTTTATGCCGAGCGTCATGTGACCAAACCGGAAAACGGGTCTCATTGCATCCGCTTGTCAGAGAAAGGTGTTAACGGCCGTAAGAACTAACTACGATATCTATGGATTTTTAAGGCAATCAGCTAACCTACTGAGTTCACTTTGTTATTGGTGTTTTATGCTATTTAAATATCTAAACGTTAGTGTGAAGAAGAAAAATTCAAAAACTTTTAAATATCAATCTGCACACGCGAGGGACATTGGTTATGCTCATTTTTGCTTGCTCCTTTTAAGTTATCTTGAGTAAAACCGCAAAAAAATCATGAAGCACATACAAAAGACCTGAATCGGAAGCGATGTGATCTGTTTTCCGGCTTGGTCACGTGACGCTCGGCATAAGCCTATTAAACACACAGAAGAAACAATCCTGACACACTGCTGAACCCACAGACAGACAGATGTTGAGGATGACAGTAAAGTGTGTGTGTGTGTGTGTGTGTGTGTGTGTGTGTGTGTCAGCACAACTCAGTCTCGACTGCATGGCAATCATTCCAAACATTCCCACAAATCCCAGCGAGAAATATCACAGAAATATCAGACATTCTCAGTGACCTCTGACCCTCACTGAGAAACACATGTCTTTCCTAAACTACTGTCAGTCAAACCCCTTTGAGATCAAATATTTCCTATAAATAACATACAAGTCCGTTTGAGATTTGATATTTCAATAATTTAACAACACATTTGCATGGTCATGGTTCTTTGATATTTATTCTATTTTTTCATTTTATGATCAAATTCATTATTAGCTGATGAAACCTGTTTAAAAAGCAGTTTTATTCTACATAAAGGCCCGATATACTTCAACGGAAATCTAGGAACAAACTGCTGTGACGCCATTTCCAACTAAATCAGTTCAAAACACTTTCCCAGAAAAGTCCACTCCGGCTGCTTAACAGCTCTGACCTCCTATTGGTCGGTGGTGATGATGTAATAGGTGGGTGTGGCTCTGAGGCTCCGCCTCCGTTCATTTGAGACGCGAGTGAACATGAACACACTGGAGCTTTATAGTAGAAACTGCAGCAGTTATTCTAATTAAACACAACACTGTTTTTCATGTTTAATGCTGTGAAGCTGCTGCTTTAAAGCAATCTATTGAATGAAGGTCTCAATAAATGTAACGTGACGTGTAAAACATCCACATCACTACGATCAGATGCTTTCTGAACCGCAGTTTTCTCACCGCTGTCATGTGAGATTGTTTTGTTATTGAGAGGCTTCAGGATGTTCACTAACAGTATATCACTGCAAAGATATGTGGAAAACCAGTGGAAATCCAGTGGAAATCTAGAGGAAAATCAGTGAAAAACCAGAGGAAAACCAGAGAACTAGAGGAAAACCAGTGGAAAACCAGAGGAAAACCAGTGGAAAACCAGAGATCTAGAGGAAAACCAGTGGAAAACAAGTGGAAAACCAGTTGAAATCCAGTGGAAAACCAGTGGAAATCTAGAGGAAAATCAGTGAAAAACCAGAGGAAAACCAGTGGAAAACCAGAGAACTAGAGGAAAACCAGTGGAAAACCAGAGGAGATCTAGTGGAAAACCAGTGGAAAACTAGTGGAAAACCAGACGAGATCTAGTGGTAAACCAGTGGAAAACCAGTGGAAATCCAGTAAAAAAATCAGTGATCTAGATGAAAACCAGTGGAAAACTAGTGGAAAACCAGAGGAGATCTAGTGGAAAAACAGTGGAAAACCAGTGGAAATCCAGTAAAAAAATCAGTGATCTAGATGAAAACCAGTGGAAAACTAGTGGAAAACCAGAGGAGATCTAGTGGAAAACCAGTGGAAAAACAGTGGAAATCCAGTAAAAAACCAGTGTAAATCTAGAGGAAAATCAGTGAAAAACCAGAGATCTAGAGGAAAACCAGTGGAAAACTAGTGGAAAACCAGAGGAGATCTAGAGGAAAACCAGAGGAAATCTAGTGGAAAACCAGTGGAAAACCAGTGAAAAACCAGAGGAGATCTAGAGGAAACCCAGTGGAAAACCAGAGGGAAACCAGAGGAAATCTAGTGGAAAACCAGTGAAAAACCAGTGAAAAACCAGAGGAGATCTAGAGTAAAACCAGTGGAAAAACAGAGGAAAACTAGAGGGAAACCAGTGAAAAAGCAGAGAAAAACTAGAGGAAAACCAGAGAAAAACCAGTGAAAAAACAGAGGAAAACTAGAGGGAAACCAGTGGAAAAACAGAGGAAAACTAGAGGGAAACTAGAGGGAAACCAGTGGAAAACCATTGGAAAACCAGTGAAAAACCAGAGGAAAACTAGAGGGAAACCAGTGGAAAACCAGTGGAAAACTAGAGGGAAATCAGTGGAAACCCAGTGGAAAACCAGAGGAAATCTAGAGGGAAACCAGTGGAAAACCAGAGGAAAACTAGAGGGAAACCAGTGGAAAACCAGTGGAAAACCAGAGGAAATCTAGAGGGAAACCTAGAGGGAAACCAGTGGAAAACCAGAGGAAATCTAGAGGGAAACCAGTGGAAAACCAGAGAAAAACTAGAGGGAAACCAGTAGAAAACCAGTGGAAAACCAGAGGAAATCTAGAGGGAAACCAGTGTAAAAACAGAAGAAAACTAGAGGGAAACCAGTGGAAAACCAGAGGAAATCTAGAGGGAAACCAGTGGAAAACCAGAGAAAAACTAGAGGGAAACCAGTGGAAAACCAGTGGAAAACTAGAGGGAAACCAGTGGAAAACCAGTGGAAAACCAGAGAAAAACTAGAGGAAAACCAGTGGAAAACTAGAGGGAAACCAGTGGAAAACCAGTGGAAAACCAGAGGAAAACTAGAGGGAAACCAGTGGAAAACCAGTGGAAAA
>CM060611.1:545000-612500 GCA_030578255.1 Tiaroga cobitis | reverse complement strand
TATTATCACTATTAATTATTGTGACTTTTTATCTCACAATTCTGACTTTTTTTCTCAGAATTGTGACTCTATAACTCGAATTGCTAGTTTATATCTCACAATTATTAGAACTGTGAGATATAAACTCCAAATTCTGACTTTTTCTAGCAATTCCGAGTTTATAACTCGCAATTCTGACCGTTTTTCTCAGAATTGAGAGATAAAGAGGCACAATTAATCGCAATCGACTATTCTAAAATATTAATCATTGCAGTTCTGAAATGGGTCACTATAGCTAAAAAATGAATCAATGCAGTTCTAAAATTAATCATAGTTCAAAATAACTCAAAACAGTTAAAAAAAATGTATCATAGTTCAAATATGAATCACTGCGATTCTAAAATGAATCATAGTTGAAAAATAAATCAAAACTTCTAACACTTCTAAAATTAATTATAGTGAAATAAAGGATCGCTACAGTTCAAATATAAATCACTGCGATTCTAAAATTACTCAATACAGTTCTAAAATGAATCAGTATAGTTCAAATGGAATCAATACACATAATAAGACATGATGAGAATAACATAGTAGCCCATGATTACATATTACAATAATAAAGTCCATGATAGTATCTTTGATTCACGATAATACAGTCAGATGATCGTTAATATTATTTCACTTTGTATACTGTGAGTTTCTGACATACTATTGAATGAAATTAAGAAAATAAAAGCGGTTTGTTTTAGATAAATGGAGTATGAATGAGTAAATCTGAACGATCCTCCTCACAGAAACATTAAACCTACAACAAATTAACATTTATCACCGACATCAGCTCTAAATCTCATGTTATATCACGCTAAAGCAAAGAAAACGCTTTCAAAATCCAGAAAAAAGAGAAGTGAGAAAGAAGGAACTCGTCGTTTGTCCTGCCACGACTTTCCGTTCTGGACGAACCGACGATAAAAGACGCAAAAACCGATTCAAACGGGCAACTTTCTGACTGAAGTCTTTATGTCGTCTGAATATATCGTTAAAATGAATCTGCAGTTTTTCTCAGTTAACCTGAGGTGGTCGTTTAAGAAAGTGAGGTAAATGTAGAAATCTGAGGTAACGTAAATGTAACGTTAAAGAAATCTGAGGTAACAGTTAAATGCGCGAGAACAAAAGATACTCACGTTCGCGCGCTCGTCAGCCGGAGGGTCTCGAGAAAGAAAGTCGGTGATTTAAAACATCCAGAACACGCAGCTTTCCGTTAAACCGTTCGTGAGTTCACCAACTCATTCACCGACACACACACACACACTCTCTCTCTCTCTCTCTCTCTCTCTCTCTCTCTCTCTCTCTCTCTCTCTCTCTCTCTCACTCTCTCTCTCTCTCTATCTCCGCCGTCACCACGGCAACACACCGGCTCTTCCACGCGGGTTTACAGCTGCATGTGCGCGCGCGCGCGTGCTCGCTCAATAATTCTTTAATCTGAGCAACTCGAGGCTCTCATTGTTCCGATGTTGCGTGATTTTATTGCGGATATAGGCTTGTTTTGCCTCGTTTTAAATTATATATACGGTGATAAAACTCTTTGTTAGACTTCCTCACATCTGGAAAAGTTTAGAAGAGGGTAAAAACTGTATAAAATAAATTGAAAAAATCTGTAAAATAATTTAATAGAAATATATGTAAATTAATAAATGAATAAACTTATAATAATAAATACAATTTGATGTAAAGAAAGATAGCCTACTCCCTGCATCTAATAGATCTACTTTAGATCTAGATGTTAATGAGAAATGTCTCAGAATACTAATTCGATTTTTTGGTTACTTTACAATAAGCATACAATAATGCATTACCTAACAATGAGCAAAACATTTGTTACAGTATTTATAATTAGTCTTTGATATCGTTAGTAGTTCATATTATCCCTTTAAATAATAAATAATATATATAATATATAAATAATAAAAATAATACAACTTTTGATTTTAATAATGCATTAGTAAATGTTGATACTTTAAATGTATTGTTCATGGCTAGTTCATGTTAACTCTATGAGACCCTATTGTAGTGTTAGCCCTTCATCTCTCAGATGTGTGTGTTTGTTTTGCTCATCTCTCAGATGTGTGTGTTTGTTGTGCTCATCTCTCAGATGTGTGTGTTTGTGGTGCTCGCAGGCGGAGGCTGTGTGTATTTGTTTGCATGGCACACATTCTTCACCCACTGTAACCCTGACGGACCACCAGCCGTCTGCACTAAACTGACCTCAGATCTGCTCTAAACTGACCTCAGATCTGCACTAAACTGACCTCAGATCTGCTCTAAACTGACCTCAGATCTGCACTAAACTGACCTCAGATCTGCTCTAAACTGACCTCAGATCTGCTCTAAACTGACCTCAGATCTGCACTAAACTGACCTCAGATCTGCTCTAAACTGACCTCAGATCTGCACTAAACTGACCTCAGATCTGCACTAAACTGACCTCAGATCTGCACTAAACTGACCTCAGATCTGCTCTAAACTGACCTCAGATCTGCACTAAACTGACCTCAGATCTGCTCTAAACTGACCTCAGATCTGCACTAAACTGACCTCAGATCTGCACTAAACGGACCTCAGATCTGCTCTAAACTGACCTCAGATCTGCACTAAACTGACCTCAGATCTGCTCTAAACTGACCTCAGATCTGCTCTAAACTGACCTCAGATCTGCACTAAACTGACCTCAGATCTGCTCTAAACTGACCTCAGATCTGCTCTAAACTGACCTCAGATCTGCACTAAACTGACCTCAGATCATATGTGACACGCTCCTGCGACACACAGCTGAAGAAATAAGAGGTGTGTGAATACAGAGAGCTTACAGACATCACAGAGGAGATTCACAGCTCACTCTCTCATACGACAAAGACAACCTGCCTCATTTAATCACGCAATATTTCTCTTCACATGCCTGAGCACAGTTGAGACGCTGCGTTCCCTCAAAAAACGTTGTGTTCGCTCGCAAAACTATTGCGTTCGCTTTCAAAACTAATGCGTTCACTTGGAAAACTAATCCGTTTGCTCAAGAAACTTTGTGTTCGCTTGGAAAACTATTGCGTTCGCTCGCAAAACTATTGCGTTCGCTCAAGAAACTTTCCATTCGCTCGCAAAACTAATGCGTTCTCTCAAGAAACTTTGTGTTCGCTTTCAAAACTAATGCGTTCACTTGGAAAACTAATCCGTTTGCTCAAGAAACTTTGTGTTCGCTTGGAAGACTATTGCGTTCGCTCGCAAAACTAATGCGTTCGCTCAAGAAACTTTCCATTCGCTCGCAAAACTAATGCGTTCTCTCAAGAAACTTTGTGTTCGCTTGGAAAACTATTGCGTTCGCTCAAGAAACTTTGTGTTCGCTCGCAAAACGATTGCGTTCGCTAAAAAAACTTTGTTCGCTCGCAAAACTATTGCGTTCGCTAAAAAAACGTTGTGTTCGCTTGGAAAACTATTGCGTTCGCTCGCAAAACTAATGCGTTCGCTTGCAAAACTAATCCGCTCGCTCAAGAAACTTTGTGTTCGCTTGGAAAACTATTGCGTTTGCTCACAAAACTAATGCATTCACTCAAGAAACTTTGTGTTCCCTTGGAAAACTAATGCATTCACTCAAGAAACTTTGCGTTCGCTCGCAAAACTAATGCGTTCACTGAAGAAACTTTGTGTTCGCTTGGAAAACTATTGACTTTCCTCGCAAAACTAATGCGTTCAATCAAGAAACTTTGCGTTCGAACACAAAACGAATGCGTTCGCTCAAGAAACTTTGTGTTCGCTAGGAAAACTAATGCGTTCGCTCAAGAAACTAATCCGTTCGCTCAAGAAACTTTGTGTTCGCTTGGAAAACTAATGCGTTCGCTCAAGAAACTAATCCGTTTGCTCAAGAAACTTTGCGTTCGCTTGGAAAACTAATGCGTTCACTCAAGAAACTTTGTGTTCGCTAGCAAAACTAATGCGTTCACTCAAGAAACTTTGTGTTCGCTAGGAAAACTAATGCGTTCAATCAAGAAACTTTGCGTTCGAACACAAAACGAATGCGTTCGCTCAAGAAACTTTGTGTTCGCTAGGAAAGCTAATGCGTTCGCTCAAGAAACTAATCCGTTCACTCAAGAAACTTTGTGTTCGCTTGGAAAACTAATGCGTTCGCTCAAGAAACTAATCCGTTCGCTCAAGAAACTTTGCGTTCGCTCGCAAAACTAATGCGTTCACTCAAGAAACTTTGTATTCGCTAGGAAAACTAATGCATTCACTCAAGAAACTTTGTGTTCGCTAGCAAAACTAATGCGTTCACTCAAGAAACTTTGTGTTCGCTAGCAAAACTAATGCGTTCACTCAAGAAACTTTGTGTTCCCTAGGAAAACGTCTCGGGTTATGACTATAACCCTTGTTCCCTGAGAAGGGAACGAGACACTGCGTCGATAAAATCGACTCTTTGGGGACGCTCCCTAAGCGTGCGCCTCTGAAGTATGAATGAAACTAATCCAATGCTGATTGGTGTTGCGTCGTGACGTAACATGTGACGGCATACCCGGAAGTATAAAAGTGACGCTGTCACAACACACACTAGCCTCGCGATGAAGCAAGACGCTCCAAGGCCTCAAGGGGCGTGGCAGAACGACGCAGTGTCTCGTTCCCTTCTCAGGGAACAAGGGTTATAGTCATAACCCGAGACGTTCCCTTTCGAGGGAACTTAACACTGCGTCGATAAAATCGACTCCTTGGGGAACGAGTGCCCACTAGGCCACGCACCGAATAGGCCTGTCCCGGAGTGAAACTGTCTCGGCACTCCGCAAGGACTGAGCACGTGTGCGCCAGGCGTACTAGGAAGATGGAGACTTTAGAACCTAATAAAAGTATGTGGAGTAGCCCAACCGGCTGCCTCACAGATCTCCTGTAGAGGTACTCCCGAAAGAAGGGCCCTAGAAGAAGCCATGCTTCCAGTTGAGTGAGCCCTTACGGCTAAAGGTGAAGACAAATCGCGCACCTTGTAAGCCTCAGTAATAGCTTGAACAATCCAATTACTAATAGTTTGCTTGGATGCTGGGAGCCCCTTCTTAGGTGACCCAAAAACATACTAATAATTGGTCCGACCTTCTCCAAGAAGAGGACCTCTCAAGGTACACGCTCAAAGCTCTGACGGGGCAGAGCAAATGAAGCTTCTCTTCTTCTGCCGACACATGAGGTGGAGGATGGAATGCCTGAAGAACTGTAGACCGAGCCATATTCGATGGAACATATTCGATGGCACGTAGCCCGGACTCGGGTGCAAAAAAGTTTTTACTCTGCCAGGGGCAAACTCCAAGCAAGCTGGTGTTACTGCCAGGGCTTGGAGATCTCCCACTCTCTTAAGTGAGGTAATAGCTAATAGAAAAAACATTTTCAGCGTTAAGTCCTTAGGCGAAGCCGACTGTAGAGGTTCGAAGGGGGCCAGGGACAACCCTTCCAGAACTATTGCCAGGTCCCAGGCAGGAACCCTGGACCTGGTTGCCGGTCTCATCCTCCAAGTACCATGGAGAAAACGAATGACCAACTGGTGCCTCCCCAGAGGCCCATCACTTAAAGGGGAGTGGAAACCCGCAAAGGCAGCCACGTACAGCTTAAGCGTGGAAGGGGAGAGACCCGCAGAGAAACGATCTTGAAGGAACTCCAGAACTGAAGCCACCGGGCAGTTAACTGGGTCCAACTCATGTTCTCTACACCAAGTGAAAAACACATTCCACTTGAGGCCATATAATCTCCTAGTAGATGGAGCCCTAGCGCTAAATATGGTTTCAACTACTCCAGCTGATAGACCAGCATTTAGGTACTGAACCCCCTTAGAGGCCAGTCCCACAGCTTCCACAGCTCTGGGTGAGGGTGGAAGATTGTGCCCTCCGCCTGGGACAACAGATCCCTCCTTAGAGGAATCTGCCATGGCGGAGCTATCAGGAGTGATATTATGTCTGAAAACCATACTCGGGTCGGCCACCTCGGGGCAACCAGAAGTAGACTGATGCCCTCTTGACGGACCCTCTCCAGGACTCCCGGGAGCAAAGCGATCGGGGGAAATGCGTACAGGCGAAGCCTCGGCCAGGCCTGTACCATGGCATCCAACCCCAGCGGGGCTGGATGTGTGAGGGAGAACCAAAGTGGACAGTGGGACGTCTCTCGAGACGCAAACAGATCCACTTCCAATGGTCCAAACCTCTCCCATATTGACTTCACCACATCTGGATGAAGTCTCAATTCCCCGGGCCTCAGCCCCTGCCTCGACAGGATGTCTGCTCCCTGATTCTGAACCCCCGGAATATACATTGCTCTGATAGAGAGTGTTTTCCCCTGGGACCAAAGAATAATCTGATGCGCCAATCTGCACAGAGGGCGCGATCTGAGTCCCCCTTGTCGGTTCAGATAAGCTACGACAGACGTATTGTCTGATCGTACTAAGACATGGTAACCTTTGATGTCTGGGAGGAAGCTCCTCAAAGCCCCGAACACAGCCAACATCTCTAGGCAGTTTATATGCCAAGAATGATGATGGTCCTGCCACAGACCCCTGGCAAAGCGGCCGTCCATGACCGCGCCCCAGCCAGTGAGGGAGGCGTCCGTCGAAACGGTTTCCCGGCGACATGACGCTCCCAGCACTGGCCTTTGGGATAGGAACCAAGGTCTCTTCCAAATTACCAGAGAACAAAGGCATCTGCACGTAACTCTGATTATACGGAACAGATTCCCCTTGAGGGAAAAACCCCTGGCTCTCAGCCACCACTGAAGGGGGCCTCATGTGTAGAAGGCCCAAATGTATAATGTTGGATGCCGCTATCATGAGGCCCAGCAGTCTTTGAAACTGCTTTACAGTGATGGCCTGGCCTAGCTTTATCCTGGACACCATGGCCAGGATGGATTCGATACGAGCGGGAGACATACGTGCCTGCATTGTAACCGAATTCCATTTCATGCCCAGAAGAGCAGTCTTCTGAGCTGGTTCCAACACATTTTTCTTAGTGTTGAGTCTCAACCCCCGATTCTAATTTTGGCCAAGGACGACATCTCAATGCCGAACTGCCATTCCTCGAGACTGGGCCAATAAGAGCCAGTCGTCGAAGTAATTCAGTATACGGATGCCCTGAAGCCTCAGTGGAGCCAGAGTCGCATCCATAAACCTACACATGAACATGTGGGGAGAGAGTGCTAGGCCGAACGGAAGAACCCGATCTAAAAGAACCAGCCTCTCGAGACTGGCCTCTGGTGGTTTCCGAGCACCCTTCTCGACTGCCTGAAGCGGAAGACCGGCAGGCTGTAGTCGATACGGTTTTCGTAACCATAACTGATGCTCGTTTTTTATTTTTCGAGGAAAAACGACGCAGAGTGCATTCGCTGGAAAATGATGCGGCCCGAAGCGGCATAGACGGCGGGCAATACACATCGTTTCCGGGCCCCGCTGCAAGAACCACATCCGAGCACCCTTCTCGACTGCCTGAAGCGGAAAACCGACAGGCTGTAGTCGATACGGTTTTCGTGACCATAACTGATGCTCGTTTTTTATTTTTCGAGGACAGACGACGCAGAGTCCCTGGAAAATGATACAACATCGGTTGCCCTGCAACTGAGTGGACAGCCCCAACATTTAGATCTACCATGCCAAACCAGTCCTCGGATCTGATTTGGTTTCCGATAATGGAAATTGTAAGCATTTTTAACCTGGATCTCCTCAAAGAACAAGTCAATAGCCTTGGATCTAAAATTGGCCTCAGTCCAACATCCTCCTTTGGAACTAAAAAGTACCGGCTGTAGCACCTGGACTTTCTATCTGGTAGGGGAACACTCTCTATGGCCCCTTAACTCCAGTAGAGTCTGTACCTCTTGTTCCATAACCCGAGCCTGTTCTGGAACCCCTGCGGTCGGTACGACCCCAACAAAGCTGGGAGGTCGGTAACCGAACTGCAGTCCGTACCCATATTTAAAAATATTCAGGACCCATATAGATAATTGGAAGGCGTTGCCATTCTACAAAATCTACTAAGGGATCCAGCCCCTTGGGACCGGCCTCGGGTGTTTCTCGAGCACTATTCTCGACTTCCTGAAGCAGATGACCGGCAGGAAAAAGTCTAGAAAAATTTTGTGACCATAGTCAGTGCCCGGTTGCAAGCTAAATCGATGTAGCCCGAAACGTTCAAAAACGGCGGGACAACATATAGTTTTATATATATATATATATATATATATATATATATATATATATATATATATATATATTTATTTTTATATATATATTTTTTTATTTTATTTATTTATTCATAAAACCTGTCGACGATTGAAGTTACAGCGTCGGAGAACAGGCCAGAAGGTGATAGCGGAGCGTTCAGCAGAAAATAATTGTCTTCCATTTTTTTATACCAGACAAATTAATCCACTGATGTCTCTCAACCATCATAACTGCTACAATAAGCTATGGTACGTTTAGTGCCATGGTACGCCTGTAAAATTGTCTTAGAGTACAGGAACGTACCAGCCTGACCAACCGCCATATAACCCCAGCCAACCAGTGCAGAGGTGTCCCTGCACGATTGTTGAGCAGCGCCGCGACTTTAAGCGAAGATGCCACATCAGGAGAAAGATAGCTCACTAAAGCTTCCTCCATTTACAGCTTCTTGCCATAACCCGCCCATCTCACACCCACCACATTCAAATAATCATTTAATGAATGTGATTAGATATGAAAAAGAGTGGGGTTTTTCCCAGGAGAGTTTCTATCTCTTTATTTGAAGATTTGGGGAAAACAGTTAGCCCGGCGCTGAGGTTGTGACCTGTGCTGCAGGAAACGCTCATCAAGCTTGCTTTTCACTTGCGTTCCTTGCTCATCATGTGGCCAGCTGATGTTAAGTCTGGCCACAGCATGAGTCACAACCTCTACCAGCTCCTCATAGCTTTGGCCGTGAACTGGCGCGCCCAAATCACGGTCATCCGCATCAATGCTGAGCACATCCACTTCCTGGGAAGCAGAGAGTTCAAGCATTGGGACCTGATCGTGGGCAGGAGAAGCCGCGATGCGGGCTCCTGTACCACTCTCAGGGACTCCGGGATCCTCAGACGAAGAATAAGAAAGTGTCGCAGCAGTCTCATTCTCATCTGCAAGATCCCGCTGCGAACCCCGCGATCTAAATCGCCGCTGGCCATTCTGATCAACTGATTGACAAACAACACCAAATAAGACAGACAGTTTCAACACAGAGCGCTTGCTGAAGAGCGAAAGCTAGTGTGTGTTGTGACAGCGTCACTTTTATACTTCCGGGTATGCCGTCACATGTTACGTCACGACGCAACACCAATCAGGATTGGATTAGTTTCATCCATACTTCAGAGGCGCACGCTTAGGGAGCGTCCCCAAAGAGTCGATTTTATCGACGCAGTGTTAAGTTCCCTCGAAAGGGAACTATTGCGTTCGCTCGCAAAACTAATGCGTTCACTCAAGAAACTTTGCGTTCGAACACAAAACGAATGCGTTCGCTCAAGAAACTTTGTGTTCGCTAGGAAAACTAATGCGTTCGCTCAAGAAACTAATCCGTTCGCTCAAGAAACTTTGTGTTCGCTTGGAAAACTAATGCGTTCGCTCAAGAAACTAATCCGTTCGCTCAAGAAACTTTGCGTTCGCTAGCAAAACTAATGCGTTCACTCAAGAAACTTTGTGTTCGCTAGCAAAACTAATGCGTTCACTCAAGAAACTTTGTGTTCGCTAGGAAAACTATTGCGTTCGAACACAAAACTATTGCGTTCGCTCAAGAAACTTTGTTTTCGCTAGGAAAACTATTGCGTTCGAACACAAAACTAATGCGTTCGCTCAAGAAACTTTGTGTTCGCTAGGAAAACTATTGCGTTCGCTCGCAAAACTAATGCGTTCGCTCAAGAAACTTTGCGTTCGCTGAAGAAACTTTGTGTTCGCTAGCAAAACTAATGCGTTCACTCAAGAAACTTTGTGTTCGCTAGCAAAACTAATGCGTTCGCTCAAGAAACTTTGCGTTCACTCAAGAAACTTTGTGTTCGCTAGCAAAACTAATGCGTTCACTCAAGAAACTTTGTGTTCGCTCGCAAAACTAATGCGTTC
Source organism: Tiaroga cobitis (assembly GCA_030578255.1). NCBI lineage: Eukaryota > Metazoa > Chordata > Actinopteri > Cypriniformes > Leuciscidae > Tiaroga > Tiaroga cobitis. The sequence continues at coordinate 602,413 of CM060611.1, read as the reverse complement.
GCTCAAGAAACTTTGCGTTCACTCAAGAAACTTTGTGTTCGCTAGCAAAACTAATGCGTTCACTCAAGAAACTTTGTGTTCGCTACCAAAACTAATGCGTTCACTCAAGAAACTTTGTGTTCGCTAGGAAAACTATTGCGTTCGAACACAAAACTATTGCGTTCGCTCAAGAAACTTAATTTTCGCTAGGAAAACTATTGCGTTCGAACACAAAACTAATGCGTTCGCTCAAGAAACTTTGTGTTCGCTAGGAAAACTATTGCGTTCGAACACAAAACTATTGCGTTCGCTCAAGTAACTTTACGTTCGCTCAAGAAACTTTGCGTTCGAACACAAAACTAATGCGTTCGCTCAAGAAAATTTGCGTTCGAACACAAAACTAATGCGTTCGCTCAAGAAACTTTGCGTTCGCTCAAGTAACTTTACGTTCGCTCAAGAAACTTTGCGTTCGAACACAAAACTAATGCGTTCATTCAAGAAACTTTGCTTTCGAACACAAAACTAATGCGTTCGCTCAAGAAACTTTGCGTTCGAACACAAAACTAATGCGTTCCTTCAAGAAACTTTGTGTTCGCTAGGAAAAGTATTGCGTTCGCTCGCAAAACTAATGCGTTTGCTCAAGAAACTTTGCGTTCGCTCAAGAATCTTTGTGTTCGCTAGGACACCTAGCGAAACTAGCTCGCAAAACTAATGCGTTCACTCAAGAAACTTTGCGTTCGAACACAAAACTAATGCGTTCACTCAAGAAACTTTGCGTTCGAACACAAAACTAATGCGTTCGCTCAAGAAACTTTGCGTTCGAACACAAAACTAATGCGTTCGCTCAAGAAACTTTGCGTTCGCTCAAGAAACTTTGCGTTCGAACACAAAACTAATGCGTTCGCTCAAGAAACTTTGCGTTCGAACACAAAACTAATGTGTTCCCTCCAGAAACTTTGTGTTCGCTAGGAAAACTATTGCGTTCGCTCACAAAACTAATGCGTTCGCTCAAGAAACTTTGTGTTCGCTAGGAAAACTATTGCGTTCGCTCGCAAAACTAATGCGTTCGCTCAAGAAACTTTGTGTTCGCTCAAGAAACTTTGAGTTCGCTCTCAAAACTAATGCTTTCACTCAAGAAACTTTGCGTTCCCTCAAGAAACTTTGCGTTTGCTCTCAAAACTAATGCGTTCCCTCAAGAAACTTTGCGTTCGAACACAAGACTAATGCGTTCGCTCAAGAAACTTTGCGTTCGCTCTCAAAACTAATGCTTTCACTCAAGAAACTTTGCATTCCCTCAAGAAACTTTGCGTTCGCTCTAAAAACTAATGCTTTCACTCAAGAAACTTTGCGTTCCCTCCAGAAACTTTGCGTTCGAACACAAGACTAATGCGTTCCCTCAAGAAACTTTGCGTTCCCTCAAGAAACTTTGCGTTCGAACACAAAACTAATGCGTTCCCTCAAGAAACTTTGCGTTCGTTCTCAAAACCAATGCGTTCCCTCAAGAAACTTTGCGTTCGAACTCAAAACTAATGCGTTCTCTCAAGAAACTTTGCGTTCCCTCAAGAAACTTTGCGTTCGAACACAAAACTAATGCGTTCCCTCAAGAAACTTTGCGTTCGAACACAAAACTAATGCGTTCCCTCAAGAAACTTTGCGTTCGAACACAAAACTAATGCGTTCCCTCAAGAAACTTTGCGTTCGAACACAAAACTAATGCGTTCCACAAGAAACTTTGCGTTCGAACACAAAACTAATGCGTTCCCTCAAGAAACTTTGCGTTCGAACACAAAACTAATGCGTTCCACAAGAAACTTTGCGTTCCCTCAAGAAATTTTGCATTCTCTCTCAAAACTAATGCGTTCTCTCAAGAAACTTTGCGTTACCTCAAGAAACTTTGCGTTCGAACACAAAACTAATGCGTTCCCACAAGAAACTTTGCGTTCCCTCAAGAAACTTTGCGTTCGTTCTCAAAACCAATGCGTTCCCTCAAGAAACTTTGCGTTCGAACTCAAAACTAATGCGTTCTCTCAAGAAACTTTGCGTTCCCTCAAGAAACTTTGCGTTCGAACACAAAACTAATGCGTTCTCTCAAGAAACTTTGCGTTCCCTCAAGAAACTTTGCGTTCGAACACAAAACTAATGCGTTCCCTCAAGAAACTTTGCGTTCCCTCAAGAAACTTTGCGTTCGAACACAAAACTAATGCGTTCCACAAGAAACTTTGCGTTCCCTCAAGAAATTTTGCATTCTCTCTCAAAACTAATGCGTTCTCTCAAGAAACTTTGCGTTACCTCAAGAAACTTTGCGTTCGAACACAAAACTAATGCGTTCCCACAAGAAACTTTGCGTTCCCTCAAGAAACTTTGCGTTCGTTCTCAAAACCAATGCGTTCCCTCAAGAAACTTTGCGTTCGAACTCAAAACTAATGCGTTCTCTCAAGAAACTTTGCGTTCCCTCAAGAAACTTTGCGTTCGAACACAAAACTAATGCGTTCTCTCAAGAAACTTTGCGTTCCCTCAAGAAACTTTGCGTTCGAACACAAAACTAATGCGTTCCCTCAAGAAACTTTGCGTTCGAACACAAAACTAATGCGTTCCCTCAAGAAACTTTGCGTTCGAACACAAAACTAATGCGTTCCACAAGAAACTTTGCGTTCCCTCAAGAAATTTTGCATTCTCTCTCAAAACTAATGCGTTCTCTCAAGAAACTTTGCGTTACCTCAAGAAACTTTGCGTTCGAACACAAAACTAATGCGTTCCCTCAAGAAACTTTGCGTTCGAACACAAAACTAATGCGTTCCCTCAAGAAACTTTGCGTTCGAACACAAAACTAATGCGTTCCCACAAGAAACTTTGCGTTCCCTCAAGAAACTTTGCATTCGCTCTCAAAACTAATGCGTTCCCTCAAGAAACTTTGCATTTGAACACAATCAGATGCTTTCAGCTGATGAACATTCTCACTGCATATGTCCATGAGGAGAAGAGATGAAGAGAAATCTGAACAAAGGTTGAGCCGTGGCAATAAGCCGAAGCCGCGTTACAGTGATTTTACCACAGTAAAGATGTTCTGATGAGTGTGTGATGGAAGAACTGTGAGAGAGGAGAAACCAAGTCAAGTCAAGTCAAATATATTTATATAGCGCTTTTCACAATACAGATTGTATCAAAGCTGCTTCACAGTATCAATCAAAACAACTTAACAATGTTTGTTTATTACTGGAAAAAAAAGACATCCAAGTTTGGTAGAGCTGATCAATGGTATGATTGGTTAATTAATTTGAATATCCCCAACTGAGCAAGCCAATAGCAACAGTGGCAAGGAACCGAAAAACTCCATCCAGTGACCTAAAGGTGTCCTAACACACCATCAGATGACCCTATGGAGAAAAACACACCTTGGGAGAACCCAGGCTCAGTCGGGGACCAGTTCTCCTCTGGCGTTTATGAACTAGAGGCCGAATTTACAGTTACTGTAAGATAAAAAATGTATATGAATGCCTGGCTAAATAGATGCGTCTTCAGTCTAGTTTTAAACTGTGAGAGCGAGTCTGAGCAACGAACAATATAAGGAAGGCTATTCCAGAGCTTCGGAGCTAAATGTGAAAATGCTCTGCCTCCTTTGCTGGATCTGGATATCCTAGGAATGACCAGAAGCCTCGAATTTAGTGATCTTAAAGAGCGCGATGGATTGTAGGGCGATAGAAGATCCGTTAAATAGACTGGAGCTAAACCATTTAGAGCTTTATAAGTCAAAAGGAATACCTTGTAATTAATACAGAACTTTATAGGTAACCAATGAAGTGATGATAAAATCGGTGTTATATGATCATATTTTCTTGATCTAGTAAGAACTCTAGCGGCTGCATTTTGGACTAACTGTAGCTTGTTTATTGAAGATGCAGGACAACCAGCTAATAAAGCATTACAGTAATCTAGCCTCGAGGTCATGAATGCATGAACTAACTTTTCTGCATCAGAGACTGATAGCATGTTACGTAGCTTAGCAATGTTTCTAAGGTGGAAAAAGGCTGTTTTTGTAACATATGAAATATGCTTTTCAAAAGACAGTTTGCAGTCTAATGTAACACCCAGGTCTTTTACTGTAGCGGATAAAGTAACAGGGCATCCAACTATGCTAAAGTCGTGCTGTGAAAGGTTTTGTGGACGGTTTTTACAACCGATAAGTATTACCTCTGTCTTGTCTGGGTTTAATAAAAGAAAATTACGCGTCATCCAATCTTTTATATCTTTAACACAATCTGTCAATTTGGATAATTTAGCGTATTCATCTGGCCGTGATGAAATATATATTGGAGTGTCATCAGCATAACAATGGAAACTAATTCCATGTTTCCTTAGAATATTACCAAGTGGCAGCATATATATTGAGAATAATAAAGGGCCTAACACAGATCCCTGCGGCACTCCATAGTTTGCCGAAGTTATGATCGATTTTTCTCCATTTAAATAGACGAAATGGTAGCGGTCAGATAAGTATGACCTGAACCAGCTTAATGCTTGTCCTTGAACACCAGTGTAATTTTGTAGTCGATCTAAGAGTATTGTGTGATCTATAGTGTCGAACGCAGCACTAAGATCAAGTAAAACTAGTACTGAGATACAGCCTTGGTCCGAAGCTAAAAGTAAATCATTTGTGATTCTAACAAGCGCAGTTTCAGTGCTATGATGTGGCCTGAATCCAGACTGAAACTTTTCATAGATGTCGTTTTCTTGCAAGAAAGAGCCGAGTTGACTGGACACAACTTTTTCTAATATTTTTGACATAAATGGAAGATTCGAAATGGGTCTGTAATTTGCTAGGTTATTTGGATCTAAATGTGGTTTCTTAATAAGAGGTTTTATAACAGCCAGCTTGAACGTTCTTGGAACATGACCTAAAGATAAAGATGAGTTAATAATATTGAGAAGAGGCTCTTCCACTATAGGTAACACTTCTTTCAGTAGTTCAGTTGGTATAGGATCTAATAAACACGTTGTTGTTTTAGATGAAGTTATAAGTTTATTTAACTCTTTTTGTTCTATGGTTGTAAAGCATTGTAATTGTTCTTGCGGGCTGATAATTGCGGCTGAATTATAAGGCGCGAGTAAAGATTGAACGTTTACGATTTTGATTCTGATGCTTTCAATTTTCTCGGTGAAGAAGTTTATGAAATCATTACTAATAAACTGCAACGAGGTATTTTGTTCAGACGACGTCTGTTTATTTGTTAGTCTAGCCACGGTATTAAATAAAAACCTTGGATTATTTCGGTTGTTTTCTATTAATTTGCTGAGGTGCTCAGCCCTGGCCGTTTTAAGGGCCTTTTTATAACGTGACATACTGTCTTTCCACGCGATTCTAAAGACCTCTAAATTAGTTTTTTTCCATTTACGCTCTAAATTACGGGTTTCTCTCTTTAAAACATACGTAGTATTATTGTACCATGGTGCTATACTTTTTTCTCTGACCTTTTTTAATTTAATGGGTGCAACAATATCCAATGTTCTAGAGAGAATGGTGCTCATAGTGCTAGTTAGTTCATCTAGTTCATCTGTTTGTTTGGGTTCAGGCAGCAGCTGAGACAGATCAGATCAGCTATTTGAGAAATGATCTATGGTGGATGGAAGAATTGTTCTACCTGGTCGATAACGTGGCGCAGCATGGCATATTACAGCAGTACTTAATATGCAAGTTACCATGTAATGGTCAGTGACATCATCACTTTGTGGAATGATATCTATATCGGTTGGATCGGTTCCATATGATATAATTAAATCGAGTGTATGATTAAGACGATGAGTTGGTCCGGTGACGTTTTGCTTGACCCCGAAGGAGTTTAATAAATCTGTAAACGCAGCCCCTAACGCATCATTTAAATTATCTACGTGTATGTTAAAATCTCCAACAATTAATGCTTTATCGACGTTGACCAAAAGATCTGATAGAAAGTCAGCAAACTCTTTTAGGAAATCGTCGTAAGGCCCTGGAGGTCTATATACAGTAGCCAATGCTAGAGATAATAGGGATTTTTTTCTTACATCTAAGAGCGTAACATTTAGCACAAGTACTTCAAACGAATTAAACCTATGACGAGTTTTCTGAGTAACATTAAGGATATCTCTGTAGATTGTTGCAACACCGCCGCCACGACCGATCAGACGGGGCTCATGCTTATAACAGTATCCTGGCGGAGTAGACTCATTTAGACCCAAATAATCATTTGGTTTAAGCCAGGTTTCAGTAAGGCACAGAACATCGAAATTATTATCTGTGACCATTTCATTTACAATAACCGCCTTCGGTGTGAGCGATCTAATGTTTAGAAGACCTAGCTTTAGAAATTGTTTTTGTTCACTAATAGCGAGATTTTTTGTTTTAATAACAATTAGATTTTTTCTAGATCCCGCAGTAGATTTATTATTTGATCTTAGTAAACGAGGAATAGACACAGTTTCTATGCAATGTTCTACACTAGTATTAATATCAATTAAATTGGTGCAGTAGAGACTGTGATTTGGATTTTTGGATACTAGTCAGAAACCAGAGCAGTGACTGACAGAGAGAGCCCGTATACTGCAGCTGTCAGGATCTCACTGGCATCAGATCAAAGGTTAAAGGTCACGCCCACATTAGCTGATGGAGGTGTTTCCTGCGACACACACACATTTTCCTCCAAAAAAAAACAATCAATAATTTGTCAATAAAACGATTGAAAATGTTCATCACACACCTAACCTTTATCTGCTTGATCTCACCTGACCTCCATCTAATCTAATCTGATGTAATCAATCACTAAATAATCAAGATCAAAGATGAAGAATTCTGAAGACTGACCCCTGACCTGTGTGATTGACAGGGGCGTCACCATGGAAACAGCCTAAATGTGGACCCATGGTTTTATTTCACTAGTTTCCTAAACGGGGGTTCATGAGTTGATGAAAAAAGCTGATAATTATATATTCAATGTAAAATTAAAATAAATCAATAGGGCTGCATGATAATCACAATATAGATCCGTGCAATTATCAAATTAAAGCCTGCAATTTTATTTAATATGTAATATTTAATAGCAGTTCTACTTAATATTTGATTTACATTTTTTAGAGTCTGATGCGCTGCATGTTTCAGAGTGAACCATACAGCCATTTCATTATCATTATTATCATTATATTATTTTACATTAAATTGACATTGTTTTGTTTTACATTAAAATTTTAATTTAGAACAGTAATATATTTATTTCTTAATATTTATTCAGAAAACTGTGTATATTTAAATGTGTCATTCTGTATTTCATTATTGTAATTATCAAATGTAAAAAAAATTACGGTACAATTTTAATTTATTACTCATTATTATCAGTTAAAACATAGTACTACTACTAATAATACTAATAATGATTATTATTGACATCAGAGAACAGTGAACATGCAATTGGTTGATAAATTAACAAAAAGGAAAATCTCTGGTAAATATTTGACTTCTAAGGGGTTCGGCTGATGAAACCGCTACACTAGCGTGATTTAGCTGCGAACGTCTGATTTACAGTAACTGAGGCAGTGTGTGTGTGTGTGTGTGTGTGTGTGTGATGTGTGTAACAGCTGTCAGAGGATGATCATATTTTCCATGTTTCTCCTCATTGATCTGTAACTGACGGCACACAACACACACAACTGTTTCTGTCGCACTCGTGACCCACAGCACTCACGTGAAACACACACACACACACACCAGATTGTGCCGTCAGCTGCGTCTCAGCGTTTGGACAAACACCTCCAGCGTATCCCAGAGTTCCTCTGTCAAATCACACATAATTACCACCTTCATCTGAGAGCGAGACACAAAACCTGCTCTATTTTCAGCTGCAGCTCGTGTGTGTGTGTGTGTGTGACGGAGACACAACGTGACACTGATCATCCGACACACACACACAAGATGAAGTGAACCATGAGGTCATGAGGTCATCGATCACATCTGGAGTCTGTTCACATTCACCACAACATCAGTTTTTAGACTATATATTGCGTTTCGCAATCTGTGCCGTTCATCTGATCTATTATTATATACACAAACCCACTTTATAATCACATTTATTTCATGCTTATTAAAAGATGGAAGTGCATTGTCACAACAGGAACACAAGCGTCACATATATACATACATTTATGTATACACATACACACACACAATCAGACTTACACACACCGATTACAGGAAATGCAGAGGAGGGGGCGGGTACTATTACAGGAAGTGCAGAGGAGGGGGCGGTCCCTAGTACAGGAAGTGCAGAGGAGGGGGCGGGTACAATTACAGGATGTGCAGAGGAGGGGGCGGTCCCGATTACAGGAAGTGCAGAGGAGGGGGCGGTCCCGATCACAGGAAGTGCAGAGGAGGGGGCGGGTAGAATTACAGGAAGTGCAGAGGAGGGGGCGGGTACAATTACAGGAAGTGCAGAGGAGGGGGCGGGTACAATTACAGGAAGTGCAGAGGAGGGGGCGGGTACAATTACAGGAAGTGCAGAGGAGGGGGCGGGTACAATTACAGGAAGTGCAGAGGAGGGGCGGGTCCGATAACAGGAAGTGCAGAGGAGGGGGCGGGTACTATTACAGGAAGTGCAGAGGAGGGGGCGGTACCCATTACAGGAAGTGCGGAGGAGGGGGCGGGTACTATTACAGGAAGTGCAGAGGAGGGGCGGGTACTATTACAGGAAGTGCAGAGGAGGGGGCAGGTCCCACTACAGGAAGTGCGGAGGAGGGGCGGGTCTGATTACAGGAAAGGCAGAGGAGGGTGCGGGTCTGATTACAGGAAGTGCAGAGGAGGGGGTGGGTCCTTTAACAGGAAGTGCAGAGGAGGGGGCGGGTACCATTACAGGAAGTGCAGAGGAGGAGGCGGGTACAATTACAGGAAGTGCAGAGGAGGGGCGGGTCCGATAACAGGAAGTGCAGAGGAGGGGGCGGGTACTATTACAGGAAGTGCAGAGGAGGGGGCGGGTCCCATTACAGGAAGTGCGGAGGAGGGGGCGGGTCCCATTACAGAGGAAATGCAGAGGAGGGGGCAGGTCCTATTACAGGAAGTGCAGAGGAGGGGGCGGGTCCTATTACAGGAAGTGCAGAGGAGGGGGCGGGTCCCATTACAGGAAGTGCAGAGGAGGGGGCGGGTCCCATTACAGGAAGTGCAGAGGAGGGGGTGGGTCTGATTACAGGAAGTGCAGAGGAGGGGGCGGGTCCCATTACAGAGGAAATGCAGAGGAGGGGGCGGGTCCGATTACAGGAAGTGTAGAGGTGGGGGCGGGTCCCATTACAGAGGAAATGCAGAGGAGGGGGCGGGTCCTATTACAGGAAGTGCAGAGGAGGGGGCGGGTCCCATTACAGGAAGTGCAGAGGAGGGGGCGGGTCCCATTACAGGAAGTGCAGAGGAGGGGGCGGGTACTATTACAGGAAGTGAGCAGCTGTTTCTGTCCCCGTCTCTGGAAAACTCTGTCTCCTCCTCACTAATGGCTTTTCAATCTGTTCTCCATCTCTACAGTGCAGCACAAGATCTGATCCTGCTTCAGACTGATAAAGACAATGTAAATATAAAAAATATGAAATATCATCTTACTAAGACATATTACTGGCAGATATAGAGTGACAAATAATATATATATGCATTTTATGTACGTACCTGCTATAAAGATCTCATCGATTTACATTACAATCTAACTTTTTGTCCATATAAATATCAGCATCTGCAGCAAATTGCATATTTTTTTCTGAATAAAACTGTTTTTCCTCCATATTTTCACTATATCAGACTATGAGAGCCATAAAAGCCTGATGCATCAAATATGACACTCAATAAAAAAAACACATATGCAAACTTTTTTTGTTTTTAGATTTTTTATTATTTCGTCCAATGGTTCAATCAATGTTCCATTTTAAAAAATAGATCTTTCTTATTATTTTCATAGGGTTAAAATGATTGCATATGAATGTAAATATGATATGCATATCAAATGCATATGATGTGTGTGAGAATCATTGCTCAGTGTTTCTCATCCAGTGCTGAACAGTTAAAACTCACACAAGAACTGATAAATGATGGGAAACACGAGCTTCAGTCGAGAATCAGACAGAATCAGACTTCAGAAGAGTCATATGGTTTTCGCTTAGAATAAATGAACATACCATCACAGACGGATACTTAAACTCACATGAGCCCACACACACACAGACACACACTCCTCCTCTTCACTGCCAGGGTCCCCAGGCTCCGGCAGCCCCGGGGTCACAGCGGGGGTCATCGGGGGGGAAGTCGACGGGACGGGCCTGGTTCTGGTATGCCTGTAAGCGTCGAAGCAGGAAGGCCACGAGCTCCGGGCGCTGATGGGAAACCTCCACTCGCTCCTCTGGATCCTTCTCGATGTTAAACAGCATCACCGGCTTCAGTGGCTCCGACGCCTTCAGTGCATGACCAGCAGGGGGCGCGAACCACAGAGGACAACCTGAAGGAAACCAAAGAGGACAACCTGAAGGAAACCACAGAGGACAACCTGAAGGAAACCACCACAGAAGACAACCTGAAGGAAACACTGAGAGGCAGAAACACTGAGAGGCAGAAACACTGAGAGGCAGAAACACTGAGAGGCAGAAACACTGAGGGGCAGAAACACTGAGTGGCAGAAACACTGAGAGGCAGAAACACTGAGTGGCAGAAACACTGAGTGGCAGAAACACAGAGGCAGAAACACTGAGTGGCAGAAACACTGAGAGGCAGAAACACTGAGAGGCAGAAACACTGAGAGCCAGAAACACTGAGAGCCAGAAACACTGAGAGGCAGAAACACTGAGTGGCAGAAACACTGAGAGGCAGAAAGACTGAGTGGCAGAAACACTGAGAGGCAGAAACACTGAGTGGCAGAAACACTGAGCGGCAGAAACACTGAGTGGCAGAAACACTGAGAGGCAGAAACACTGAGGGGCAGAAACACTGAGAGGCAGAAACACTGAGAGGCAGAAACACTGAGAGCCAGAAACACTGAGAGCCAGAAACACTGAGAGGCAGAAACACTGAGTGGCAGAAACACTGAGAGGCAGAAAGACTGAGTGGCAGAAACACTGAGAGGCAGAAACACTGAGAGGCAGAAACACTGAGCGGCAGAAACACTGAGAGCCAGAAACACTGAGAGGCAGAAACACTGAGTGGCAGAAACACTGAGAGGCAGAAACACTGAGAGGCAGAAACACTGAGAGGCAGAAACACTGAGTGGCAGAAACACTGAGAGGCAGAAACACTGAGAGGCAGAAACACTGAGCGGCAGAAACACTGAGAGGCAGAAACACTGAGAGGCAGAAACACTGAGCGGCAGAAACACTGAGAGGCAGAAACACTGAGAGGCAGAAACACTGAGTGGCAGAAACACTGAGAGGCACAAACACTGAGAGGCAGAAACACTCAGAGGCACAAACACTGAGAGGCAGAAACACTGAGAGGCACAAACACTGAGAGGCACAAACACTGAGAGGCAGAAACACTGAGAGGCACAAACACTGAGAGGCACAAACACTGAGAGGCAGAAACACTGAGAGCCAGAAACACTGAGAGGCAGAAACACTGAGCGGCAGAAACACTGAGCGGCAGAAACACTGAGAGCCAGAAACACTGAGAGGCAGAAACACTGAGTGGCAGAAACACTGAGAGGCAGAAACACTGAGAGGCAGAAACACTGAGTGGCAGAAACACTGAGAGGCAGAAACACTGAGAGGCAGAAACACTGAGAGGCAGAAACACTGAGAGGCGCAAACACTGAGAGGCACAAACACTGAGAGGCAGAAACACTGAGAGCCAGAAACACTGAGAGGCAGAAACACTGAGTGGCAGAAACACTGAGCGGCAGAAACACTGAGAGGCAGAAACACTGAGCGGCAGAAACACTGAGCGGCAGAAACACTGAGAGCCAGAAACACTGAGAGGCAGAAACACTGAGTGGCAGAAACACTGAGAGCCAGAAACACTGAGAGGCAGAAACACTGAGTGGCAGAAACACTGAGAGGCAGAAACACTGAGAGCCAGAAACACTGAGAGGCAGAAACACTGAGTGGCAGAAACACTGAGCGGCAGAAACACTGAGAGCCAGAAACACTGAGAGGCAGAAACACAGAGTGGCAGAAACACTGAGAGGCAGAAACACTGAGAGGCAGAAACACTGAGCGGCAGAAACACTGAGCGGCAGAAACACTGAGAGGCAGAAACACTGAGAGGCAGAGACACTGAGAGGCAGAGACACTGAGCGGCAGAAACACTGAGAGGCAGAAACACTGAGAGGCACAAACACTGAGAGGCAGAAACACTGAGAGGCAGAAACACTGAGAGGCAGAAACACTGAGAGGCAGAAACACTGAGAGGCAGAAACACTGAGAGGCAGAAACACTGAGAGGCAGAAACACTGAGAGGCAGAAACACTGAGAGGCACAAACACTGAGAGGCAGAGACACTGAGCGGCAGAGACACTGAGAGGCAGAAACACTGAGAGGCAGAAACACTGAGAGGCAGAAACACTGAGCGGCAGAAACACTGAGAGGCAGAAACACTGAGAGGCAGAAACACTGAGCGGCAGAAACACTGAGCGGCAGAAACACTGAGAGGCAGAAACACTGAGAGGCAGAAACACTGAGTGGCAGAAACACTGAGAGGCAGAAACACTGAGAGGCAGAAACACTGAGAGGCAGAAACACTGAGAGGCAGAAACACTGAGAGGCAGAAACACTGAGAGGCAGAAACACTGAGAGGCAGAAACACTGAGAGGCAGAAACACTGAGAGGCAGAAACACTGAGAGGCAGAAACACTGAGTGGCAGAAACACTGAGAGGCAGAAACACTGAGCGGCAGAAACACTGAGAGCCAGAAACACTGAGAGGCAGAAACACTGAGAGGCAGAAACACAGAGTGGCAGAAACACTGAGAGGCAGAAACACTGAGCGGCAGAAACACTGAGAGCCAGAAACACTGAGAGGCAGAAACACTGAGTGGCAGAAACACTGAGAGGCAGAAACACTGAGTGGCAGAAACACTGAGCGGCAGAAACACTGAGAGCCAGAAACACTGAGAGGCACAAACACTGAGAGGCAGAAACACTGAGAGGCAGAAACACTGAGCGGCAGAAACACTGAGCGGCAGAAACACTGAGAGGCAGAAACACTGAGAGGCAGAAACACTGAGGGGCAGAAACACTGAGCGGCAGAAACACTGAGGGGCAGAAACACTGAGAGGCAGAAACACTGAGCGGCAGAAACACTGAGGGGCAGAAACACTGAGAGGCAGAAACACTGAGCGGCAGAAACACTGAGAGGCAGAAACACTGAGAGGCAGAAACACTGAGAGGCAGAAACACTGAGCGGCAGAAACACTGAGAGGCAGAAACACTGAGCGGCAGAAACACTGAGAGGCAGAAACACTGAGAGGCAGAAACACTGAGCGGCAGAAACACTGAGAGGCAGAAACACTGAGAGGCAGAAACACTGAGAGGCAGAAACACTGAGAGGCAGAAACACTGAGAGGCAGAAACACTGAGAGGCAGAAACACTGAGAGGCAGAAACACTGAGAGGCAGAAACACTGAGAGGCAGAAACACTGAGCGGCAGAAACACTGAGAGGCAGAAACACTGAGAGGCAGAAACACTGAGAGGCAGAAACACTGAGAGGCAGAAACACTGAGAGGCAGAAACACTGAGAGGCAGAAACACTGAGAGGCAGAAACACTGAGAGGCAGAAACACTGAGAGGCAGAAACACTGAGAGGCAGAAACACTGAGAGGCGGAAACACTGAGAGGCAGAAACACTGAGAGGCAGAAACACTGAGAGGCAGAAACACTGAGAGGCAGAAACACTGAGAGGCAGAAACACTGAGAGGCAGAGACACTGAGAGGCAGAAACACTGAGTGGCAGAAACACTGAGAGGCAGAAACACTGAGCGGCAGAAACACTGAGAGGCAGAAACACTGAGAGGCAGAAACACTGAGAGGCAGAAACACTGAGCGGCAGAAACACTGAGAGGCAGAAACACTGAGAGGCAGAAACACTGAGTGGCAGAAACACTGAGAGGCAGAAACACAGAGTGGCAGAAACACTGAGAGGCAGAAACACTGAGCGGCAGAAACACTGAGAGCCAGAAACACTGAGAGGCAGAAACACTGAGTGGCAGAAACACTGAGAGGCAGAAACACTGAGTGGCAGAAACACTGAGCGGCAGAAACACTGAGAGCCAGAAACACTGAGAGGCACAAACACTGAGAGGCAGAAACACTGAGAGGCAGAAACACTGAGCGGCAGAAACACTGAGCGGCAGAAACACTGAGAGGCAGAAACACTGAGAGGCAGAAACACTGAGGGGCAGAAACACTGAGCGGCAGAAACACTGAGGGGCAGAAACACTGAGAGGCAGAAACACTGAGCGGCAGAAACACTGAGGGGCAGAAACACTGAGAGGCAGAAACACTGAGCGGCAGAAACACTGAGAGGCAGAAACACTGAGAGGCAGAAACACTGAGAGGCAGAAACACTGAGCGGCAGAAACACTGAGAGGCAGAAACACTGAGCGGCAGAAACACTGAGAGGCAGAAACACTGAGAGGCAGAAACACTGAGCGGCAGAAACACTGAGAGGCAGAAACACTGAGAGGCAGAAACACTGAGAGGCAGAAACACTGAGAGGCAGAAACACTGAGCGGCAGAAACACTGAGCGGCAGAAACACTGAGCGGCAGAAACACTGAGCGGCAGAAACACTGAGCGGCAGAAACACTGAGCGGCAGAAACACTGAGAGGCAGAAACACTGAGAGGCAGAAACACTGAGCGGCAGAAACACTGAGCGGCAGAAACACTGAGAGGCAGAAACACTGAGAGGCAGAAACACTGAGCGGCAGAAACACTGAGAGGCAGAAACACTGAGAGGCAGAAACACTGAGAGGCAGAAACACTGAGAGGCAGAAACACTGAGAGGCAGAAACACTGAGAGGCAGAAACACTGAGAGGCAGAAACACTGAGAGGCAGAAACACTGAGAGGCAGAAACACTGAGAGGCGGAAACACTGAGAGGCAGAAACACTGAGAGGCAGAAACACTGAGAGGCAGAAACACTGAGAGGCAGAAACACTGAGAGGCAGAAACACTGAGAGGCAGAGACACTGAGAGGCAGAAACACTGAGTGGCAGAAACACTGAGAGGCAGAAACACTGAGCGGCAGAAACACTGAGAGGCAGAAACACTGAGAGGCAGAAACACTGAGAGGCAGAAACACTGAGCGGCAGAAACACTGAGAGGCAGAAACACTGAGAGGCAGAGACACTGAGAGGCAGAAACACTGAGAGGCAGAAACACTGAGAGGCAGAAACACTGAGAGGCAGAAACACTGAGAGGCAGAAACACTGAGAGGCAGAAACACTGAGAGGCAGAAACACTGAGGGGCAGAAACACTGAGCGGCAGAAACTCTGAGAACAATATTGTATTGTTATTGTATTGACAACTCATTAATTAAATATTTACCATCATATATTCTGCATAACTAGATGTTTTTAAATAAAACACTGACAAGAAACTACACAAGTTTTAGGGCTGGACAATATGATGATATTTATAATATTGATATAAGTGATCACATGGATTTAGACCTGTACTATATTTATATAAAGCGTTCACAGGCAAATTTCAGGCTCATATAAATGTCAGGAAACACGATTCCTACTGCATGTCGATATCCATGATCACTGGATCTTTGGTAAGTTGTAAGGAACACTATATCGAGTCCAACCTTTAGTTTGAACGTATAAAAGCTTGTTTTACTCGCGTTTTCGCAGTTTTCCCTATTAAATCCAGTAAATCCAGCAGCTCTTCTGCCACTCAGATGGAAAAGTGACGTCAGTGGATACACTCTATAGCAGTGTTTATTCTAAATGATTTATGGGTGTGTTAATAATCTTGAATCAGATTAAACTTCCTCTTGCAGCATCTCTTCTCTTCTCTGATGACGAGGGTGGGGCAACCTGTCACTCACATGACATGAGATCCACCAATAGCAAACCTCAACCATCCAGCCAATTCCCCATGGACACAATCAAGCCCCGCCCACATTTGTTCTTCTTCCAGAAGATTTAACAGCACAACTTCCCTTTCATGATGACTTTACCTGGATAACCCGTCAGAAGCTTCCAGTTCTTGTAGCGAATGGCGGCGTGAACCGAGATATTAAACTCTGAACGCGACCCGAGTGCGACGGGCCGAGATGCTGACGAGTGTAAAGAGTCCTGCAGGAACTCCCCCGACACATCATCACCTGGACCTGAAAGAGACACACAGCTCATGTGTGATCGGGAGTGAAACCTGGTTCTGGTCTCAGTGTAAACCGGTCTCTCACTCACATGGCGAGTCGTCCACGAAAAGCGGGTCGATGTTGTGCAGAAGCTCAACCCGAGGAGAAGCTTGACCACGACTGAAACACACACACACACACACACACACGCTTACATTAAACCTGACATTTAAGGGGCTGTTTACACCTGGCCACTTCATGCGTTTTCTCAGATCGGATTGCTATCTGATTTATCAAAACGAATCCATTTACACCTGGTCACATAAATGTGTTTTTGCAAAACGGATATAAATCCGATCTTCAATTCCCGCGCTATATGCAGATTTAATGGAGTGCACGTCACCGAAAGCAACAGATATGAGCTGCATTTTATTGATCATCAGCTAATTTCAAAATCAAAGAGAGCAATACGAGAGAGCTGCAACAGCCCTGGTAAGATCATTTCGTTTCTTTACTTTTAATGAAGATGATTGTGTGTTAAGCGTCTGCGAATTTCACTTTGATTTGCGACCATTTTCGGCACGTTGGCTTGATGAATAGACGCTCAGCTGCTCATCTGAGGTGATGCGTGTCGCAGTAGCGCTGTCAAATCTGACTATAACATGACATATAGCCTATATAACACGCTCTCACACGTTTATTTTTTAGCATTTTTGGGAGGAGTACAATTTACATATGTGGTTTCAACAACCAGATGCATTTACACTTGTCCAGATTCGTCTGGAATGCGACCCAGACCACCTCCAGATGTGGTTTGAGCGATCGGATTCAAATCCGTCTCGAATGCGTTTCGGAGGGCATTTACACCTGGTCTTTTCACAATCGGATAGCTATCCGATCACAGAAAACGCATGAAGTGGCCAGGTGTAAACAGCCCCTAAATCTCTCAACGAAACAAAACTGACTGACATTTAAATCTCTCAATCAAACAAAAGTGATCGAGATTTAACGAAACAAAACTGACCGACATTTAAATCTCTTAATGAAACAAAAGTGAACGACATTTAAATCTCTTAAAGGGTTAGTTCACCCAAAAATGAAAATTAAGTCATTAATTACTCACCCCCATGCTGTACCAACCCCGTAAGACCTTCGTTCGTCTTCGGAACACAAATGAAGATATTTATGATTAAATCTGAGAGGTGCATGACTGCTACATAGGCTCCCTAAGGGAATGAAACTTGACGGCCCAGAAAGTCATTAAAGAAAATGTTTAAATATTCCATGTCGCAACAGTGGCTCAACTATAAGTTTATAAAGCGACGAGAATACTTTTTGTGCGGAAAAACAAACAAAAATAACGACTTTATTCGACTATTCCTTTTCTTCCTTGTAGGCCTGAAACGAGACTTCAAGAGATTTCCACGACGCATGCGCGAGAATTGCGATCTCCTTCAACTACTTCAGTTCAGTTCTCGCGCGTGCGAGTCGTGGAAATCTCTTGAAGTCTCGTTTCAGGCCTACAAGGAAGAAAAGGAATAGTCGAATAAAGTCGTTATTTTTGTTTGTTTTTCCGCACAAAAAGTATTCTCGTGGCTTGATAAACTTATAGTTGAGCCACTGTTGCGACATGGAATATTTAAACATTTTCTTTAATGACTTTCTGGGCCGTCAAGTTTCATTCCCTTAGGGAGCCTATGTAGCAGTCATAAACCTCTCAGATTTAATCATAAATATCTTCATTTGTGTTCCGAAGACGAACGAAGGCCTTACGGGGTTGGTACAGCATGGGGGTGAGTAATTAATGACTTCATTTTCATTTTTGGGTGAACTAACCCTTTAATGAAACAAAAGTGAACGACATTTAAATCTCTTAATGAAACAAAAGTGACCGACATTTAAATCTCTTAATGAAACAAAAGTAAACGACATTTAAATCTCTTAATGAAACAAAAACGACTGACATTTAAATCTTTTAAGGAAACAAAAGCGACAGACATTTAAATCTCTTAACGAAACAAAACTGACCGACATTTAAATCTCTTAATGAAACAAAAGTGAACGACATTTAAATCTCTTAATGAAACAAAAGTAAACGACATTTAAATCTCTTAATGAAACAAAAGCGACCGACATTTAAATCTTTTAAGGAAACAAAAGCGACAGACATTTAAATCTCTTAATGAAACAAAAGTGAACGACATTTAAATCTCTTAATGAAACAAAAGTAAACGACATTTAAATCTCTTAATGAAACAAAAGCGACCGACATTTAAATCTTTTAAGGAAACAAAAGCGACAGATATTTAAATCTCTTAATGAAACAAAACTGACCGACATTTAAATCTCTTAATGAAACAAAACTGACCGACATTTAAATCTCTTAATGAAACAAAACTGACCGACATTTAAATCTCTTAACGAAACAAAAGCTACTGTCATTTAAATCTCTAAACAAAACAAAAGTGAACGACATTTAAATCTCTAAACGAAACAAAAGTGAACGACATTTAAATCTCTTAACGAAACAAAAGTGAACGACATTTAAATCTCTTAACGAAACAAAAGTGAACAACATTTAAATCTCTTAATGAAACAAAAGAGACTGACATTTAAATCTCTTAATGAAACAAAAGCTACTGTCATTTAAATCTCTAAACAAAACAAAAGTGAACGACATTTAAATCTCTTAACGAAACAAAAGTGAACGACATTTAAATCTCTTAACGAAACAAAAGTGAACGACATTTAAATCTCTAAACGAAACAAAAGTGAACGACATTTAAATCTCTTAACGAAACAAAAGTGACTGACATTTAAATCTCTTAACGAAACAAAATGAATGAGATTTAAATCTCTTAACGAAACAAAAGTGAACGACATTTAAATCTCTTAATGAAACAAAAGCGACTGACATTTAAATCTCTTAATGAAACAAAAGTGACTGACATTTAAATCTCTAAATGAAACAAAAGTGAACGACATTTAAATCTCTTAACGAAACAAAAATGAATGACATTTAAATCTCTTAACGAAACAAAAGTGAACGACATTTAAATCTCTTAACGAAACAAAAGTGAACGACACTTAAATCTCTTAATGAAACAAAAGCGACTGACATTTAAATATCTTCATGAAACAAAAGTGACCGACATTTAAATCTCTTAATGAAACAAAAGTGAACGACATTTAAATCTCTTAATGAAACAAAAGTGACCGACATTTAAATCTCTTAATGAAACAAAAGTGAACGACATTTAAATCTCTTAATGAAACAAAAGTGACCGACATTTAAATCTCTTAATGAAACAAAAGTAAACGACATTTAAATCTCTTAATGAAACAAAAGCGACTGACATTTAAATCTTTTAAGGAAACAAAAGCGACAGACATTTAAATCACTTAACGAAACAAAACTGACCGACATTTAAATCTCTTAATGAAACAAAAGTGAACGACATTTAAATCTCTTAATGAAACAAAAGTAAACGACATTTAAATCTCTTAATGAAACAAAAGCGACCGACATTTAAATCTTTTAAGGAAACAAAAGCGACAGACATTTAAATCTCTTAATGAAAAAAAAATAAATCCTTTCCTTTAAATCCTCGCTTGCCTGGCTTATGCTACTCCGAGCAATGTCTGAACTTTGTATTTTGAACACTTCTTGCGTTGTTTTTGCCTCTTCACGATGACTCGCTTGGTTTAGTCCTCAATTGTAAGTCGCTTTGGATAAAAGCGTCTGCTAAATGACTAAATGTAAATGTAAATGTGAAACAAAAGTGAACGACATTTAAATCTCCTAATGAAACAAAAGTAAACGACATTTAAATCTCTTAATGAAACAAAAGCTACTGTCATTTAAATCTTTTAAGGAAACAAAAGCTACTGTCATTTAAATCTTTTAAGGAAACAAAAGCGACAGACATTTAAATCTCTTAATGAAACAAAACTGACCGACATTTAAATCTCTTAATGAAACAAAACTGACCGACATTTAAATCTCTTAATGAAACAAAACTGACCGACATTTAAATCTCTTAACGAAACAAAAGCTACTGTCATTTAAATCTCTAAACAAAACAAAAGTGAACGACATTTAAATCTCTAAACGAAACAAAAGTGAACGACATTTAAATCTCTTAACGAAACAAAAGTGAACGACATTTAAATCTCTTAACGAAACAAAAGTGAACAACATTTAAATCTCTTAATGAAACAAAAGAGACTGACATTTAAATCTCTTAATGAAACAAAAGCTACTATCATTTAAATCTCTAAACAAAACAAAAGTGAACGACATTTAAATCTCTAAACGAAACAAAAGTGAATGACATTTAAATCTCTTAACGAAACAAAAGTGAACGACATTTAAATCTCTTAACGAAACAAGTGAACGACATTTAAATCTCTAAACGAAACAAAAGTGAACGACATTTAAATCTCTTAACGAAACAAAAGTGACTGACATTTAAATCTCTTAACGAAACAAAATGAATGAGATTTAAATCTCTTAACGAAACAAAAGTGAACGACATTTAAATCTCTTAATGAAACAAAAGCGACTGACATTTAAATCTCTTAATGAAACAAAAGTGACTGACATTTAAATCTCTAAATGAAACAAAAGTGAACGACATTTAAATCTCTTAACGAAACAAAAATGAATGACATTTAAATCTCTTAACAAAACAAAAGTGAACGACATTTAAATCTCTTAACGAAACAAAAGTGAACGACACTTAAATCTCTTAATGAAACAAAAGCGACTGACATTTAAATATCTTCATGAAACAAAAGCGAGTGATATTTAAACCTCTTAATGAAACAAACGAAACAAAAACGAATGACATTTAAATCTCTTAACGAAACAAGAGACCGACCGAAATTTAAGTCTCTTAACGATACAAAACCAAGCAGCCGACATTTGAATCTCTTAAAGATACAAAACTGACCGACATTTAAATCTCTTAACAACACAAACGAAACAAAAACGACCAACATTTAAATGTCTTAACGAAACAAAAGCGACATTGAAATCTCAATCACACACATCTCGATTAAACCCAGAGCTCAACTGATCATCATGACTTTACCTAAATAAAATATCTAAACATTCTTACATCAAGAGGCATTAACTGGAGAAGCAGAATGACTCAAGAAATTAAGTCTTGTTTTATGAAAAAACTATCAAAATGAAGTGAGTTTGTGCTTAAAACAATGAAATCAGAATAAATAATCTGGTATTTCCTTTGAATTACGGTTATTTGCAATGTTTTGTCACTGGCAGGTGTTTATACAAACCATTTATTTTGACTCACTTGTTCCCTGATGTGGAAAACATCATTTGATCCTCTACTGATCAGACATATTTCAATACCGTTCAAATTATCAACAGCCATCAAAACAGCACCAACGTGTGGAAATATTGATGAAGATTCACAGTCACCTGATCGTGTCCCACACATTGAAGCCGTCCAGAGGTTTGGTGCCGTTGGTCGACGCCCCAGCCAGACCCACGATCGTAGGCAGCCAATCAGAGACGTGGATGAGCCCTCGACTGACACTTCCTGGCTGCTCTATCATTGGCCCGGTCACGAAGCCCACGCCCCTGACTCCGCCCTCCCAGAGCGTCCACTTCCTGCCACGCAGAGGCCAGTTATTCCCCCCCGCCAGGGTCTGGCCACCATTATCTGCCCAACACAGAGGAAACAGCGCCACCTTATGGACTGATCACGACACTCACTACTCATGACACTTGCTTACACTGCAAAAAAATGCTTTTCTTACTTAATATTTTTGTCTTGTTTTCAGTCCAAATATCTAAAAATTCTTAAATAAAGATGCATTTACTAGATGAGTAAAATGCCATAAGAAACACTGTCTTGTTTCCTGATAAAAAATTAAGTGAGTTTTTGCTTAAAACAAGCTAAATTATCTGCCAATGGGGTGAGAAAACAAATCTTAATTCAAATGGAACACACGATTATTTTTCTGGTCCCACTGGACTGGAAACAAGACAAAAACTATCAACTCTAAAAAGCATTTTTTTGCTGTGAAGGGACATGTAATATTCAGCAATATTATTGATCTCCTGCATTGACAGCATTATATGAGAACTGAACTGAGCTGGACGATGACATCACGGTTTTCTCCAGAGCCGCTATATGTATAAATGAACTAAATTAATAACTTTTTTACAGCAGAAATGAAACATCATTTCTGGAAACAAACTTTTTTGCATTATTGTCCTGTTATCTCTGTAAAGCTGCTGTGAAACACTGTGTTGTAAAGCACTGTATAAATAAAGCTGACTTGACTTGACAGAGGTTTTTACACAAACCATTAATTTTGCCTTATTTGTTCCTCGATGTGCAATACATCACTTGGTCCTCTATTGATCCGACATATTTCAGCTCTACTGTATTGCCCTGCTAGCAGAACACACCGAGTCTACAGTAATGCAGATGTTTCATAATTATTGACATGTTTTGTGCTTTTACGTTATAGATCCACACATTCACACACACACTGGTGGCGGAGGAAAGATCGGTAGTGTTGAACTGTAGATATGCTCAAGCAATGCGATCGGACAGCGTGAAATCCAGCAGTAATTTCAATATTTCCAGTGGTGCATTGCAAGAGAAAACATTCAATGCGGTGTTGATGAGAACCTGTGGCATAATTATGAGGAACGAATGGACTTAATGTGAAGTTATGAGTATTTAAAAAAAAAATATATATATATAGATATTTCCACCCATAAGTTTCCTTTGGTTGTTTTTTTTTCCCCAGTATCTAGCATTTGATTTTTAAAAGCATCATATTTCATATTGATATCTGTATTTTGTTGTACGTTGTGTAATGATTGATTGAAAGAATAAATTAATTTGACCACAAGTTGTGGTGTTTGATGGGAATGTTTGCTTATGTTGCATGATTTTAAAGTTTTAGAGAGTTAGAGCATTTTGCTAACAAAATGAGTAAATTTGGCCATTGAGCTTCAGTCTTAGCCTGTGTTTACGGTCTGGCAAATCTGGTATTTGTCTGGATCACTCAGTTGTTCTTGCGTCACTGATGCATGTGCTAGTCAGCACTATAAACACAATATTATAGAGCTTTTATAGAAATATGACTCCCTGTAACGCTGCTGTATACATTTAGACTGATATTTGGGGCTGTTGAATGCTTGAATCTGATTGGTTGACAAACGTTCTAAGGTGTGCAATTATATTCCAGGAAACGCGCGGCTAAAGTAGTTCCGGCAGGTCTTGACCGCATTACAGTTCCATATCACTGCGCGTAGTGACTGTAATAACGGAAAATAGGATACAATTCATAACAAGAAAAATCATGCGCTTGATCTGCCATTTTCGATGTCTAACTTCACAGTCAATGAAAACGTGCAGTTTAATTTTTATTAATAAAGTATATAGTCCTATCTATAATCAATAGAATATTAAACTGAGTATATAAATAAATTGATAGTCCTGCTGCACGGGTTTTGTTATTATAGCAGATAATATAACAAATAAATAAATAATGATGGGCCTACTTGTTAAAATGGATTTGTGTTTAATATATTAGGCAAGCCTACTGTCAATAATGGAAAAAACTAATTAATTAAAACAAATGAATTAATAAATAAATGAAATATTATTGAAGCAGATGCTTTTCTGTCTCGTTATTGAAATCTCTCTCTCTCTTTAAAGGCACACTATGCTGGAATTCCGTTTTTGTCAAACAGCGACCCCTAGAGTCGCTGTGGAGAACTTGTATTTAACGTTACTGTCGTAAATGCCACTCACGGAGAGCGTCTGCCATAGACTGGTCTCTGCACTCACGGCCTGATACTCCTTTGAAGCTGTTATATTAAGGTACACATCTTGCATAGTGTGCCTTTAAATAAGAGATCTAGCGCTAAAATGTGTTTTTGAACTCAACCTGAGCGCTCGTGTCCGCTGCTATCAGTGTCATAGATACATAACGTTAGTCATTGTGTCTCTTGTGGCGGCGCGCGCGCAGTCTTCACTCGGACGCGCTCTTCAATCTATCGCCGTTGCGGAGACTCTATTTATTCTGGTGAAATCACAAAATAAAATGCACACAAACTTAGAAAGATTTACTTACTAGGCCATCAACAAGATCGCCAGGTCAGCACCACTGTTGCATCCAGTGCTGCTTTTTAGCTCGCGCCAACGAGTGAAAGCCCGACCGAGAGGGACTCACTCTCGTCCGGTTGCTCACGCGGTCAGATTCTCTTTTCCTTTTCCTAGTCTCTTCCGACCGCGTTTTCTTTGCTTTTTCCATCGTCAAGTATCACGTCTGAAATGCGCGCAAGTGGTTTCGTGCTTCAAATGTTGTTGTTGATGTGCGTGACATCGTTGCCGTAAAGCATGTCGTCATTCTCGCGAGATTTGTCGGGGGCGCTCCTCTCAAACTTGCATTGCTGGTTTTTCCAGCGGCGTCCCCCCCAAGCTTTACTACCAGGATGATTCGCCCAAATATGAGTTTGTTTACCACCGAAATGACTTTGAAGCTGTTATATTAAGGTACAATTCTTGCATAGTGTGCCTTTAATACCTGCATTAATAACTGCATTAGTCTGCGGTCAGTGGCTCAAACCAACGTTACTCGCTCTGAAATGACGTTTTGGTAATTAGCAACGGAGGCTTGGGATTAAATGCGTAAGAAATTAGTCCTACACACAATAGCGTTTTAATGACAAAACCTGACAAACGTCTTAAAATACTTAATCTGAACAATGTTTGGAAGTGTGGAGAACAATGTTAGGACGCTTCGCATCGTGACCGCATTACCACCTCCGGTGTGCATTATTATTCTAATATTTCAATGTCGTCAGTTATTCCTTCCACATCTCCTGTGGAGAAGATGTTATTCAAATATATATATATATATATAGCATGAGCCTGTGGAGTATGAGCCTGTGGAGTATGAGCCTGTGGAGTATGAGCCTGTGGAGTATGAGCCAGTGGAGTATGAGCCTGTGGAGTATGAGCCAGTGGAGTATGAGCCTGTGGAGTATGAGCCTGTGGAGTATGAGCCTGTGGAGTATGAGCCTGTGGAGTATGAGCCTGTGGAGTATGAGCCTGTGGAGTATGAGCCTGTGGAGTATGAGCCTGTGGAGTATGAGCCTGTGGAGTATGAGCCTGTGGAGTATGAGCCTGTGGAGTATGAGCCAGTGGAGTATGAGCCTGTGGAGTATGAGCCTGTGGAGTATGAGCCTGTGGAGTATGAGCCTGTGGAGTATGAGCCTGTGGAGTATGAGCCAGTGGAGTATGAGCCTGTGGAGTATGAGCCAGTGGAGTATGAGCCTGTGGAGTATGAGCCTGTGGAGTATGAGCCAGTGGAGTATGAGCCTGTGGAGTATGAGCCTGTGGAGTATGAGCCTGTGGAGTATGAGCCTGTGGAGTATGAGCCTGTGGAGTATGAGCCTGTGGAGTATGAGCCTGTGGAGTATGAGCCTGTGGAGTATGAGCCAGTGGAGTATGAGCCTGTGGAGTATGAGCCTGTGGAGTATGAGCCTGTGGAGTATGAGCCAGTGGAGTATGAGCCTGTGGAGTATGAGCCTGTGGAGTATGAGCCTGTGGAGTATGAGCCTGTGGAGTATGAGCCTGTGGAGTATGAGCCTGTGGAGTATGAGCCAGTGGAGTATGAGCCTGTGGAGTATGAGCCAGTGGAGTATGAGCCTGTGGAGTATGAGCCTGTGGAGTATGAGCCTGTGGAGTATGAGCCTGTGGAGTATGAGCCTGTGGAGTATGAGCCTGTGGAGTATGAGCCTGTGGAGTATGAGCCTGTGGAGTATGAGCCAGTGGAGTATGAGCCTGTGGAGTATGAGCCTGTGGAGTATGAGCCTGTGGAGTATGAGCCTGTGGAGTATGAGCCAGTGGAGTATGAGCCTGTGGAGTATGAGCCTGTGGAGTATGAGCCTGTGGAGTATGAGCCTGTGGAGTATGAGCCTGTGGAGTATGAGCCTGTGGAGTATGAGCCTGTGGAGTATGAGCCTGTGGAGTATGTACCTGTGGAGTATGAGCCAGTGGAGTATGTACCTGTGGAGAAGATGAGCACGGTGTTGTTCCACAGCCCAGTGTCCTGAAGAGCTTGGCTGATGTTCCCGACGGCTTCATCCATCGCCGACACCATGCCTGCGTACTCGCGCCGATGCGCGTCCTTGATGAAGCTGTAGGGGGCGACGTAGCGCTCGGGCACCTGGAGGGGCGCGTGAACCGCCTGCAGCGCCACATAGAGGAACAACGGCTGCCACACAGGGAGGAAACCGTATTATTCACAGAAACCAGAGATGCATGTGTTCCCTGCCTCTGCTCAGCCGGATGCATTTCACATTTCTGACAGCAGTTTTAAAATAAAATTTAGGGCTTTTTAAGACCTCCACAAATCATATTAGTACCGTATGGGCGGGGAAGGGCAAGAGCAACAGTAAAATAAAGATTTTATCTCTTGGTACGAACATGTTCTATCAGATTAGAAGTAGGCGATATGGCAAAAATATCATATCACGATTTTTTTCACGATTCTTTTTTGCACTTTTTTGTTTTACTATTTTGTTATTAATAACTGGGCATTACAGCCAAACTAATGTCCCTATTTTAAAAACAAAACCTTACAAGGTCACAAAATATAAAATAAAATAGAGATAGGCAGACATTAAGGCCAAAGTGGCCTAAAAAATATATAAAAAAATAAGAACAAAGATACACATTATTTTGAAGAATGTTGGTAACCATGACTTACATAGTCAACGGGGACCAGCAACTGCTTGGTTAGCAACATTATTAAAAATATCTTATTATGTCTACAACACAAGAAATAAATTAATACAGGTTCGGAACAACATTAGAGTGGGTAAACTAGACATTAGAGTGGATAAATTAGACATTAGAGTGGGTAAACTAGACATTAGAGTGGGTAAACTAGACATTAGAGTAGGTAAACTAGACATTAGAGTGGGTAAACTAAACATTAGAGTGGGTAAATTAGACATTAGAGTGGGTAAACTAGACATTAGAGTGGGTAAACTAGACATTAGAGTGGGTAAACTAGACATTAGAGTGGGTAAATTAGACATTAGAGTGGGTAAACTAGACATTAGAGTGGGTAAACTAGACATTAGAGTGGGTAAACTAGACATTAGAGTGGGTAAACTAGACATTAGAGTGGGTAAACTAGACATTAGAGTGGGTAAATTAGACAGAGTGGGTAAACTAGACATTAGAGTGGGTAAATTAGACATTAGAGTGGGTAAACTAGACATTAGAGTGGGTAAACTAGACATTAGAGTGGGTAAACTAGACATTAGAGTGGGTAAACTAGACATTAGAGTGGGTAAATTAGACAGAGTGGGTAAACTAGACATTAGAGTGGGTAAATTAGACATTAGAGTGGGTAAACTAGACATTAGAGTGGGTAAACTAGACATTAGAGTGGGTAAACTAGACATTAGAGTGGGTAAACTAGACATTAGAGTGGGTAAACTAGACATTAGAGTGGGTAAATTAGACAGAGTGGGTAAACTAGACATTAGAGTGGGTAAATTAGACATTAGAGTGGGTAAATTAGACATTAGAGTGGGTAAACTAGATAGAGTGGGTAAACTAGACATTAGAGTGGGTAAACTAGACATTAGAGTGGGTAAACTAGACATTAGAGTGGGTAAACTAGACATTAGAGTGGGTAAACTAGACATTAGAGTGGGTAAACTAGACAGAGTGGGTAAACTAGACATTAGAGTGGGTAAACTAGACATTAGAGTGGGTAAACTAGACATTAGAGTGGGTAAACTAGACTTTAGAGTGGGTAAATAGACATTAGAGTGGGTAAACTAGACATTAGAGTGGGTAAACATTAGAGTGGGTAAACTAGACATTAGAGTGGGTAAACTAGACATTAGAGTGGGTAAACTAGAAAGAGTGGGTAAACTAGACATTAGAGTGGGTAAACTAGACATTAGAGTGGGTAAACTAGACATTAGAGTGGGTAAACTAGACTTTAGAGTGGGTAAATAGACATTAGAGTGGGTAAACTAGACATTAGAGTGGGTAAACATTAGAGTGGGTAAACTAGACATTAGAGTGGGTAAACTAGACATTAGAGTGGGTAAATAGACATTAGAGTGGGTAAACTAGACATTAGAGTGGGTAAACATTAGAGTGGGTAAACTAGACTTTAGAGTGGATAAACTAGACTTTAGAGTGGGTAAACTAGACTTTAGAGTGGATAAACTAGACATTAGAGTGGGTAAACTAGACTTTAGAGTGGATAAACTAGACATTAGAGTGGGTAAACTAGACATTAGAGTGGGTAAACTAGACTTTAGAGTGGATAAACTAGACATTAGAGTGGGTAAACTAGACATTAGAGTGGGTAAACTAGACATTAGAGTGGGTAAACTAGACATTAGAGTGGGTAAACTACACTTTAGAGTGGATAAACTAGACATTAGAGTGGGTAAACTAGACTTTAGAGTGGATAAACTAGACATTAGAGTGGGTAAACTAGACATTAGAGTGGGTAAACTAGACATTAGAGTGGGTAAACTAGACATTAGAGTGGGTAAACTAGACTTTAGAGTGGATAAACTAGACATTAGAGTGGGTAAACTAGACTTTAGAGTGGATAAACTAGACATTAGAGTGGGTAAATAGACATTAGAGTGGGTAAACTAGACATTAGAGTGGGTAAACATTAGAGTGGGTAAACTAGACTTTAGAGTGGATAAACTAGACTTTAGAGTGGGTAAACTAGACTTTAGAGTGGATAAACTAGACATTAGAGTGGGTAAACTAGACTTTAGAGTGGATAAACTAGACATTAGAGTGGGTAAACTAGACATTAGAGTGGGTAAACTAGACTTTAGAGTGGATAAACTAGACATTAGAGTGGGTAAACTAGACATTAGAGTGGGTAAACTAGACTTTAGAGTGGATAAACTAGACATTAGAGTGGGTAAACTAGACTTTAGAGTGGATAAACTAGACATTAGAGTGGGTAAACTAGACATTAGAGTGGGTAAACTAGACATTAGAGTGGGTAAACTAGACATTAGAGTGGGTAAACTAGACTTTAGAGTGGATAAACTAGACATTAGAGTGGGTAAACTAGACATTAGAGTGGGTAAACTAGACTTTAGAGTGGATAAACTAGACATTAGAGTGGGTAAATTAGACATCGAGGACCGAGTACCTTCTCCGACCCGTGGCGTGTGATGATGTCCTCGGCTCTCTGAGAGAAGAGTTCTGTAGAGTATCGGCCCGTGTAATCGACGGCCGGTTCTTCCCCGTCCCGCAGGTCCAGAGCGCAGCGCGTCACGTTCAGAGGAGCGATAAGACTACATCTGTGGTGAGTGAAATAATCCTCTGAACCCGTGAGGTATCCTGCACACACACACACGCACACATGAGCAACATAAGCATCTGTGCCTGCTTCATTGTGGCTACGTTTACATGCAACCTAATCATCCGCTAGTGATGGTATTGACGGATCAATCATGACATAGAAATAGCGTAATGACGTAGATATAGCGTAATTACGTAGAAATAGCGTGATGATGTAGAAATAGCGTAATGACGGGGAAATAGCGTAATGACATAGAAATAGCGTAATGACGTAGAAATAGCATGAAGATGTAGAAATAGCGTAATGACGTAGAAATAGCGTGATGATGTACAAATAGCGTGATGATGTAGAAATAGCGTAATGACGTAGAAATAGAGTGATGATGTAGAAATAGCGTAATGACGTAGAAATAGAGTGATGATGTAGAAATAGCGTAATGATGTAGAAATAGCGTAATGATGTAGAAATAGTGTAATGATGTAAAAAATATCATAATGATGTAGAAATAGCGTAATGATGTATAAATAGCGTAATGACGTAGAAATAGTGTAATGATGTAGAAATAGCGTGATGTAGAAATAGCGTGATGATGTAGAAATAGCGTAATGATGTAGAAATAGCATAATGACGTAGAAATAGCGTGATGATGTAGAAATAGTGTAATGATGTAGAAATAGAGTGATGATGTAGAAATAGTGTAATGACGTAGAAATAGAGTGATGATGTAGAAATAGTGTAATGACGTAGAAATAGAGTGATGATGTAGAAATAGCGTGACAACGTACAAATAGCGTGATGATGTAGAAATAGCGTAATGATGTTGAAATAGCGTAATGATGTAGAAATAGCGTAATGACGTAGAAATAGCGTGATGATGTAGAAATAGCGTGATGATGTTGAAATAGCGTGATGATGTTGAAATAGCGTAATGACGTAGAAATAGCGTGATGATGTTGAAATAGCGTAATGACGTAGAAATAGTGTAATGATGTAGAAATAGAGTGATGACGTAGAAATAGTGTAATGACGTAGAAATAGAGTGATGATGTAGAAATAGTGTAATGACGTAGAAATAGAGTGATGATGTAGAAATAGCGTGACAACGTAGAAATAGCGTGATGATGTAGAAATAGCGTAATGATGTTGAAATAGCGTAATGATGTAGAAATAGCGTAATGACGTAGAAATAGCGTGATGATGTAGAAATAGCGTAATGACGTAGAAATAGCGTGATGATGTAGAAATAGCGTGATGATGTTGAAATAGCGTAATGACGTAGAAATAGCGTGATGATGTTGAAATAGCGTAATGACGTAGAAATAGCGTGACAACGTAGAAATAGCGTGATGATGTAGAAATAGCGTAATGATGTTGAAATAGCGTAATGATGTAGAAATAGCGTAATGATGTAGAAATAGCGTAATGATGTTGAAATAGCGTAATGACGTAGAAATAGCGTAATGACGTAGAAATAGCGTGATGATGTTGAAATAGCGTAATGACGTAGAAATAGCGTGATGATGTTGAAATAGCGTAATGATGTAGAAATAGCGTAATGATGTTGAAATAGCGTAATGACGTAGAAATAGCGTGATGATGTAGAAATAGCGTAATGACGTAGAAATAGCGTAATGATGTAGAAATAGCGTGATGATGTAGAAATAGCGTAATGACGTAGAAATAGCGTAATGATGTAGAAATAGCGTAATGATGTAGAAATAGCGTAATGATGTAGAAACAGCGTAATGATGTAGAAATAGTGATGATGTAGAAATAGCGTGATGATGTAGAAATAGCGTAATGACGTAGAAATAGCGTAATGATGTAGAAATAGCGTGATGATGTAGAAATAGCGTAATGACGTAGAAATAGCGTAATGATGTAGAAATAGCGTAATGATGTAGAAATAGCGTAATGATGTAGAAACAGCGTAATGATGTAGAAATAGTGATGATGTAGAAATAGCGTGATGATGTAGAAATAGCGTGATGATGTAAAAATTAGAGATGCACCGATTACAATTTTCTAGGCCGATCCCGATTCCGATTTTTCCTTGAGTTTGACCTGCCGATACCGATTTTAGCCGATTCCGATTTTATTTTTTTCAAACCACTTTACAGCACACACAAATATTTATTTTCTATCTTCTCTTTAATAGAACATTTTGCATAGAACATTTTTTGAACAGATAATCGCTATAAAATAGAACTATATAAATGACTCCTAGTGTGGGAAATTCTCACACATCTAAAGTGCAGTTTTATGGAAGAACCATTTCCTTTTCACATCCAATATCCAATAAAAAAAAATTGATATATTTTGCAAACTAAACTTCTGTATGAAAACAGGTAATGGCAATAAAATAATATATAAATAACAAATAAAATTTCAATAAATATAGCCTTGCAGTATAAAGATATTTATCTCTCTCTATCTCACACACACACAGGCCTATTGCAATCCCTTGTTGTATATCAATGGCAAGTTATATTTCTCAAGCAGTTCTTCTCTCATCTGACACATGTCCAGCCAAGCTAAACAGGACAAGTGGAGCATGTGCAGGGAAACAATTAAATAATAATAAAAACAAGTTTAAATGGGTAAATTTTCTATAAATATTTTTGAGTCTTCATTTTCTTTCTGACATAGCCTAGCCTACTTCAGTTCTTGTTAAAACACACCAGACATGCAAATTCTTTGCATTTTGGGCACTTTTTGGATGAAATCATATTTATTTTGTCCATCAAAAGTGTGCTTTCACTTAAATTGAGCGCAGCAAAAATAGATTCGGCGCCGAAACCCGCTCTTCACTGTTCACGCGACGCTCCTGCTCGACGCTCACGCGCTGCTCCGGCTCGCGGTGTGAATGCACTCACTGATTAACATGCACGCTGAACAAAAAAAAAAAACGCGCTGCACCTTGTGGTGTGAAACGGCCGTAATTCACAAGGTTTCCTACATGTGCGCGTTCCGTGTGCACGTGTGATGCTGATGTTGCGCGATGTTAATCATGCGGCGCCCGAGTGCATTTGACCGGCATAAAATCGGATTATGTCAGACTGACCGGCCGGTCGCCGATCACGTGAAAACCGGCCGATTCCGGTCACCAGCCGATCAATCGGTGCATCTCTAGTAAAAATAGCGTAATGATGTAAAAATAGCGTAATGATGTAGAAATGGAGTGATGATGTAGAAATAGCGTAATGATGTAGAAATAGCGTAATGACGTAGAAATAGCGTAATGACGTAGAAATAGCGTAATGATGTAAAAATAGCGTAATGATGTAGAAATGGAGTGATGATGTAGAAATAGCGTAATGATGTAGAAATAGCGTAATGACGTAGAAATAGCGTAATGACGTAGAAATAGCGTAATGACGTAGAAATAGCTACTTGCTATTAGCTACACGCTATTTCTATGTCATTACGCTATTTCTATGTCATTACGCTATTTCTACATCATTGCACATGCGCAGGCTTTCAGTTTCGGTTTGCAATCCGATCAAGTGTTCACATGTTCTCTCGATCGGATTATAAAAGGAATTAACACTCCTTTCACTCCGATGGAAATGTCATTGGGATCGAGCTCAGTCGGGTCGATTAAGGCGTTTACATGAAGCTTCCAGTGAGATTGATCCGCCAATCCCATAACTAGCGGATGATTAGCTTGCATGTAAACGCAGCCACTCAGGGACTGGGATCCTACCGAAGAAGGTCTGGAAGCCTCGCCGGGTGGGCAGACAGTCCTTCCGGAACATTCCCAGATGCCACTTTCCCACCATGTGTGTGGCGTAGCCGGCGTCCCGCAGGAGCTCAGGAAGAAGCTTCTCGTCCAGAGGAACACAGTACGGCTGACAGGGCCAGATGATCTCGTGCTGCAGACCAGTGCGAATCTGAACACACACACACGGGTCATAACACACACACACACACAGTATATACCACGGTATTCCGGCCCACTTCCAACAAAACCATGGTACAAAACACATGGTGGTTCTACGGTAAAATTAAACACACTGTAAAAAGTGTTCAGTTCACTTACTTAACATTTTTTAGTAAACCCGTTGCCTTAAAATATAAAATATAAAATATAAAAAATATATAAAATATAAAAAAATCACTCTCCAGGATATTCTCATTCACGGTGTTACGATTTAGAGAACAGAGGACCAAAAAGCGAGTTTCACAATGATAACAGTCTTTAATGGAAATGAGGCACGAATCACTGAATTAAATAAGGAACATAAATCTTCTCAGGATTCTCAAGTAACAGTCCAAACAGAAATCTTCACTTGTAGAAATGTAACACAAACAGCAGGACGTAGAAAGTATTGTCACTGGGAAACTTGAAACGCGGCCACGCGTTTGGCGAGGCTGAGACCCCCAGAGCGGACTGCCGAGAGAGAGACGAGACCCGTTGAGTGTACCGTAGACTGGATACAACGTCTGGCCAGGAACACAGCGTCTGAATTGGCAGGGCAGAGTTACGTGAGCAGGTAAGATAACGGATGAATCTACCAGCTCAAGGCGAAGCATCCACACGAACCACACAGGACAGGACAGGACAGGACAAGACGCGACTCTTGATGAGAGAGGTAAGAGCAATGTTATCTGCATGTATAGTTTGCAATAAACTGACAAAAAGACAGAGAAAGAGAGAGTTAGAAATAGTAGGAAGCATTAGAGGAAAGGAGAGACAGGTGAGGGGAGATTAAGGTAAACGAGAACAGCTGAACCTGATGAGACAAAAGAGAAAGTGTAGAGAGTGAATGTAATGTGTGACCACAAGAGGGAGACAGAGAAGGGAGGAACCCGGATCATGACAGTACCCCCTTCTCAACGAGCGCCCCCTGGCGCTCCCGAGGAGGAGGACTGGCGAGAACGGAGGAACTCATCAATAAGCGAAGGGTCCAAGATGTCCCGAGAGGGTACCCAGCTTCTCTCCTCCGGCCCATACCCCTCCCAATCGACTAAGTACTGGTGACCACGACCCCGGCGGCGTGTGTCAAGGATGCGACGAACTCGGAAAACAGGAGAATCATCAATCTGAACAGGTGGACAAACAGGACGAGAGGGCGCGCGAACGATGGGTTTAATATGTGAAACATGGAAAACAGGATGGACCCGACGGAGATAGGGGGGAAGGCGAAGTCGTACCGCGACAGGATTAATGATCTTAATAATACGAAAAGGCCCGATAAAACGGGACGCCAACTTACGGGACTCAGAATGTAATGGCAAATCTGCGGTGGAAAGCCACACACGCTGGCCACGAACGTAGCGCGGACTCTTAACCCGACGCCTATTGGCGGTGATGCTCATGCGAGTGTTAGAGCGACGAAGTGCAGTTCTCACCCTCCTCCAAGTGCTTTTACAACGGTCAATATAGGCCTGAGCCGACGGTGAATTGGATACAGTCTCCTGAGACGAAAATAAAGGAGGCTGGTAACCGAGGCAACAGTGGAAAGGGGAAAGACCCGTAGCAGAGGATGGGAGGGAATTATGCGCATACTCTGCCCAGGCCAGTTGCTCAGACCATGACGTGGGACAACGATGAGCAAGGCTGCGGAGAATGCGGACAACAATCTGATTGGCGCGTTCGGCTTGCCCATTGGTTTGGGGATGAAAACCCGACGAGAGGCTGGCAGTAGCCCCAATGAGACGGCAAAATTCCTTCCAGAAGAAAGCGGAGAATTGCGGACCTCTATCAGAAACCACGTCGGTAGGTAACCCATGTACTTTGAAAACATGATCTACCATTATCTGGGCTGTCTCTTTGGCAGATGGGAGTTTAGCGAGTGGGATGAAACGTGCGGATTTTGAAAAGCGATCGACAACAGTTAAGATAACCGTATTGCCAGCCGACGAAGGAAGCCCGGTAATGAAATCAAGAGCTATATGAGACCAGGGTCGAGCTGGAACAGGGAGCGGTCGAAGCAAACCAGCTGGGGGAGAATTGCTGGTCTTGGTTTGTGCGCAGGTAATACAAGAGGCGATAAAGCGACGTGTATCGCGTCCCATAGTGGGCCACCAGAAGCGCTGGCGGATAAAAGCAAGAGAGCCCCGAACGCCGGGATGGGCAGACAACTTGGACGCATGTCCCCATTGGAGAACAGCGCGGCGAACGGACATGGGAACAAAAAGGAGATCCTTAGGACAGTTACGCGGCACGGAAACCTGAGATAGAGCGCGTTTGACTAACCTCTCGACCCCCCACACGGCGGTACCCACGACACGACCGGGAGGAATAATAACCTCAGGGGTAACGGCAGCGGTGGGGGACTCAAAGAGGCGAGAAAGGGCATCAGGTTTGACATTCTTAGAACCCGGGCGAAATGAGATGGAAAAGTCAAAACGCGTAAAAAACAGAGCCCAGCGGGCTTGACGGGCATTGAGTCTCTTTGCCGAACGGATGTATTCTAAATTTCGATGATCTGTCCAAACGACGAAAGGAACGGGAGAACCCTCCAACCAGTGTCTCCATTCGCCCAGCGCCAAACGAACGGCGAGCAGTTCACGGTTGCCAACATCATAATTTCGTTCGGAGGGCGTGAGGCGATGAGAATAAAACGCGCAGGGATGTACCCTTCCGTCCGTAGAAGAGCGCTGAGAAAGGACGGCCCCGACCCCGACCTCCGAGGCATCGACCTCAACAATAAACGGTTCCGAGACGACGGGAGAGACTAAGATAGGAGCGGAGGTAAAGAGGGTCTTTAGCTGGACAAAAGCCGCGTGAGCAGCCTCTGACCATCTAAAGCGGGACTTAACAGACGTCAGCGCAGTGAGGGGCGCGGCTACTTGGCTAAAGCCTTGTATGAATCGACGGTAAAAATTGGCAAAACCAAGAAAGCGTTGAAGCGCGACCCGAGAGTCGGGAACGGGCCATTCAGTGACCGCCCGGACCTTTGCAGGATCCATACTGATTCCCTCTGCCGAAATGACTGAGCCCAGAAACGTAACCGACGCGACATGAAACGAACATTTCTCCGCCTTGACAAAGAGTCGATTCTCTAACAGACGCTGAAGGACTCGACGAACGTGCTGGACATGAACTTGAAGTGAGGGAGAGAAAATGAGAATGTCATCGAGATAGACAAATACAAATATATTTAGCATATCTCGTAAGACATCATTGATAAGGGCTTGGAACACGGCAGGAGCGTTGACCAGACCGAACGGTAGAACCCGGTATTCAAAGTGACCGAGGGGCGTATTAAAAGCGGTCTTCCACTCGTCACCCTCCTTTATACGAACAAGATGATAAGCGTTACGAAGATCAAGTTTGGTGAAAATCTTAGCCCCCTGTAGGATCTCAAAGGCTGACGACATTAAAGGCAAGGGATAACGGTTCTTGACCGTAATCTCGTTCAGCCCTCGATAATCGATACAGGGACGTAACGAACCGTCCTTCTTTTTGACAAAAAAGAAACCTGCTCCGGCGGGTGACGAGGAAGGAACAATAGTACCGGCATTAAGAGAATCGGACAGATAATTCTCTAGCGCCTTCCTCTCGGGAGTCGAAAGAGAATATAATCTACCGCGCGGGGGCGTGGCCCCTGGAAGAAGGTCGATACTACAATCGTACGGACGATGGGGGGGGAGAGAAGTGGCCCGGGCACGACTAAAGACCCCTCGCAGATCGTGATAACCCTCCGGAACTCCAGACAAATCACCGGGCTCCTCCTGAAAAACAGAGACAGAGGAAACAGGAGGAACAGCAGAGGTTAAACACTCAACATGACAAGACAATTTCCATGACAGAATGGATCCGTCGGACCAGTTGACGTGGGGATTATGTTGTACTAGCCACGGATGACCAAGTACCACAGGAGAAAAGGGGGAACGAAAAATTAAAAAGGAAATTGTCTCTTTATGGTTACCCGAGACGGTAAGCGTCAGAGGGATAGTCTTCTGCTTTATCCTGGGAAGGAAGCTACCATCTAGGGCATAGAGGGGGGTAGAGTCTTTTAAGTTTATGAGAGGAATACCTTGTTTCTGAGCCCACCCCTCATCGAGGAAATTCCCCTCCGCCCCTGAGTCGATCAGAACCTCGCAGGAGACAGATGAGACGGGCCACCGAAGAAGTCCCGGAAGGGTAGTACAAGACTTGGATGGAGAGTTCCTAGACATCACGCTCGCCAGTAACCCTCCACCTACTGACGAGCTCTGGCTTTTACCGGACAGTTAGTGACAAAGTGGGTGGCTGAAGCACAGTACATACACAAACGATTGGTAATGCGTCGCTCGCGCTCCTTAGAGGTAATACGGAGACCACCAAGCTGCATGGGTTCTGGGTCCGTGTCAGAAGCATGAGGAGAAGCGTTAGTGGAAGAAGTTGGAACCAGGACGGCTTGGGACCTACGTGCTCTGTGACGCAAGTCAAACCGCTTCTCGATCCGGATCGCCAAATCGATGAGATCATCAAGTCGGACCGGCACCTCGCGCATGAAGATCTCGTCCTTAAGGTCAGGATTCAACGCCTCCAGAAAGCGCGCAACCAAAGCCGGCTCGTTCCACCCGCAGGACGTTGAAAGGGTGCGGAACTCAATGGAGAAGTCAGTGACAGAACGTCTCCCCTGGCGAAGAGACGAAAGAAGTCGTGAAGCCTCCTCGCCATGTGCTGACCGGTCGAAGACACGGATCATCTCCTGTTTGAAAAGCGTGAAGTCAAGGACGCAATCACCCTCTGCCTCCCAGTTGGCCGCTCCCCAGTCCCGGGCCCGTCCAGCGAGGAGAGAGATTACATAGGCGACCTTGGCTCGCTCCCGGGCGTAAGTGGCAGGCTGTAACGAGAAAACTACCTCGCATTGAGTGAGGAATGAGCGGCATTGAGTAGGCTCACCGGAATAGACAGGAGGGTTGTTGATACGTGGTTCAGAGCCCTCACGGGTCTCAGAGGCGGGTGGCTCGTGGCGTACCAGATGAACCTGATGAGAGAGGTCCGCCATCTGATTAGCGAGAGAGTCGACAGCCTGGCGAGCGGTGGATATCTCCTGCTCGTGTCTGCCCAGCATGGCACCCTGAAGTTCGACTGCCGCTTGAAAGGGAATGCCGCTCGCTTGGTCCATTGTGTTCAGTTTATTCTGTTACGATTTAGAGAACAGAGGACCAAAAAGCGAGTTTCACAATGATAACAGTCTTTAATGGAAATGAGGCACGAATCACTGAATTAAATAAGGAACATAAATCTTCTCAGGATTCTCAAGTAACAGTCCAAACAGAAATCTTCACTTGTAGAAATGTAACACAAACAGCAGGACGTAGAAAGTATTGTCACTGGGAAACTTGAAACGCGGCCACGCGTTTGGCGAGGCTGAGACCCCCAGAGCGGACTGCCGAGAGAGAGACGAGACCCGTTGAGTGTACCGTAGACTGGATACAACGTCTGGCCAGGAACACAGCGTCTGAATTGGCAGGGCAGAGTTACGTGAGCAGGTAAGATAACGGATGAATCTACCAGCTCAAGGCGAAGCATCCACACGAACCACACAGGACAGGACAGGACAGGACAAGACGCGACTCTTGATGAGAGAGGTAAGAGCAATGTTATCTGCATGTATAGTTTGCAATAAACTGACAAAAAGACAGAGAAAGAGAGAGTTAGAAATAGTAGGAAGCATTAGAGGAAAGGAGAGACAGGTGAGGGGAGATTAAGGTAAACGAGAACAGCTGAACCTGATGAGACAAAAGAGAAAGTGTAGAGAGTGAATGTAATGTGTGACCACAAGAGGGAGACAGAGAAGGGAGGAACCCGGATCATGACACACGGTTCCTTGCTGGTGGAATGATCTCCAGATCATCCGGAACGCAGAATCCCCGACAGCATTCAAAAGAAAACTTTTCTCTTCCGTGAGCACTTGGCCTCTTAAAAAGTCATTTTAAAAAATAATTTAAAAAAAATAGTCCCTTTTCCTATAACCCTGCGACTCAGAGCAACGCCTGGCCTTTGTGTTTGAGCTCTTCTTGTGTTGTTTTTGCCTCTTCATGACACCTCGCTTGCTTTAGTCTTCATTTGTAAGTCGCTTTGGACAAATGACTAAATGTAAAAATATTAAGTAAATAAACTTAATGGTTAATTGAAAAAATTAAGTTACGTGAACTTGACAATTCTACATTACTTTTTTTTTTCGATTTTATTTACTTTATTTATTTATTAAGTTTATTTACTTAATTTTAAGGCAACGGGGTTTCCTCAATTTTTTAAGTTAATTCAACTGATCACTTTTTACAGTGCAGTTTTGGATATGTAAATAAATAGATTGAATTGATATTAATAATGGAATATGCGTATGACCAATGAAAATGGTATTAAAGGGTTAGTTCACCCAAAAATGAAAATTAGCCCATGGTTTACTCACACTTCAGTCATCCTACAGTAGGTGTGTGTGTGTGACACTCTTCTTTCAGACGAACACAATCTGAGTTACAGTCAAACCAAAAATTATTCAGACAACAGATATCATTTTTTTTAAATGTTACTAGTGTGTGCAGGACACTATAGTGTATATTATAAACATATTTATAACTTTATAAACTATAATCAGTGGCTTCCGGTAACGGCCTTACGTGAGTCAAGTTCCTGCGGAATAGTGACCTCTGACCCCACGCATGACCTCTGACCCGACGCATGACCTCTGACACCTACACATGACCTCTGACCCCCGCACATGACCTCTGACCCCGGCGCATCCCCTAAGACCTGACACATGACCTCTGACCGACACACAACCTCTGACCCGACGCATGACACACTGACGAACGCAGAAGCGCAGAGGATTGAGCAAAACAAAACACAGGTCACGAATTAGAAGTTTAAAATGAGGATTTTTAAAGAGAGATGTGGGAGGAGCTTGAGGTTGATGTTTGAACCGCGAGAGGCGTCGACTCTCACCTGAGTTCATGCTACTCCTACATCATACGTCATGTGTAGGGTCAGAGGTCATGCGATGGGTCAGAGGTCACTCTTCCACTGGAACTCGACTCGCGTACTGCCAGTGATTATAGTTTATAAAGTTATAAATATGGATATTTTTCTTCACTTCATAAGCCATTTATTAACCCCTGGAGGCGTATGGATTACTTTTATGCTTTACCTAACCCTAAGCTCGGAAGAGCAGGTTATTTTTTAATACAACTCTGACTCCGTTTGACTGAAAGAAGGAAGTCGTTTACACCTAGGATGACTTGAGAGTGAATAAATCATGGGAAAATATTAATTTTTGGGAGAACTATTCCTTTAAACAGGTCCGTGTTATGCTATACAGAAAAATTAAATACATAAAAACTACAGTTGTATACACTTGACTCCATTTGAACTCTACTTCCTTAAATTCAAATTCAGGAAATGAATTGTTTGTCAGTTGAGTTCTGAACTCTGATACCAACACCACAACACTTTCTTAGAGCATATGATGACATAATTGATTAGATATGAATGAATGATTGATTAGTGACCTGGTATCGGCCGGTCATCAGCTGATTTCGGGATGGAGTGCAAAGCGGCTGAACATAGTAATTCTCCAGCCGAACCCCCTGACCCGACAGCCGGTCCAGATGAGGAGTTCTGATCTCAGACCCGTGATATCCCACATCATTCCAGCCGAAATCATCCGCCAAAATAAACACGATATTCGGAGGTTTGGCCGCGACTCGACTGACAGAAACCAGCAGAAAACACAGGGCGAGTTTCATTCTCAGCTTCAGTTTTAAGCAGAACACACACACACACACTCCGATTCCTCTCAACACGCTGAAGGAAAACCACACATGTTTGATTAATATAGAGCAATAATACACTACTTTAACTAATACAGCCTCAGCGGGAAGCCACAAAAATAGAGAAGTCTCTGCTCATGAATATTCATTCGGTTCCTGATGACGTCGCGTTCGTCCTCGGAACCTGCCAATGGTGACGGAGTGCTTATGAATATTAAATAGTCACATGACGTCTGTACTTAATATTCATTAAACAAGCGTTTCTTTTCTAATTCGTCGAAATATGAATAGTCATACTAAAAACAATTAATAGAAATTAATTACGTTAACAATTAATTACATTAATAAAAAAATACACCTACTGCAGTGATATGAACTTTATTCCATGTTAGTTTCACTTCCTTAAATTCAAATCTCACACCATCAAAAAATACTTCATTTTCATTTTCAAATAATTCAGTTTTGAACCCTTACTATGGTAAATAAATATGATTCTAAACTTTTTAAATCTTTCTAAAAACTTTCATTCTATGATTAAAACTGTCAGAGAGGAGAAAAGGAGTTTATTGACATTGAAAACATACAGTACAAATACAGGAATAATTAGAGGTCAACATCATACATCATCTGAGATTGTGTTTTATTAAGTTCTTCTCTGGCTCTCTGTAAGACTCATCAGTTAATCAGTCACAATATGACTGTAATCATTCACAGAATCTGGACATTAAGACATGTTTCAGCAGCGGCAGAACGTCACAGTGTTTTCAGTTATTAATACTTTTTAAAAAAATCTGACATTTGTTTAGAGATTTTCATGTAGACGAAACGTTCACACAGGAATGAAAGTCTCGGCTGACTCAGTTGTGACATCACTGAAAGGTCAAAGGTCGGGCGGGTTCTCAGGTCTGGCTCTTCCTCTGCTGGCGGGTTCTGCTGGGTTCTGTGAGCACCAGCGGCTCCTTAGCAACCGTTGCTGGGTGTCTGTGACCCAGAAGCTCCACCTCCAGCTGTTGCCCCTCGAGGATCAGATGGAGCGGCAGATACGCGAACGCCAGACTCTGATGAGCAGTGAAACTGTACGATCCTGACGTCGTGTTCCCCACCACCTGCACACACACACACACACACACACACCCACGGTGGTAAACTCTCACGTAACCTCTCACATGCTCTTTAACAGCCTCTGGAGTCAGGCCTTCTCCCTCATCTACCTCTTTAAGCAGCTCTGCTTGACAGGCCTGAAGTACAGCCATCCAATGAAGAGAGATCTTAAATATGGATATTTTTCTTACACAAACGCATCGCTTCACTTCAGAAGATTATTAACCCCCGGAGCCTGTGAAGTATTTTTATGATGGACAGATGCACTTTTATGATGGACAGATGCACTTTTATGATGGACAGATGCACTTTTATGATGGACAGATGCACTTTATGATGGACAGATGCACTTTATGATGGACAGATGCACTTTTATGATGGACAGATGCACTTTTATGATGGACAGATGCACTTTTATGATGGACAGATGCACTTTTATGACGGATAGATGCACTTTTATGATGGACAGATGCACTTTTATGATGGACAGATGCACTTTTATGATGGACAGATGCACTTTTATGATGGATAGATGCACTTTTATGATGGACAGATGCACTTTTATGATGGATAGATGCACTTTTATGATGGACAGATGCACTTTTATGATGGACAGATGCACTTTTATGATGGATTGATGCACTTTTATGATGGACAGATGCACTTTTATGATGGACAGATGCACTTTTATGATGGACAGATGCACTTTTATGATGGACAGATGCACTTTTATGATGGACAGATGCACTTTTATGATGGACAGATGCACTTTTATGATGGATAGATGCACTTTTATGATGGACAGATGCACTTTTATGACGGATAGATGCACTTTTATGATGGACAGATGCACTTTTATGATGGACAGATGCACTTTTATGATGGATTGATGCACTTTTATGATGGATAGATGCACTTTTATGATGGACAGATGCACTTTTATGATGGACAGATGCAGGGCCGGCCCGAGGCATAAGCGAACTAAGCGGCTGCTTGGGGCCCCCTGGTGGCCAAGGGGCCCAATCGAGTCGAAAAATCGAAAAATATTTTTTTAGATACATTTTTATTTTATTTTTTTAGATTTATTACATAAATGAATGAATTAATATGAATGAATGAATAATTAACGACATAAAAAAGACTATTCTGATTTCATGATCAATATACCTCCC
This sequence comes from Tiaroga cobitis, assembly GCA_030578255.1. NCBI lineage: Eukaryota > Metazoa > Chordata > Actinopteri > Cypriniformes > Leuciscidae > Tiaroga > Tiaroga cobitis. Next base: position 558,792 of record CM060611.1, on the reverse strand, counting down.
TACAACTGCTGCTGTGTCTGCCAGCGTATCTGCGCATAATCTAGACACCTCGCGCGTGCATAGACAATTCGTGCGCAACTGCGCATAGTCGCGGACTCGCGGTAATATTAAGCCAAGTCACAAAAAAGGACGTATCCCTCAGGTGCCGAAAATAGAACGAAGAAAATGACAGAGGAGGAGAAAAAAAGAGCAAGATAAAAGTATGTTTGCATGATTACTTACGGTATGTTTTGTGCAGCAATTGAACCATTCCTATCTACGGCAAGCCCAGAGGGGAAAAATACATTGCATTCACACACATATACAACAAGCGCCAGTACATCATTACCGGTATTATACAGGGATGCAAACAGCGCGCTTTTCGGCGCCTCCCGCTTTTTTCACGTCAGTATGGGTGACTTATGTGAATCGTGCAGATCCGGGTGGATGGCATTCTGCGCGCGTATACTGTTTTTTGCCCTCGTATTCTCTTCGTGAGTTTTGAGACTAAATAAACGCCATAGGGCCGTTCACATATCGTGTCTTTTGCGCTCTCAAGTTCGTTATTCGCGCCCATAATTGAAGCGATTTTTCCAGGCGCAGCAAGATGAAAAAACTTCAACTTTTCAGAATGCCGCAAGCGCACCGCAGGTCATGTGACAAGAACCAACCAATCAGTTTCACCCTTTCCGTAACAACATTGAAAGCTCAGTCATCATGAAGGATGGGGTGTCTCTCTATGGCTCTGACCCAAACACTACGGGTGTTTTTCTCTTCTCCGTAAATAAATCTTGTAGCAGAGCTACAGCAAGCATTTTTCGGTGGTGAAAATCTATTAGCTACTAAAACGTCTTTGCCGTTGTGGAGAGCGCAGTGCATGGTTGCATAGCAATGGCAGTCGCCATGGGAAAATCGGACCGAATTTTACTATTAATAATAAATGATAAGCTAATGTGCATTACTATATATGTCAAGTTTTTTTTTTTTTACTCATTCTTTTTATAAAAAATATTTAAAGGCTGAAATATGTGAGGTTCATCTTTTTATAAAACCTTTTTTTTGTAAAAAATTATTTAAAGGCTGAAATATGTGAGGTTTATCTTTTTATAAAACCTTTTTTTTGTGAAAAATTATTTAAAGGCTGAAATATGTGAGGTTTATCTTTTTATACAACCTTTTTTGTCAAAACTTTATTTGAATTTCATTTTACTATATGTGCCTATAGGGATGGGCCGGGGATGGCAGGGGTTGGTGGCAATGTAAGTATCTGGATATTTACCGCGGGGCGAGGGCTTCGATTACCTCTCTCTTTTTTTACCATACATGTGTTTGCATCCCTGAAATTATAGTAACAGACTTTGTTGGATTCTGTCATGTACAATCTAACAAAGTCTGTTACAATAATACTAATAAAAAAAGACTTTGTGGACAGTTACACTGTATTGAGACAGTTGAGAAATAATAATATTTTTACAGTTTTCAACAATAATTGTCATTGTTGAACCCTTGCTCTTATTATGTTTTTGATTTCTCAGTTGTCATTATTTTAGCAAATAATTTATTTGATATGTTTTGAGACAGTTTGTTTTAAGAAATTTCAAAGAGTTAGTAAAAGAGTAAAGTAAAAGTAAAAAAAAATATTTAAGTAGGCTATCTATTTTTTATTAAGTATTTATTTTGTATTTATACACAACCTCACTGTATTCATTGTTGCGTGATATTTGTGTCAATAATCGTCAAGCACAGGTGACTCCGCGTAGTGGGAGGGGCCCCCAAATCAAATTCTGCTTAGGGCCCCCAAAAGGCTCGGGCCGGCTATGGACAGATGCACTTTTATGATGGATAGAAGCACTTTTATGATGGACAGATGCACTTTTATGATGGACAGATGCACTTTTATGATGGACAGATGCACTTTTATGATGGACAGATGCACTTTTATGATGGATAGAAGCACTTTTATGATGGACAGATGCACTTTTATGATGGACAGATGCACTTTTATGATGGACAGATGCACTTTTATGATGATAGATGCACTTTTATGATGGACAGATGCACTTTTATGATGGACAGATGCACTTTTATGATGGACAGATGCACTTTTATGATGGATAGAAGCACTTTTATGATGGACAGATGCACTTTTATGATGGACAGATGCACTTTTATGATGGACAGATGCACTTTTATGATGGACAGATGAACATTAATGATGGACAGATGCACTTTTATGATGGACAGATGCACTTTTATGATGGACAGATGCACTTTAATGATGGATAGATGCACTTTTTTATGATGGACAGATGCACTTTTATTAGATTAGATTAGATTCAACTTTATTGGCATTACACAAGTACAGGTACAAGGCAACGAAATGCAGTTTGGGTCTAACCAGAAGTGCAATAGCAGCAAGTGCAGGATATACAGTGGTTCCATAAGTGCAGTACGTGGATATGTACTGAATAAATATGGAGTTGAATACTGTTATAAACAGAATTTTCCAGATAGATTAGTCCTATGAATATAATATACAGATAACTATTATTATGAACAGAATTTACAGCTAGATATGTACTGAATATAATATACAGATGGCTATTACTATAAACAGAATTTTTACAGATATGTACAATGAACTAAAATGGCTAAAAATGGCTTATTTTAGCTCAATGGCTAAAATGAGCAGTGTAACAATGGATTTAAAGTAGTGCAAATTAAGTTTGGACAGAAGCTATCCGAGTAAAAGTGCAGTGGAGAGTAATTGCACATTACAGTTGAGGTACGGTATTGCAAATGTATATGTAAACATTTGGTACTGTAAATAAACAGTCGGCAGTGCAAATTGATATTCCATTCAGGGAAGTAGTGCAAGATACATATGTAAACAGTTGTTACTATAATAATAGTCAGCAGTGCAAATGAACATTATAGCATTGCAATAACAAAATTGAGGCAGGTGTGAGGAGGGAGAGGAGAGTTTATCAGTAAATGAGGGTAGTGGGATCAGTGAGGGTTAGAGTTCAGTAAAGAGACAGCTCTGGGGAAAAAGCTGTTCTTTAGTCTGCTGGTCCTGGTCCGGAGGCACCTGAAACGCCTGCCGGAGGGCAGGAGAGAAAACAGTCTGTGGGCTGGGTGAGAGGAGTCCTTAAGGATGCTGCGAGCTCGGTGCAGACAGCGTTTCCTCTGGATGTGCTCGATGGCAGGTAGTTGAGTCCCAGTGATGCGCTGGGCGGTTTTCACCACCCGCTGCAGTGCCTTGCGCTCTGCAACAGAACAGCTCCCATACCACACTGTAGCACAGTTGGTCAGGATGCTTTCTATTGCACAGCGATAGAAGTTCACCAGGATAGTCGAGGAAAGCTGATTCTTCCTCAGCGTCCTCAGGAAGAAAAGGCGCTGGTGAGCCTTCCTGACCAGGCAGGAGGTGTTGGTTGTCCAGGACATGTCCGCTGAAATGTGGATTCCCAAGAACTTGAAACTGGAGACACACTCAACAGCCATTCCATTGATGTGGATGGTGTCGTGTGTGCCTCTTGACTCTTTTCTGAAGTCCACAACGAGCTCCTTCGTTTTGGTGGTGTTGAGGAGCTGGTTATTTTCAGTGCACCATGTGGCCAGGTGCTTGATCTCCTCCCTATAGGCAGTCTCATCGTTGTTGCTGATGAGACCAATCACCGTAGTGTCGTCCGCAAACTTGACGATGGAATTAGATCCGTACACAGGCTTGCAGTCGGAGGTGAAGAGGGAGTAGAGAAACGGGCTTAGCACACAGCCCTGTGGTACACCAGTGTTAAGTGTGATGGACGTGGAGCAGGTGGAGCCGGATCGAACATTCTGGGGTCTGTTGGTCAAAAAGTCCAAAATCCAGTTGCACATGGAGGTGTTGATGCCCAGGTCTCCAAGTTTGGCTATTAACTTAGTTGGGATGACAGTGTTGAATGCTGAACTGAAGTCAACAAACAGCATGCGTGCATAGGTGTTCTTGTTGTCCAAATGTGTGAGCACAGAGTGCAGTGCCATGGAAACTGCATCCTCTGTGCTCCTATTGCTACGATAGGCAAACTGATGTGAGTCCAATGTGGATGGTAGAGAGTCTTTTAGGTGTGCCAGGACCAGCCGCTCAAAGCACTTCATTACGATGGGTGTGAGTGCTACAGGGCGGTAGTCGTTAAGGCACTTCGGGTTGGAGTGTTTTGGCACTGGCACAATGGAAGTGCATTTAAAGCATGTTGGTACAGCTGCTTGGGCAAGAGACAGGTTGAAAATGTCTGTAAAAACCCCAGCGAGCTGCTCCGCACATGCCCTGAGTACGCGTCCAGGGATGTTGTCCGGTCCCGCAGCCTTGTGCACGCTGATCCGGCTCAGTGCATCGCAGACATCTGTGGAGGAGAGTGTGATTGGCGGGTGGTCAGCTGAGGGTTTGAGCTTGGTGGCAGTTTCTCTGTTATCTCTTTCAAAGCGAGCATAAAAGTCATTCAGCTCGTTCAGGAAGTTGACATCAGTGGCTGCGGGGGTGGAGTGAGTGGGTTTGTAGTCACTGATGGCCTGAATGCCCTGCCACATGCGTCGAGGGTCAGCGTTGGAAAAGTGTCCCTCTATCTTAAGCTTGTAGCCGTGCTTGGCCTCTTTGATGCCCCTCTTCAGATTTGCTCTGGAAATGCTATAAGCTTGTGCATCTCCTGATCTGAAGGCAGTGTTGCGTGTCTTCAATAGGAGTCGCACTTCCCTGTTCATCCATGGCTTCTGATTTGGGTATGTGGTGATCTGCTTCTGGGTTGTGACACTGTCAATGGTGGTATTAATATAATCCAGTACAGAAGAGGTGTAACAGTCAATGTCCGTGTGAGAGTCACTGGTGGCTTGAGAAGCAAACATACTCCAGTCAGTGTGTAGAAACCTTTCCTGGAGTAATAAATCTGCCCCCGCAGGCCCCACCTTGATGGTCTTCACTGATGGCTTCACGCGATTGATGAGAGGTGCATATTTGGGCGTGAGGAACAAAGAAAGGTGGTCTGACTGTCCCAGGTGGGGGAGGGGTGTCGCGACATAAGCTCCAGCCATGTTTGTGTAAACATGGTCTAACGTTTTGTTTCCCCTGGTGTGACAGGAAACATGCTGGTGAAATTTCGGTAGCACTGACTTTAAGTTTGAATGATTAAAATCACCCGCAACAATAAACGCAGCTTCCGGGTGGACAGTCTGTTGTTTACTGATGGCTGCGTGAAGTTCTTTCATAGCAAGCTTAGTATCAGCATCCGGGGGAATATAGGCTGCAGTTATAATGATGGAAGTGAACTCCCGCGGTAGATAGGGAGTTAGGGAGATAGGGTAGATAGGATTGCTCCTGTCTGCCTCGCTGCCTGCTGTGTGTTTGTTTGCTTCGAGGCTGTAAGCTTCGCCTGAGCCTCGTATTTCTTTATGTTTTGAGCCATCATTTACTATCTAGTTGTTTATACTACTAAATACAGCTTACCCAACATCTCAGATTAACCTTACATCTCTAGCTTCCGTTATTCTTAACACAGCACGCTAGTAACTCGCTAACGTTAGCCTGCTAACGCGCCACCCGTGCGCTCATTTATATATTTATTTTCTCTCGCGCGCCCGCGCCTTTGAGTTCATAAAGTCCAGGTAAGTAAGAAATCAGTCAACAAACACGGTGAGTAATGTCTTCTTGTCCTGTTATTGTCACCTGTGTCACATGTCATATGTTTAGTATAGCCTTCTCCGATGGCAATATAGGATTTATATGTGATAAATGCAAGGAGACAGTCAGGCTGACGGAGAAGATTTCAGAACTAGAGACACGCATCCAAACTTTAATTGAGGATGGTAAGAATGCTAGATCTTTAGATAGTGTTTTGGATGCGCCTAGCATAGTGAACTCTTTACATGATTCGGTTCCGGCTGAAGTAGAGCCCGTGCAGCAGGGCAGATGGGTGACCGTGAGAGATCGTTCTAGTCGTGGATCAAAGAACCACTCTTCCGTTCCGATTCCCATAACAAACCGATTTGCCCCACTCAGTGAAACACCCACTGAGAATTCTGTTGATTGTGCCCTGGTAATTGGTGATTCGATCACACGGAACGTGAAAATAGAGACACCAGCCACCATAGTCACATGTTTGCCGGGAGCCAGAGCGCCTGACATCAAAGCAAATTTAAAAGTGCTGGCTAATGCTAATCGTAAATTCTCTAAGATCATTATTCATGTCGGCACTAATGATGTTCGACTCCGCCAGTCGGAGATCACCAAAATTAATATTAAAGAGGTGTGTGAACTCGCAAGTACGATGTCAGGCACTGTAATTTACTCTGGCCCCCTTCCTGTACGCAGGAGTGATGAGATAGTTAGCCGATTGGCCTCACTGAACGGTTGGCTGTCGAAGTGGTGTCCGCAGAATAATATAAAATTCATAGACAATTGGAAAAGTTTTTGGGGCAAGCCTGATCTGTTGAAAAGAGATGGTATCCATCCCTCCTGGGCTGGTGCTGCTCTTCTCTCTAGTAATTTGGCTCATAGTCTTAGAGATAAAACATGACAATCTGGGGCTCAGGTCAGGAAGCAGACAGACTGGCTAAACCGACCGTCTGCTAGCGGCCTCACGTCACCAAGGTCAGATAAATCCCATCACATAGAGTCTCTTTCACCTAGATGTCATCATATAGAGACTGTGTCTGTTCCCCGAATTTGGAACTCCAAAAAACGTCAGGTTAAACATTTAATTGATGTTCAACAAATAAAAAACAGATATAATACAGATGAGCAAATGATAAAGCTTGGGTTGCTGAATATTCGATCCCTTACTTCAAAATCTCTCATAGTTAATGATATGATTTCAGATTATAATCTTGATATGCTGTGTTTGACAGAAACCTGGCTAAAACCAAACGATTACATTATTTTAAATGAGTCAACCCCACAAGATTACAGTTATAAACATGAACCTCGTCTGAAAGGCAAAGGGGGAGGTGTTGCTGTAATTTATAGTAATATTTTCAAAACCACTAAGAAATCTAGCTTTAAATATACTTCTTTTGAAGTATTGGTGCTTAATGTAAAAATCTATAGTGTAAACGATAAATCACATTTGAGAATTATGCTGGCTACTGTATACAGGCCACCAGGGCACCATAAAGATTTTATCAAAGAATTTGCGGACTTCCTATCAGAATTAGTATTGGCTGCAGATAAAGTACTAATTGTTGGTGATTTTAATATACATGTAGATAATGAAAAAGATGCATTTGGATTGGCATTTAAAGACATTGTAAACTCAATTGGAGTTAGACAACACGTGTCAGGACCTACTCATCGTCGTAATCATACTCTAGATCTAATATTATCACATGGAATAGATGTTGATACCGTTGAAATTCTGCAGCAGAGCGATGACATCTCAGATCATTATCTAGTCTCATGTAAATTACATTTAGCCAAGGCTGCAAAGCCGACTCCGTGTTATAAATACGTTAGACCTATAACTTCTGCCACTAAAGATTGCTTTATCAATAATCTTCCTAATCAGTTTCATCATCTCAGCATCCCGGATAGCTTAGAAGAACTTGATATTGCAACAGAAACGTTTAACTCTCTCTTTTCCAGCACTTTAGACGCAGTTGCTCCGTTGCGCTTAAAGAAGATTAAAGAAAATAGCCCAACGCCGTGGTACAGCGAGCACACCCGGGCCCTTAAGAGAGCAGCCAGAAAAATGGAGCGCAACTGGAAGAAAACTAAACTAGAGGTATTTCGGATTTCATGGAAAGAGAGCTCGATTGCTTACAGAGAGGCTTTAAAAGCTGCTAGATCTGCTTATTTTTCAAACCTATTAGAAGAAAATAAACATAATCCAAGGTATTTATTTGAAACAGTGGCTAAACTAACGAAAAAGAAAGCTTCAAGCTCAGAAGTGTCCAAGCAACACAGCAGTGATGACTTTATGAACTTCTTCACTTATAAGATTGATAATATCAGGGACAAAATTATAACTATGCAACCGTCTACCACAGTATCGCATCAGGAAGTGCATTGTAGTCTCCCTGAGGAAAAATTTGATTCATTTGTTGCTATAGGAGAGGAAGAATTCTGCAAACTCGTTAATTCATCTAAATCGACAACTTGTATGTTAGATCCTATACCGACTAAGCTACTGAAAGAGATGTTTCCAGAGGTCATATATCCTCTTCTTAATATCATTAATTCATCTTTGTCTCTAGGATACGTACCAAAAACCTTTAAACTGGCTATGATAAAACCGCTTGTTAAAAAAACACAACTTGATCCTACAGAATTAGTCAATTACAGGCCGATCTCGAATCTGCCTTTTCTGTCAAAGATATTAGAAAAAGCAGTATCTTCACAACTGTGTTCCTTTCTAGAAAGAAATGATATCTGCGAGGATTTTCAGTCCGGATTTAGACCGTACCATAGCACTGAGACCGCTCTCATTAGAGTCACAAATGATTTGCTCTTATCATCCGATCGTGGTTGTATCTCTCTATTAGTGTTACTCGATCTTAGTGCTGCATTTGACACAATTGACCACAACATTCTTTTAAATAGACTAGAAAACTATGTGGGCATTAGTGGAATTGCACTAGCATGGTTTAAATCATACTTATCTGACCGTTATCAGTTTGTAGCAGTAAATGAAGAGATGTCTTATCGATCACAAGTTCAGTATGGCGTACCACAAGGCTCAGTACTAGGACCGCTGCTGTTCACTCTGTACATGCTACCATTAGGAGATATCATTAGGAAACATGGAGTTAGCTTTCACTGTTATGCCGATGATACTCAGCTGTATATTTCTTCAAAACCCAACGAAACTTACCAATTCACAAAATTAACGGAATGCATAGCTGATATAAAAAATTGGATGACTAGTAATTTCCTACTACTAAATTCTGAAAAGACAGAGATTCTAATTATTGGACAAAAAACTTCCACACGTAATAACCCAGAATACTGTCTAACACTTGATGGCTGCTCTGTCAAGTCTTCGTCGTCGGTTAGGAACCTGGGTGTGCTCTTTGATACCAACCTTTCTTTTGAAAGCCACGTGTCTAGTATCTGTAAAACTGCATTTTTCCATCTTAAAAATATATCTAAAATACGCCATATGCTCTCATTGGGAAATGCGGAACAATTAGTCCATGCGTTCATGACCTCAAGGCTAGATTATTGTAATGCTCTACTGGGTGGTTGCCCTGCACGCTTAATAAATAAACTACAGCTAGTTCAAAACGCCGCAGCTCGAGTTCTTACCAGAACCAGGAAATATGACCATATTAGCCCGGTTCTGTCAACACTGCATTGGCTCCCTATTAAACATCGTATAAATTTTAAAATATTGTTGATTACCTACAAAGCACTAAATGGTTTAGCTCCGCAGTACTTGAGCGAGCTCTTAACGCATTATAGTCCTTCACGTCCATTGCGATCTCAAAATTCCGGTCAGTTGATAATACCTAGAATATCTAAATCGACTGCAGGCGGTAGATCCTTTTCCTATTTAGCACCAAAACTTTGGAACAGTCTTCCTACCATTGTCCGGGAAGCAGACACACTCTGTCAGTTCAAAGCTAGACTAAAAACACATCTCTTTGACCTAGCATACACATAACGCACTATAGACTTCTATAAATTCAATGTTAGGCTGCATAGATTAGGTCAGCCGGAACTGGGAACACTTCCGTTAAATCTTGATGTACTCGCTACATCATAAGAAGAATGGCATCTACGCTAATATTAGTGTCTTTGTTTATCCCGAGGTTTTCCCGCAGCCTGCCGGATCCAGGCCGTGTCCAGATCTGACGAAGGAGATCCGCCTGGACCCGATGACAATGCAGTGCTGAAGTGTCCACTATCCTCTCCCTATGGAGGATCCCTTTCCCACTCTACAGATAAAGCGTTGTGAATTCCGGCTCGCGTACCCCGAAGTGATAAAATAAAACAAAATTCTGTATCAAAATTTATAGGCAAGAAAAGTAGTTTGTTTAGGCTGGGTTGTATGTATTATAAACCTGCGCACATATTTTAAAAAGCACATAACTATAGAATCAATTCTGAATGAGCATGTGAACGCCGTCAGCGTTAATCACAGGTTCGCGTTTAAAAGTCTGATCATTTCGACGGAGGTGAATCAATCAAAGTTAACTTTAGCTGGAAATAACATTATTCAAGAACCGCTATAATGCCAAAACAATCTGTTACCTTAAATTATATGTTTATCTCTGTAAAGCTGCTTTGAAACAATCCATTGTTAAAAGCGCTATATAAATGAAGATGACTTGACTTGACTTGACTAGATAAAACGGTCTACATTTAACCATGAGAAACTCAAGGTTAGCTGAACAATGTCTCCCAACAATAGCAGAGTTTGTGCACCAAGCTTTGTTAATGTAAATGCACAATCCACCACCTCTGGTCTTACCGGAGCCATCTAATGTTCTATCCGCCCGGAATGTATGGCGTCCCGCTAGCTCAATAGCGTTGTCCGGTATTCCGCTGTTTAACCATGTTTCCGTGAAGATTAGGACATTACAGTTCAAAAGTCTCTTGTTGCATGTGATGTTAAGTCGAATCTCGTCCATTTTGTTCAACAGCGACCGTACATTGGCAAGGAAAATGCTGGGTAAAGAGAGCCGATGTGGTGTTAGCTTTAGCTTAGCTCTTAGTCCTCCGCGTTTCCCCCGCCTTTGTTTACGGTCTCGACGCCGCCTGCGAGCACTTCCGCCCGGCCGGGCAGAGTGCATAGCCTCGGGTGTTCTGGCGATCTCAGGAAGCAGTCGAAGGTTGTCCATAAAACTGTCGGAAGTTCGCAAACCAATATCCAAAAGCTCACATCGGGTGTACGATGTAAAGGCACAACTGTTCTGCACGAACAGACCCGAAATGAGCAAGAAAAATACAGCAAAATTGCAGAATCTGGAGAGACCGCGAGCCTCGCGATGTACTCGCGCCGCCATCTTAGTATGATGGACAGATGCACTTTTATGATGGACAGATGCACTTTTATGATGGACAGATGCACTTTTATGATGGATAGATGCACTTTTTTATGATGGACAGATGCACTTTTATGACGGACAGATGCACTTTTATGACGAACAGATGCACTTTTATGCCGGACAGATGCACTTTTATGATGGACAGATGCACTTTTATGATGGACAGATGCACTTTTATGATGGATAGATGCACTTTTATGATGGACAGATGCACTTTTAAGATGGACAGATGCACTTTTATGATGGACAGATGCACTTTTATGATGGACAGATGCACTTTTATGATGGACAGATGCACTTTTATGATGGACAGATGCACTTTTATGATGGATAGATGCACTTTTATGATGGATAGATGCACTTTTATGATGGACAGATGCACTTTTATGATGGACAGATGCACTTTTATGATGGACAGATGCACTTTTATGATGGACAGATGCACTTTTATGATGGACAGATGCTCTTTTATGATGGATAGATGCACTTTTATGATGGACAGATGCACTTTTATGATGGACAGATGCACTTTTATGATGGACAGATGCACTTTTATGATGGACAGATGCACTTTTATGATGGATAGATGCACTTTTATGATGGACAGATGCACTTTTATGATGGACAGATGCACTTTTATGATGGATAGATGCACTTTTATGATGGATAGATGCACTTATGCACACACACACACACGCACACACACACGCACACACACACACACACACACACACACACACAGCTGTGTTTTTGTGATATATGAGGACATTCCATAGGCGTAATGACTTTTATACTGGACAAACTGTATATTCTATCCCCCTACACTGCCCCTATCCCTAAACCTGCCCATCACAGGAGACATGCTGCATTTTTACATAAAAAAAAAACACATTGTTTTTTATGTTTTTCAAGCTATTTGAAATATGAGGACTCATGCAATGTCCTCATATATCACGTGTAAGTTGTAATACCAGTGTAATATGCATGTCATTATACACATTTGTGTCCTCATATATCACAAAAACAAAAGCACACAGACACACACACACACACACACTCTTTACCTGTCCATTGTGCCAGACGGTCTCGTTTCCCTCGGGGTCGATGTCGTCAGTGTTCAGTGTGAGGAACGCCAGTCGACGCCTCAAACCCTGAGCCTTGATCTCCAGCAGAGCCTGTTTACCCACGAAATCTGCAGGCTGGAAACAGATCCGGGTGAGATCCGGCTCACACCTCAGAGACGCACTGAGTGTTTCATTATTACCTTATTGAGTTTGATGAAATAGTCCAAACCGGCTTCAAAAGGATTGGTGTCGCAGTTCATCTGTAAACAGAAGCACACACACTGAGACGAGACGAACGGCGACTGCGTTTACATGTGATCATTTCCCTGAATCACAGTGAGATGTTTATGAGCTAACCTAGATTACATCAGTCTGATGGCATATGCACAGAATACAATATGAACTCGCACACAGTCTGTATGTGTGTGTGAGAGTGTGTGTGAGAGTGTGTGTGTGTGTGCGTGTGTGTGTGTGCGTGTGTGCGTGTGTGTGTGTGTGCGTGTGTGTGTGTGTGTGTGAGCAGGACCTCGGCTCCCCAGGCTCTGAAGCCCTTCTCCAGTCTCAGTGAGTTCATGGCGTATGTGCCGAAGTCGTCGATGTCCTCGTTCTCTCCCGCTTCCATCAGCGCCTGATACACAGACCTCATGTTCCTCATGTCCATGTACAGCTCCCAACCCAGCTCACCTACACACACACACACACACACACACACACGCTGCATGAGGAAAACTGCTATTTTGTATAAGTTCTGTCCGTCAGCCTGTACTGATCTACGGGATCAATGTCCCATCAAAAGTATTTTGGTCACGGATCAAAATATAATAAGTCAAGTCAAGTCACCTTTATTTATATAGCGCTTTTTACAATACAGATTGTATCAAAGTGCTTCACAGTGATAACATGAAAACAATATAACAAAGTTTGTTTCTAAAAGATATTGCGTCAACGTCCACCTTAAGTAAGGCAGATCAATAATATTATTGAATATTAAATGTCCCCAACTAAGCAAGCCAAAAGCCAAGGCAACAGTGGCAAGGAACCAAAACTCCATCAGGGACAGAATGGAGAAACCTTGGGAGAAACCAGGCTCAGTCGGAGGGCCAGTTCTCCTCTGGCCAACGGAGGAACAGTGTGTGATTCGGGCAGCATTACAAGTCAGATTGGATCGGAACATTTAGAGTATTTTTTGGAAGTCCAAGTATGCACGCCGGTCTTAAATAAGCCTAATAAGCGTGAAGTTTCAGTTTTGTGCAATACAATATTTTGCGTGTTTAAAGTTTTTATTCACGCTTATTATTATTTTGATCCGTGACCACGATGTTTGCTATTCTGATAATTTTGCATTTGTTTTTCCAGTTTGTGCAACATATGTCCGTGTGATATCGGCCGCACACGGATCACCTGTGTATGATATTCGGATGGCTCGCACCGGGACGCCGGCCAGCTGAAGGGATCTGCACTGCAGGAATCTGAAACCCGCATCACTCATGTCCTCATCGCTCAGTTTCTGAAGAACCGTTCGAGACTTCGGCCCGGCGACGCCCAAAACACCGATCTCATCCGTCACGTTACACACACTCACGCGATAATCCCCATCACACACCTCGCGCTCGATCCATCTGAAGCAGAGAGAAACCACCACATCACTATCAGTAACGAGAATAATGATATTATGGAGTTATAAGTGTCTGGCAAGGTGTTGTTATGAGGGTTTTTAGGCAGTTGCTTGT